>VZRH01006991.1:0-55848 GCA_013397555.1 Urocynchramus pylzowi | reverse complement strand
CCCCCCCCCCCCCCCTTCAATTTAAGAAATAAATCTCATACAGGAAAATTTCAAAGTATTCCATACAATTTTTGTTTATTTGATAAACTGTTACAAGCTACAGTGTGCTTTGCATATTGTTGTATATCTTTGGTTTATTGCCAGTAAGAAATTGTATGTATATTTAAAATATTCTAGTAGTCAGTAATGGTTATTGTGTCTGGTTGTTGCTTCCCAGAAGGCAGAATCTCTTTATTCCATATGGCGTTCAGGAAGTCTGATCTTTCTGTAGTCTTTAAGAAAGCATACATTTTTAATGTTAGGTCTGTCCCCTTTCTAATCTGAGAGCCTGCTACTCTGAGTAGCAGTTCTGACTCAGAATCTTTTTCTTGCAGGTTCTCTTCCAGTTGCAAACAGCCTTGTCTCCAGTCACAGGTTAATCCTTCTTGTTGACCAGTGCCATCAGAATCTGACACAAAATACTTTTTGATTTTACCTTTCTGTGAACTGAGATGCTCTAGATAATGCTTGAAAAATACTGCAGGGTTTCTTTCTGTAATAATTAAAAAATATATCACAGTATTTATTAAAGTCTCTGATAATAGTAGCAAATAAGTTTGCAGCTGCTTATTTTAATACCATATTTTTAACATTCAACATAAAATGGAATAGCTGTATACATGCCTCCTGTTTCTTATGGACTTTTTTTTTTTTCAAGTCCACTGTAGAGAAGTGGAATTTGACTGTAAAGGACCGCCACAGTGCTCCTGCCTTTAGGCAGGATATAGATCTGAGCTCTGTGAACTTTGCATGTCATCTTTCTCAGTTTTGTAGGGGTTTTGTTTGCTTTGGGTGGGCGTTTCTGGGGGTACACTTGATTTTTTTGGTTGTGGTATGTCTAGCTAGTGTTTTTTTTCTCTTCAGAGAGGTCCTCAGATAGCTCTCAAAAGAAGATGATATCCATTTCAAAAGCAACCTGAAGCCATCCATAATTTAAACTAATCCTTAAATGCTGCCTGGAGTCAATGTGCAATCCTCTACTGGTGTGAGAAACCTTTGCTCTGAGATACAGAGTAGTATGTGCAAATTCTATATTCAGTATCTTTCATGTTTTGGTGCTGTATCTGCTTTCACGTGTCAGCCACTTGTTAGGAATGTTTTCAAGGACACAGGATAAGTGTCAGTCACACTACTGGTACATGAATTTATTAACAGCTCACTCCCAGAGACTTGCTCCTTAAAGAGCATTGGTGGGTGGCATTGTTCTGCTTGTTTTTTGGGGCAGCAGTTTGTTTCAGGGATGTTGCTGTAAGTGCAAATACAAACCTGCCTTGAATTTCTGTTCTGTAAGTTATTTGCCTTCATTGTTAGCTCTTTTGGGGGTTCCTTCCTCTCTACTCCCTTAAATTTGTGTCATCCTCTCTTCTCTGTTGGAATTTTGAGCTAATCCAGAAGTGGATCCAATCAAGTAGTTGGGGCTGTCATCTCACAGGCTGGCAGGATGCTTGACATGGGTATTGCCAGATTTATGGCAAGATGAGCTCAATCCAGAGCAAATGAGCTGTATCAGTTAATGTTTTAGTTGCTTAATTTGTGTTTTCTTCTAGTTATGAAGATGGACAGTGTTGGATTTCTTTCGTTTTAATAATTTATTATTTCATTCTGAAGTTGTACTGGTTGGTTGTTCTTAAAACACTGTTTAATGAACTCTTCCTGTGAAAATTTGATTGATAGGCAAGACGAATCATGGTTTCATTCAAATAGGTTCAATATGGATTGACTTTGTTTTTCAGAGCTGGTCTTCTAGATCTTCTCTCATTTTGATACGGACTTTCCTGTCTAAAAACTGGTTGGTTAGATTTCTCACCAGATTTTCCCCCAGCCTGCAGGAGCAATTTCAGTGCTGTGTCTGTTTGGAAATGCCTGCCACCCCCAGGACTCTGCTTCTCTTGACTGCAAATCTTTTTGGTTGGTTTTGCTCCTCCTGCCCCATTTGGGGAAGGCAGAGAAAACCACAAAAATGTGATGTTAAAGAGTAAAAACTTAAGTGATCAAACCCTACAGATTAGTGTATGAGCTGCCTTCCTTGGGACCCTCTCCCCCCTGTTTCTTTTTTATGATGAGTTTATTGGGGCAATTTAAAGCTTTTTTTTCTTTTTATTTTGAAGAATTTATCAACCTTACAGTTGTCATTTATATTAATGATGTTTTTTGGAAATATTATCTGAACACATATAAGGTAGAATTGAAACCACGTGCACGTGTTTTAGAACATGATAAATTTTCTTTAGAAGTGTTTAGAACTACGTGTCTATATTTCTTAATAAATAGCTCTTGACAACACTTGGTTACTTCTCTGTAACTTATGTCTTCATGAAACAAAAGAAATCAAGTGTATAATTTTATTTTTTCTTTATTTTAATGTACTTACTTCCACAGCATCTGTGGAAATACAAAGCACTCTTGACAGCAGTTGCTAGAATGGCAGATTTTTCTTCTTTTCCTCCTGGAAGTATTTGTACTTTTTGGTCTTTTGTGGGTCTTAAAACTTGTAGTGTCACAGTTCAGGTTCATGAGTTGTTTTGAACTATCAGATGAGATAATTCTTAATTTAAATTTAGATTTTGACCTGTCAGAGTCATGAAGTTCAGTAAACATGATTTTATTTGAAGTTATTTTATCTTATTATACAATATAATTGGTATAAAATATTCGGGTAAATATTTTTATTTGAGAGCAGACTCAGCTTAATTTAATCTCTTAAAAACTGCAAACATACTGACTTGGTTAAAACTGTGACAGCATCTGGCAGTCATTTCAGCAGGTGTTTGTATGATGATATTAATATTACACACACACTTTTCCAAATTTGTTTATTGACTTTTATGCTTCTATCAACAAATGTGATTATAATGCTTTTAATGTATGTTACTGCCTGATACTGTTACACTTCAAAATAGGGTTTTTCAAAGTATTTTGGAGGTACTGTATTTAAAAACAGATATTTCTGCTCTAAAGCAGATGTATGTTGAAGTGGGTTTTTAGGGAAAGATTTTCAACATAGAGCTCTTGGAGTCTGGTTTAAGAGTTTTCTTGCTCAGGGAAGGGCAGTGTGCAGTGTTGAAGTATTTATTGCTTTGTGAGCAGCATCTCTGAAGGCTCCCAGTGTAGCTGCTTTAGTCTGCTCAGGGTTTTCACGGAGCTTCCGGAAGGCTAAAACCAAGCACCAAGGCTACTGCTCGAAGAGGTCACATAAGACCTTCAGGTTTCCTGGTACTGTTTCACTTGGCAGTAACTGCACAGGCTGCATCTGGAAAAACAGGATCAGTTGTTACTCCTGAAATGTCAGAAATCTGTGCAGAAGCCCCTCAGAAGTGTGGCAAAAACTGCTGGTGAGAGACATCATGGTACCCTTCCCTTGTCTTCCTTGGTGTTCACATGGAAGAAGGAAGATTTTAATTATTCTGATACCTGCTGGGAGTGTGTGCATATCCCTTATTGTCAGCTGTGCTAGAAGAGCAATCTTTTAGTAGGACTCCTGCCATTTTCCTCAACACACTGCAAGAAAATGAATATATGTCTGTTCTGCTTAGCCAGTCTTTCAGTGTTTCAGCCAAACTGACCTTTCCTTCCATTTTACCCCACAGGCTTCTGTCTCTTTCCAGCACTAATATGTTCTGTCCTTTGTGGCCTCCATGGGTGTTCTTCTGAAGACCTGATTGGGGTTTAGCCGTGCCCTTTCCATCACCTACTGAGAGATTGAGATTGAAATTCTCTGCTTTGCTTTCTATTTTCTTTCCCTTGTTATCTTTGCTTATTATGCTGTTGCTGTGTTTCCTGTGGCAATTTTGAACCATTGTACTGATCATCCAGAATAGGGGGAAAAACTCAGCTGTTCTGACAGTCATCTTGTGTCTTCAATGCAAAATAGGGGAGCAGAGGGGGCTTGAGACACCATGCTCAAAGTCCCCAGGTAGTTTCTGAGGGATATTAGTGACAGTAATCATAGTTACTGTATCAAATCTAGAATAGAAACCAGGGCTGCAAAATCGCTCCCTGCTGCAGTGTCTGAGTACATTTGGGTGTTTTGCTGTGGGGAGCCTTGGGGCTGGTGATGGTGCCTGAATTCCTCCTGGCAGAGCCTGCTTCACACCCACGGCTGCTTCTCTGCTCGGGCGTGCCAGGGAAGGCTGGGAGCTCTCCTGTAGCAGCTTCTGTCTTCTGCCTGCCTTGTTAAATTGAGAGGGTGTTTTCCATCAGAGATGCAAAGAAACGGGTAAAACCAAGTGACTGAACCATGAGTGTGCATTGAATCTGCTCTGAGGTCACTGACCTCTCACAGGCAGTGATCCCCACTGGGCCAGACACGCCTTCACAGGAAAATTCACTACAGTTCATCTATCAGTGTCCTTTAGTCTTTTTGCACAATTCATAAATACTTATCCTTCCTAGGTAGTGAAGTGGTCAGACATGAGGTGTGCCTGGAAAGCAGCAGAAAGGGTGTGAGCCAGCTTCTAGCTGAAGTTTTGGAGGTGGCTCTCTTTTTAAAAGTGGTGTGTCTTGACAGAAATTCCACAGTTCACTTCTGTCCTTAAAAACCTGTGCTGTTGGTGGTTCTTCCCAGTCATGCGGTCTTGTGGCTGTGCTGAGCTGGACCAGCTGCTGGGCTGGCTGAAGGCTGATCATGGAGGTACTTGCAGGTTAATTTTCAGGTGGATTAATGAGCTGATGAAGCTCTCCTCTATTGCTCTGAGGAGCCTGTGTGGAGGTGTACACATCACCAGTGAACTTCATCTTTGCACAGCTTCTGTCCTCTATTTGGATGTTGTGGCAGTGTTGTGATCTCTAATGGTACCTGGCAAGGTTGCCATTTATAAATATCTGCTAAGGAAGGGGGAAAATAGTTTGGGGTTTTGGTTGGTTTTTTTCACTGATGTAGCAGCTCAGGCTGCATGGTATATATAATCCAGTATAAGCACAATGTTTTGTTATTTATGTCAGAAAACCCCAAACCAGAAACCTTTAGGAAAATCATGAGATTAAGATTTTGAAATGCAAATTAGTCACTTCAGAATTGCATCGCTTTGTTTTTTAAACACACTACTGTAGTATTGGAAGAGTTGGGAAGTTTTATTGGTGGCGTATTGGGTTCTTTTTTGTGTTGTGTTGTTTTTTTTTACGTTAGTCTCTTCATCCTAATATATTCAGGAAAACTGCTGGCTCTGTGGCATTGCTTTTATGGCTATTATTTTCACATCACATTTTGCCCAGTTTAAGAAGAAAAAGGCAATTAAAATGAAAAGGAAGTGCAAAATTGTTTTCTCACAGTTAAGCATCTGTAGAAAGTATATCTTCTTCTTAAGTGGAGTAGATTTTAATTTATTTTCTAGATGCTTTTTGTTTTGGCCTTTTTAAAATTCTTGCAGCTTTATAATGTAATGTTATTTATAGGGCATGCAGCGATGAGTAATTATTTCTTGCTTGTTTCGAGTATGTTCTATAAATATATGAACAGGGAAAATTGAAACTAATGAATCAAAACCTTTAGAATTACAGTCATGACACTTTCTGCATTTCTTTTTTAAAGGGCAGGGAGAAAATATGCTCTTACTTTTTCAAGTGTAATTTAGGTAAGAGAATGTATGTATTTAAAGCTACCTCCATTTTGCAGAAGGTTTTGTGTGCTGGCCTGAGCTATTCCCAAAACGTTTGAGGAAAGCTCAGTCTTGAGTTTTGTACTAAGTGCTATGTTTACTAAAGGATTTCTTGATAACATTTAGTTAATAATTGACACTTCAGTGTTCCTCATTCTGATTCGCAAAAAAGTTTGAAGTAATGAGGTGATTGAATTAGCATAGCGAATTAAATGCTTGCAGATAAACCAGAAGCCTAGGTTTTTGCTTTTTCTTAAGCTGCTTTTGGTGTAGCTCCTGTGCGTGTATGGAGAAAGTACACCTGAAGGAACTTAGATTCGTATGCTGTGATATTCTGACCTTTTTATTTTTTACTAGAAGTAAAAATGCTGCCCTCTAGCACTTCCTTCCCACCCTTCTGACTGTGTACTTACCTGGAAATTTCTGTAGCATTTCCCTGGTATAAAGCAAAACTGCAATTCCAATTATTGAATTTCTTTTTTTGTTTGCAGATGATGATGTACCTGCAGATATGGTTGCAGAAGAATCAGGTCCTGGTGCACAGAACAGCCCATACCAACTTCGCAGAAAAACTCTTCTACCTAAAAGAACAGCTTGTCCTACAAAGAGCAGTATGGAGGTAACTTCTTTGGGTTAACTTGCAAAGGAAATTTTACCGTTTCAAGAATACGAAACTAGTTAGTATTTTTCTTAAGTTAGCTAATGACTGAACCAATTCTTATTTATTTCATTGAAGGGTGCCTCTACTTCAGCTACTGAAAACTTTGGTCACCGAGCAAAACGTGCTAGAGTATCTGGGAAATCGCAGGATTTATCAGGTAATAATTTTGTACGAAAAAGGGGCAAGGGAGGAGTTAGAGGCATTTTAAGGTCACACATTCTCCCACACAGATTGTTGCCAGACTCTTTTTCTGTGTATTCTCCAACTAAGAAACAGTGGTGGGGAAAAAATACCAAAACAAGACTACAAGCTTGTTCTGATCTTCAAATTTGGTTGCATGATTTTGATCAGAATTTTTTGAATCTGATCTTTTGTTCTGTTTGTTTCCCTGCAGGTATGTTTTTGTTGTTTTTTTATTCTTATATTGTTGTGTAGTTGTATCTAAGCTGCTGTTAGGAGCAATAATACTGCAATGCCTAGTTATAATTTCTCATATTGATGGCATTGTTCCATTGCATTTTTAGGGGTAGTTTGGGTATGTCATCATAGCGCTTCATTGTGGAGAGAGGGAGAGACTTGGTGTGTTTGTAAATAAAAAACAGATATACCTGCTTACATAATGTATGTAGTTTTTTGCACACATCTACATTGTATAATAAACACACATCCAATACATGCATATATATATAACTGTATTGTGTGTGTATTTTATTTGTTTGCACACACTTTGTAGGTATATACAGGCACACACCCCCTGCTTGTTCTGTTTTCTGTGTAGTTTTTCAATCTCTCTGCTTCTGTTCTTTTTTGTCTCCTGACATACTCTTCAGTTCCAGGAGATCTGCTGTCACTTTTGCCTGGAAAATCAACTCCAGCGCTTGCCAACTCCCATCGATGTGGTTTCTCCTGTTTTTCTTGCTTCTGGTTTTATTAGTCCATGTCTCCCTTAATACTGTGAATTAAAGCTGAGCAGCTGGCACAAGACTTTGGGTCTGTTTTTACATCTTCTGTTGAGGTCTGCTCTTTCTGGCTTCTCATTTTCTCCATAGCGTAGTTTTTTGTCTTTTTTTGTCCTTTTCCCCCTTTGTTTTATTCTCCCCCTCTTTGATCAGCTCTCTAATTTCAGCAGCTGCTTAAGAACCATTTGACTTCAGATTTATATTTTTGAAATAGCCAGAACCAATTGGACATAATCCTGTGTCATTTTGCATTGATTCATTTTCTGATTGGCTCTCTGGAGCCTTGTGCAGAGTTGTCTTGTCACAGACTCTGTTTCTCTTGATAATTCTTAGTTTTTCTTCCATTTCTTTCACTCTTTGCTGTGTTCGTCATTGTGCTTTTACTCTCCCCCTTTCTTTGGTGAAAGTGTGTAACTTTCCAACATGAGTGACACTGATTTCCTGAGGAATTCTCCATGCTTTCACTGCACATTCCATTTGCTAGATTCTTGAGCTCATGTGGGAAAAGTACGGGGATTGTGGAGGCTTCTCCAGCATGGAATTGACAGAGGAATCACTGTAAACAGTGATTTTACAATTTTACTTGTAAGACCGTGTTCAAACCAGTTGCAATGTAAGAAAGGAGTGTCCTCCTCAAACCATTTTCTATTAATCTCTTTCCCAGTATGGGTGATGGTTATTTTTTATTCTCCCTGTTGAGTTTCTAAGAGATTCCTCTAAATTTGTACAAATATTGATTCTGGTTTATTTTAACACACAGTCATCTTTACCTCACGTTTTTTGTTGGCATAGGTAATGATAGCTGTTGTAACTGAGTTGTAGGTGTGAGACTTGTTGAATTGTCATGAGTGGTGACTGTGTATTGTCATCTGGGCTGTACAGGTGTTTATTTTAGAACTGTAGATGAAATGATGGCATGGGCCTAGAAATACAGGAAAATTTCTTGGTAGAAAACCATTCCTTATTGTACAGACACTGAGTGGAGGAAAATTCAGTGAAGTTGAAAGGAGAATTGCCAGTCAACTAGAGTTTCCAACTGGAGCGGAGCCAGTAGTCAGAAAAACATGTATTTTAATACAGATTTCAGAGTTAGTTCTGCTGGCAGTGTTGCTATTTTAAATTTCTCTTTTCACTGAACTATGGATTTGCAGTACATTCTGAAGCTTGAGGTTACTGGCTCACTTACTGATTGTTCTGTACACTAGGAACATGCATAAGTTTACAGAACTTACTGACTTTTAAAATGGATTTTTTTCTTTTGCTATTGATTTTCTAAGATACTTTCCCAAGAACAATACATGCTATGTTTCTGACATGTTTCTGCTCCTTAACAAGAAAAGATTTTTACTAAATACGTCCCTGTGGAGCAAAAGCTATTTGTCTCCATCTTCTCCACTAAAATGGACAAAAAAGCAACCATATAAGACATAATTTACAATTTTGGATTCTTGGGATGGCATTCTTGGTCTTTGTACAAAGTAGGAAATGCACTTTCAGGCAGCTTTCCCTGCTCTTTGTCTTGGTATTACTTTGCTAGTCCCTATCAGCTAAATGATCAAAACTGAAACTGAATTGGCTTCGTGAATATCCTGTGGAAACTGAATGACATAACTAGCTGTGTTTCTAACTTTCAGGTGTGCAGTATATTAATGCTTACTAAATCATGAGTAGTTCAACTGTCAACATAGGGCAGAGATAAAGATTGGTGATGACCTCTTGTGCTTCATTTTTATTTTTATTCTTGTCTGGTTTTGACACTTATTTGGAAAACCATTTGGGGTTCTTTTAAGATGAGTATGCATTTTGTACATTACCTTGACTTCATCAATAGGCATGAAACTGTCAGGAGTAGGAGTATATGAATGCTTTTGATCTGGTGGCCAGACAAGCCTTTTAAAACTGTTTTGGCTCATTTTTGTAAACTGAGAGGAAGAACCCATTGATTACATCCTTGCTTTGACACATTACTAAAAGATACCCAAGATGTGAAGTGTGGATTTATAGAACAAAAGCATGTAGGTCTCTCTTGGATACAGAGGAGTCTTCACATTAAGAAGCAAATTATCTTTTTCAAATTATACTGGAGAATTTCACCTGGTAATCACTGTATCAGTGATTTGAGTGGAGAAATCTTAAATCAACCCCTGCCTAATTGAGCAGAAGGGCAATTTAAATTAAATTGCTCACTTCTACAGGATTTTGAATAAAGCTGAGTGAAGATAGCAAACACCTGTAAAATCATCATCTTCATTTTGAAAGCAGTGCCTAAGTTTCTAAGTAAATGCAACTTGAAAAATTGCAGGGGCAAGAAGGTTAATTAAGGCTTTAAAACTTTTATTATTATTTTTATTTAAAGTGTTTTGACACTTTGAGAAAGTTGCTCCTTGTCCCCTGCAGTAAGGAAACACATCTGGATTTCAGTTTTAGTTTTTATATAGAGCATAGGCAGTTGAACAGGAGTATGTTCAGGAGTATGAACAGGAGTATGAACTTTGGAGCAGTGGGAAGACACTGTATTAGTGAGCTTCTCCATTGAATAAAAATTTATTCAAGGTCCTAACATAGATAAAGGAAGAAAAAAACCTGCAGTTTGTTTATGGAAGTAACTGCTTAAATTGTATGCGTCAGGGATTTGTGTGTTAAAAGGAGAAGACAGCTCATGGAAAACTTGGGAAGATTTACTGTTTTACATCTGCAATATAACATTTCAGCTTTCAGTAAGACAGTAGAAGACTACATCTAACTGGAAAGCTATCAGAAAAAGATTAATTCAGAAGCAATGTCCGAGTATCCTGTGATGCCTTTCAAGAGTAATTAGGACTGTAGAACGAACTGCTTCTGCCTGTTTGACCCAGGGAGGGCCCTTTATATCTCCAGTGGGAAAAAACTTTTTTAAAAACCAACATTGATAGTGCATGTTACATTTTTTGGTGATGCCCAGCCATGTTCCCCTTACAGGCTGCTGCTAAGCTCTTCAGGCTTCAGGCTCCCCAAGTGCTCTTAAGCAGAAGGCTTTTCCAGACTACTTGCATTTCATAAGTTTTACCAACTTGCTTGATTCAGCCTGGCTTATAAGGCTCTGTTTTGTTTTGTTTTTTCTTGAATAAAAACAATTTTGTAATCTGCCTTTAATGCTGTTGCAGAAGAGAACTGTCTTGGCCAGCTTCTGTGCATTCATTCCTGTTTCTTTCCTTGTGTCCCATGCTGGCAATTCTGTAGCTTGCAATGGACTACAGCAAGGAGCTGATCATAAAAAACTCTGGAGGAGGATAGGATACTGTGGGAGCAAATAGCTGTGGGTATGTGGAGTCATGGCACTTACCACTTTGGCACAGCATAGATTTTTGTTGGGTTGAAGTGGCACGTACCTATAGTTTATAGCTATAAGCTGTGATACTGCTGTGAGCAGCTGTCAACTGCATAAATACATAAAATGCATCTCTGGCATCTGGGATGAAATTGGCACTCAGGAATCACTAAGGGGACATTCATTCAATGGCACAATAAGGAACACTTTCAGGGGAGGTGCTGCAATCTCGGGAATATTTCAGAATTTCTACTACCTGGTCTGATCAGAGGTATAAGCATGACACCCTGGAAAAATCCCTTCTGTCACAGTACACAGGTTCTGGTGATGTGGTCTGCAGACCCCAGTTTAAGGTGGGGTAAAAAAGCCACAGTATGGTGGCTGCAGTTCCTGTCTTCTCCATCTTACAGCTGGAAATAACACATTTCTTTGTGCTGTCTTGCCCAGGGGAATCCTGGGGCAGTTTGTTTTGTTTTGTTTATATGTGAAATCTTGCATGGATACTATTTTTTCAGAGTGTTACTCCTTCATATTTAGTAGGTCATCTTTCTTATGGTCAGTTCAGTAGCCTTCTTGTAGTAGCCAAAATGAAAATCCCGTTGCTCCTTAGGCTCAGATGTTCTAAGAAAATACACTGTGAGGGCCATTACATGGATGTAATTGTGCTGTGAATTTAGCAGGCACAAACATTGAATGCCTTGCTTACAAATCCTCTACACTTTGGAAGCTGATCTGTGTGGTTGTACCTTTAGGATCATAGAGAGGATCCTGGAGGCATTAGCCAAGCAAGTGACCTTTGTAAGCAGAACTTGCCTGCTTTGAGGATTCCTGCCCCAGGAGGGTCAGGTGAGAACACAAACTGCAGGCAGGGCTTTCCCAGGGGAACTGTTCTGTGTGGAGTGTCCTTGTGCCCATGAGCAGGAGTTTAACAGAGTGCACTTCTGTCTCTACACAATGGCATGGAAATACAGCTTTCTGCAGCTTCTCTGAAGAAATGCATCTGGCAAGACTATTACTTCTTCTGGTTTAGATTTTTCATTTTTAAAGGAAGAACATAAATGGGAGTAAGGGGAAGGAGGAGACTTGGGAGTTATTGATGGCTGTTGATTTCCTACATCCCAGATGTCCTCTTTCCCTAATGTCTTCATTGTGGGAGAACAAGGAAGTCTTCCTAGTAGTTTTTCTAGAGAGTAACTATTTCTGATTAAGTTCTTTGTGTTTGAAAACGTTTGCAGACATTTTGGCTTTGGGACTGCATTATTATTATTGTATAGATAATGTGGGTTAATTGAACCACAATGAAGCTAATAGCAGTGAGAAGCCAGCATTTCTGGAACATGCACAGTAGCCTGCTTAACATCTGCACTTATTTGCCGAATGATTCCTCCAATAGAAAAGGTGAAATAAGAAGTTTGGAAAGAGGACTTGAAGTCTGTAACTTCTGACAGATTTTTTGCCTTTGGTTTTAGAAGAAAAAAAAAAAGGCTTTGAAAAAGGCTGCTTTGAGATAATTGACGTTTTAAATGGGAATCTTTCAAGTGACAAGTTGGTAATCTTTTGCAGTCAGAATTTGAACTCGCTAGATATGTCAATAACCTTGTATTGATTACTGTTTAATAGCAGCACCTGCAGAACAGTATCTTCAGGAGAAGTTGCCAGATGAAGTGGTTCTAAAGATCTTCTCCTACCTGCTGGAGCAGGATCTCTGTAGAGCAGCTTGTGTGTGTAAACGCTTCAGTGAGCTGGCTAATGATCCAATTTTGTGGTAAGTGAAAAGCTATTCCTCATTATCTTGAGAAATACTAGATGTGCTGCTCAAGATGCCAGTACAATAGAAAAATTGAAATGCTGATTACAATTAGTTGAAGGAAAACCAGTTGTGTTTTATTATGTCTGGTTTTTGTATTATATGTATTAAACAGTAAAACTTGATTCTCTCGCAGTGTAGATACTAGTTAAACAATGCCTCTTTTAAAAAAATCAGTTCCTTCAGTTGTCATTCCTTCTTCCCCCTCTAACCTTTTTTAGGCTACTGTGGGGATTGTGTTACTTCACACAGAAGGAACAAAACATTTCTTCAACTTAGATGTGAGCTTTGTCTTGTGTTACTTAAATGGGGTTTTTGTTTGGTTTGAGTTTTGTTTGTTTTGTTTAATGGTTGGATACGTGGACTGTTTCCCCCCATATGAGTCTGCTCTACCCTTGGGTTGTTGAGAGTTTTAATAAATGGGAACTACATTTGTAATTTTTTTATAAGGGAAAAAACAAACATATTTCTTAAGGTGCTTTGTTTTAAAAGTAAAGATTAAGACCAAAAGAAAAAAAAAATCACAGAACTACCCCATTTTCCTGTCCTAAAGAGAGTTTTGGGGATGCCTTGTCAGATGAATTACAACTTCTGTGATTCAGTGTCATCCTGTAAGTCTGGGCTTAATATCAGCAGGCTCAGACACTGCAATTATTTGCATTCTGGCACTAATGAAAAGAATCCATCTGCTGTGTGCCGTTTTCTTCTTTTTAAACTACTGTAATTTGTTCACTGATGAACTCTTTTTGGAATACAGTGCATTACTTGTTCTCAGTGAATGCATTTTTCAGTCTTTTCTTGGCAAGGTGAGGAAGAGGTGGTGGCACACTTTGTCTTAAGTTTTGTTATACTTGTGCTACTAGCTTTTGTAAGTGTTAATGCTGTAGTTAATGTACAGTTTGATTCACAAATAGTGTATGTAACTGCTTAAGTTTCTTCATGAAAATTGCATGTTGAGAACTTTTTCTCTTGGCTTATAAAACACATACAAATTTTTGTCAGAAAAACACAAAAGTCAGTACAGCAAAAAAATTGGTTTTAAGTGGTAGGTGCTGATCTTGGTCGTATTCACTGGCAAATTCTTCTCAAAAAATGCCCCAGGTTTTAGCCTTTGGTTTTATATAAAAATGGAAGAGTAATCAGAAACACATTCATTTTCTCTTCTGCTCAGGAAAAGATTGTATATGGAAGTATTTGAGTACACTCGTCCAATGATGCATCCTGAACCTGGTAAATTTTATCAGATTAATCCAGAAGAATATGAGCATCCAAATCCCTGGAAAGAAAGCTTCCAGCAGCTGGTAACTGTTTTATTCATTTATCTTCAAATTCATGGGTATTTATGAAAGTAAAACACCAACTTCTGAAATGTGGCTGACAACAGTAATTATCTTGGGTTTAGACTTTAAGATCCTTGTGGTGTTGTGCAGTAGGGGGAATTCAGAAGTTATTTCCTGTTTTGAGGCACACTTTAGGGAGACACCACATGCTAAAGTGGAGTCCTTGAGTATCCAGCTCTGCTGTGTTGGGTTTTGCATCACTGAAATTTTGTGTACTAGATTGTCATGGTCTGAGACTCACAGTGTGAAAGATGTTGTTGTCATATCTTACTAAACCAGTGTG
The DNA here is from genome assembly GCA_013397555.1 of Urocynchramus pylzowi. Lineage (NCBI taxonomy): Eukaryota > Metazoa > Chordata > Aves > Passeriformes > Fringillidae > Urocynchramus > Urocynchramus pylzowi. Next base: position 41,858 of record VZRH01006991.1, on the reverse strand, counting down.
TGGGCTGGTTATCAGATCTGTGTGCATCTTCCTCTGGTGAACCAAACACATGTTGGTAATATCACTTGGGCTAAATTTACAGCTGGCCTGACTGGAGGTAAACAAATCTCCTTTAAGGAATGCGATTGCATCTCTAATCCAAAATTTCAAAGGTATTGAACGAATGGCTGAGCCTGACACTAGGAAAACATAAGTAAGGGAAATAAACATTAGTGTGAGTTTACCACACAATGCCATGTGTTGTTGGTTAATGAATTTCTGAAGTGCATTGAGGACAAATGCTTGACTTGGCTTCTTTGTTTAGTATTCAATCACTGGTGAAGGTATGGGATTCTTTTTTCCTCACCATATGAATGCAGTTTTTGTGGCAAGCTGCTAGAGAATCAAGAGATGGAAGTAAGGACAGTTCTTGAGGAATGCTTCAGGTGTATGAAGCTTTTCAGTCAGTTTCAAGGCTTAGGGCCATGTAAGTAGTTGGATTCTTGGCTTAATTGATCATTCCTTTAGGCTCAGACATTTTTTGGTGTTGCCATTTCAAATTGTGTGCCTAGAGTGAGAGGTCAGTATATGATCCTTACGTCCTGGGACAAACTTGTATCAGCAAATGGCTTGTTAATTAGGGAATTAGTAGATCTCTTGTCAGTGCATCCAGGCCCACCTATCTGCAAGCTTCTCACAAACTCTCTTCCTTGTTTCAGTACAAAGGAGCACATGTAAAGCCAGGTTTTGCTGAACACTTCTACAGTAATCCTACAAGATACAAAGGAAGAGAAAATATGTTGGTATGTTTATAAAGCAATTCTTAAAAGTCTTTATATATCTATATGAATGGAATGGACATTACTCTAAATTTGTTCGTTTTCTTCTAGTATTATGATACCATTGAGGATGCTCTTGGTGGAGTTCAAGAAGCTCATTTTGATGGACTTATCTTTGTTCACTCTGGTATATATACTGATGAATGGATATATATAGAATCTCCAATCACCATGATTGGTGCAGGTATGTCAACTGGGATCATCACTGTCTCAAACTTGTGTTAATTTCCATGATACTCAGGTGTATTAAATATCCAGTATAAATGCCCGTCTTCCTTCATCTGCCTGGCAAATGTTTTTGTACAAGCATCACTAACTCAAAAATAGCTGATGCTTCAGACTGAAGTGCTGTTGTCTGCTTGCTAGTTCTCAGAATAAGTTAATTTATCTTTTTATTTCATTATGAGAAAAAAATTGAATTTGTCAGAAAGCTTATTCGGTGATAGGACTGCAGTTGAAACTTTTACATTCATACATACACACACACTATATATATATATATATGTATAAAACCCATCTCCAGAGTAGAAACCAGCAGTGGCAACAAGCCCAAATTAGTATCTGTCCCATTTTCTTTGGTATTATAATTCCATCTTGAGGAAGGAAATGAGAGCATCCAGCAGAAAGATTCTGAGACTGGAGGTTCTTCCTCTGTTCTCTGCCAACTGTTCCTCTGAACAGGAACCTTTATGGAGAAGGAAATAAGACTTGGAGAATAGGAAAGGCTTAGGAAGTCAATATAATATACCAGGCTGCAAATTGTGATACTTGTGGAGCTGCTTGCTTTTTGTGTCACTTCTAGGAGCATGCTAATTCTCAGTAGCATGTAAATGGTAGGAATTCAGGCTGTATGATTGTCTGGTAGAGATTTTGGTTAAGGGGTCTCAGACCTCTTGCTCCTGTGGTGATCTAGAAGTGAATTACCAGCTGGTTTGTGTTTTCTGAGAAGCTGTCTGAGTTGGTTGGGTTTACTGGGTTGTGGGTTTTATTGAGGATGGTGGGTTTGGAGTTTTTTGTTTGTTTGTTAGGATGGGGTTTTTTGTTTGTTTTAGTGGGTGTTTCCTATGGATATGTTCTTTGTTTTGCAAAGTCTCTCTTTTCATGTATTTAACTGTTCTCCATACCAACTGTTTTGTTCTTGAGTGAGACTGTTCTGGCACTTCTTGCTTGGGTTTTGCAGCCTTGGCAGGGAGAACGGTTTTGAGCAATGCAGGCAGATTGTTCCAGTGTTAATCTGAAAAATTGTCCCCATAGATCTGCAAGATGTGGCTGTGTTAGTATGTGAGTTTGTCAGTTTGTGACTACGTTTCTGGAGCTAACATTCTGAACATGCCCACTTACAGTGCTTTGGTCTGTGTTGTGGAGAGCTTTTGGAGCACAAACTGGATTCCTTTTGGATGAGACTAATTTACAAGACATGTTCCTGGAATACTCTTACTGCCCTTCAGTAGCCAGTGTGTATTCAGTCAGAGGGACCTGGTGAGGACTAGTGCAAAGTCAGTCTCTTCTCCCCTCCCTGTCCTGCAGTGTGTGCTGGGGCTGGCTGATCCTCAGCACTGGTTCCGTCTGTGGTACCACTCCTGTGTTAGGCTGCAGTGCTTGCTAATGGAGATGTGGCCAGACAAATAATCCCTGGCTTCTGTTTCACAGAAGAGAGGATTACAGTAAAAATAGGGCAGGTCATATTCATGAAGTGTTTAAAATCCAGAGAAACTGGATCAACACTGTCCTAAGATATAAAATTTCCCAGTCACTTCATGACACCTGAAATGATATCTTGAATATCTGGGTAAACTTCTGCATGTTCTCTGTCTCCTTTCAAGTTTTGAAAAGCCATCTGCTTTCCCTTCCTCTGGAATTAACCTAAGTTATTCAGAAAAACAGTTATCTTAAGTACAGTCCTTTAAAAGCCAGGGATCTTTATTGTGTATTTTTGTAACAGAATAGCTGTCTTGGGGAACAAAACCTCCAAGAGGAATCCAGCAATGCTAGATGTATTTATATTTCAGTTTTTGGCACTGCTGACTTGACTTCCTCAGACTTTTTCTACTGAATGGTGAGTGACATTGTAGGGAGAGTCAATTTTCATTTGACTGGAAAAGAAAACAAATTAAAGTGAACCGCTAAGCCTTGGAGAACTACCTCTTCTCTGTTCAGTCTGGCATGCTTTTCAGAATGGTAGGATTAAGGCAGCACCAAATCTCTCTGCATTACAACTCAAATTTCTTTAATAGTTTATTCTTCTGGCTTCAGAAGAAGCACAACATTATTAGAAAGGCAGCTTAACATAGCTTGAGCTTGGAAGAAGCTTCTGCTTGGTCACATAAGCAAAATGTGCTTACAGAATAATGTCTGCTTTTCTGAGTTTTTTGTTCTGTTTAGTTTTGGGGTTATTTCTTCCCCTAAATCTGAGGGAAGGAGTTGGTTCAAAAGGAAGGCTTTGGAAGTATTAATAGTACTCTGGCATATCTGAATTACCAAGAAAGAAGCAAGAGGAGAGGTTCTGTAAGGAAATAGTTGCATCTGGTTCAGCAGACAGAAATACCTTTTAATTTTTAAAAAGAATTCTATTTTTCAGGGTTGGAGAAGGGAATTGTGTTTGCTGCAGGAATAGGAGCCTTCCATGGAGGGCTCATCTCACTCAAGACACAAAATCTCCCAGTTGCTGAGTTTCAGCAGTTGTACAGACATGTCCTGATCTAAGAATCTTCACCTAATACACATTTTCAAAGCTACAACTTTCATTTTTTCCCTTCATTTTCCATTTGACTTAAATAATATGCAAGTAAGTGAAAATGGATTATCAGAAGATCTTTCAGTCAAGGAAAAAAAAACTAAAACCAATAGGAATGGTTATTGTAAAACCAATAGGAATGGCTATTGTCATTTTAAGGGTGGAAAAATCTAAAATTGTAAGAAAACTATTATAATTGGATATTTTTTTACTTTAGAGTGCAAGAGTACTTTCACATGCCCGAGTTCTTCTTCAAATACCCATTCTGCATTTTTGAATTGAAAGCTTTATTTTGGACTGGTTTAGACCTTTGTGGTTCACATCTTGTAGACTGTAAGATCTAAAAGAGCGTCTGGTTTTTGCTTGGTACAATTGGACAGGGTCACAGTTCCTGCAGAAGGTAGTGATTTTTTGTCTTCTAATGCAGGGAAAGGTGAAGTTGTTTTATTCCTTATGAGGAATTAAATAATTCTGAGTCAATATGCAGTTAATTTATATTTCTTTAGACATTCCTTTACTGTAGGCTTTCTGTTCCATTATTTCTAAATGGTCTATCCGTGGTCCTTAAGCTGAGCATGAATTCTGATGCTGGGGAACATGACTCCCTTAGGTTCCAGCAAACTGAATTCTTGGGAGCTGTGTTTTGCTTGATTACAAAATTAATGGCCCTTTTCTTCCGTTTCCAATTCTAATACTGGTTTATTTATTCTGAAGTGGCCTAAGCCAAAAGCTGAAATAGAGATAATTCTCTGAATGATGATTTCACAAAGATTAAGCAGAATGTTGCAGAGAATTTCATTGGTGCATTTGGATGAAACTAATGCTTAAGGAAGTCTTCACTGTTTTCTTAGGGAGATCTAAGTGCAGTGATCTTATTAACTGGCATGTTCCATGATGGGCATTCTGGGACCTGCCCAGCTCAGAAGTTACTCCTTGTGTAGGAACTTGTGTGATGAGAGGAAGGTATCTGTAGAGAATATGATCCAAGTGCTTTGCAAACAATTCCACAAATCTCTGTTTAATAGTGTTTCAGAGCATCCAATGTGAAGTGCAGTTTTTCTGTGCCACCTTGAAAGTTCTGGTACTGAGTTATGGCTTGCATATCCTCCTAGGGGCTCTGCTTATTTCCTGGGTTTGGTTCACCTGCAGTACTGTGGTGCTGTTCCTTTCCATGTGCTGAAACACACTGATTTGTTTATGCCACTGCATTTGCACCATGGTGAATATATAAAAATATTACCAAACTGCAGAAATATGTTTTGTATGATGACACAGCTCCTCATCAAAGCCTCTTTTAGTTGTTATCTAGTACTAAGTGAATAGTGGTGTAGAGGAGAGCCAGACTACCTTAAAATATTTGCAGCTTTCAGTAATGAAAGCGGAGATTGGGCCTTTAGATAGTGAGAACAAGCTGGATAATAACGTAAATGTTGCTTCATTCTGACTGACATCTTTTTGCCAGAGTGATAAAGAACAGGACATACTGCTTGTCTGTACTGATGTCAACAGACAACAGAAAAGGATCTGCTCATGAGGAATCCTGTGCATAGGCTTTTCACTAAAATACAGAATTTAGGACAAATACCTGTTCACGTTTGTGTTGAGTTGGGAGCGGTTTAAAATGCTGTCAGATAAATTATCTGCTGTAGTATGTGAAACTTCCACCTTTATATCTGGTGTGTTGTGGGAGGGCTGCTTCTGGCTTGCATGTTTAATGTGCAGATTTGAATCAGACAAACGATCTTGCTTGCGAATGAGCGTCACTGAATTTATTCCAGTGAGTAGCTGAGGTTAACTGGTGCTCCCTCTGCTGGCTTGTGCCATCGCAACGTAAACATCACCTGCCTTTGGATTGAGGGTAAAGAATCGAGCAGAGCCTCACTGTTAAAACAGGAAATCAAGTGACACGTTGTAGCATTTTGCAAGTGAACCACTTCATAACCTTTTGTATGTGCTGCCAGTACTATAGTTCAATCTAATTCATTAAGTTGTTTTGGTTTTTTTATAATGAATAATGAGGATATCAGTTCAAAACTCTGAACCCTACATTTGAGAAGTGTGGGGAGGTCACTTGTAGGTAATGAGTAGATTAGTAAATAGTGGTTCATGTCAGTGATGGAATGTATGTTTTTAACATTAATAAAAGGGTTTTAAATACCAGAAGAAATTGTATTTGGAGCAGAGTTAAACTACCTCTAGCCTGGTACTTGTGTCTAGGCTGTTCATTCACTTCATTGTAAATAGTAGTCAAAAACTAGCTCTGTAACAGAGTAGTTTTTTCTCACAGTACTAGATATTACAAAATTGGTGCCAGGTTGTCTTTGTTAAAGACTAGTTTCTTCATTGTCTTTGAAACTTCCTTTTTAAAGATCCTTTTGACAGGAAGACTATTTATGTGCCAACAATAGTGTTAATTTTCCTTTGTTGCTTCAACAGAATTCTGTAAGTATTTTGAGGATTTTTTCTCAGCAGCATAAACTAAGACTTTTTAATTGTTTTCTTTGCAGCACCTGGAAAAGTAGCAGATAAAGTTATAATAGAAAACACTAGAGATTCCACCTTCGTTTTTATGGAGGGTTCTGAAGATGCCTATGTTGGATATATGACAATCAGGGTAAGAATCTCACCTGTAAGCAGATCTTTTAAAAAATTTATTTTCATGTCTGAGCAGTTAAATACAACATCTCTGTTTTCTTCCTTTTCAGTTCAACCCTGATGACAAATCTGCTCAGCACCACAATGCACACCACTGCTTAGAGATTACCGTGAACTGCAGTCCGATTATAGATCACTGTATTATCCGAAGTACTTGTACAGGTTAGTGGGCTTTTTACTGTTTGAAGAAACACAACAAATTGAGTATGATTATTATTGGCATATTTTTATTTTTTGATGCAGGTATTCAGTACAGGTCTGCAAGCCTTAATTGCCTTGGAGCATCACTATTAGAGTGACTTCTTTGTGTCCAAAACCTCTGTGATAATGTGTACTTGGTTTTCTGTTTGGATTTTTTGGACAGTTGGCTTGAAATTGAGAAGTGACAGTTTAATAAACATACCTGGGTTTGGGGTATAGTTGTAGATGGCAGGATGAGACATTTGAAAGGGTTACACATGGGAGTTGTTCATTGGGTTTGTTCTGATATTCAGTGTTGGAATCAGTGGCATTAAACAGTCACGAGATGTAACTGCTAAGCTCAGCTCACTCTGAGTGGAATGATTTGACATGTTCAGAGGATGAGTAGTAGCTCTACACGCAGAAGTGTTGAAAGACTCATTTCACCATCAGAGACAATGAGGAACTTATACTACCTGATTGGGGAAAATCAGTAGTCTAGGTTGAGGAAAGAAGGAGTCAGTGTTTGGAAGTGAGGAGCTGGATGGCAGTTTAGTCACTGGCAGGAAGACATGGCAGTTTGTAATCACTGGACACAAGACATGGTGAGTTGAGCATGTTTGAACACAGCCAGATGAAGTGGTGTTGGAGTGTCAGAAATAAGAGGTTCGTGAGAATTAAGATAGTGAGTTGTCGTGTGGAAATGGCCATGTGAACTTCCCCAAGGTCAGCTAGGGAGAGGGAATGGATCTGTACAGCAGGCTTTGCATGGAGGTTGCTCAGCTCAACATAAAAGCAAGGCAAAAGAAAAGAGTTCTTCCAACTAGATATAAAAACTACATTTTTCTGGTACTGCCTGTGAAGAATACTGCAGGGAACCATGATGGGAATGGTGGAAGGATTCCTGGTGTGTGCCTTCTAGAGGAAGATGAGCTTTCTTGAAGGTTTTGGGCTATAAACCACTGCTCTTGGTCAGGGCAGTTCTATGCTTTGCAGCTCTGTGCTTTGCATCACCATCTCTTTTATTGGAGACACATCAGCAAATACTTGGAGGTGTTAAAAATGACAAAAGAGGAGCAAAGGACAGCGAGGTGCTCCCAGTTATCCCAGTGTTAATAGTAATACTGGGAAATTGAAATATATGAAGAAAAGGTGTTCTGGAACTTACCATATATCAATACTGGGGACCCTGACAACCAGTGAGAAGAATTCGATAAGACCACATTCAGCTTGAATATTAAAGTAGTTTGAAGAGCTGTATGATTTCACATGGAAACATACTTATATAAGCTACTAGATCATGATATTTTTGTGAAAGTTGTTTATGAAAATTAAATTTTGATAATTTTTTTCATGATCACTTTCCATTTCTGAGAATTTTGAAGTTTTGCTCCCCCTTAAACTCTGGGTTTCTGAATGTTTACTATACTGAATTGTTGATTCTCTTCTCTAAAATGAAAATTTCTGTTCAATTTTGGAGGCTGTGTTTAGGCTATACTATCGTCACTTATCGATTATCGAGTTTTACTGGCTTTTTAATCTTACCAAGCCTTGCTATTACCTACTCAGGAAGTACTGGGTTTGTATAAAAAGGGAGGAAGAATGGCAGTCTGCCAGAAAAGGCATTTACTGTTTCCAGATAATTGACATCTCTGAAGTATTGATCCATAGGCATTCAAAACCTCTTTCCTAGCACATGCTTGATATCCTTTCTGTATATCTCCAAGTTGCATTAAAGCATATTTCTACATTATGTCATATGTAAAGATGGGAGCTATGTAAGTGCAAATGCATTAAGCTGGAGGTTCCTGCTGCCAGTCCAAAGCATCTTTTGAAATATTTTCAAATGAAGTTTAAATGGCAAGATCCTGAGTCTGGAGGTTCTGTTGCATCCATTGTAGAAGAAATCTGTGTTAGCCCTCACCTCAGTGGATAAAAGTAGTAGTGGATGGCAGTGTTCCTTTTTAAAAAAAAAAATTAATATTGCTGAAGTGTGTGCAATCATTATATTCTGAGTAAACAAAATAAAGCTTAAACCCTGTGTACTCCCTGTGCTTTGTATTCCAAAAGGACCAATTTCACACAATCAGTACTCAAGTCCAGTGAATTGAGTCAGAATAAAGATTGCTTTCATTAAAATAAGCAAAATGTGATAGAGGTATGCTTTTAGAACATCACACTGGGTTCCAGAAACTCACTGGGTTCCCTAGCTCCTCAGTCTCAGAAAGAGATAGAGGAAGGAGAGTGAAAGCAGTTATGAAATGCAAGAAAGAAGTTATTAACAGGTAATACAAATAGGAAATTAGCAATTGAAGGAAGCTGTGGGGACCTCCCTCTAAAATAAAAACACACCACTTTACTGCCACAAAGAACTTGATAAACAAGACAAGATGCAGCATCTGTCTAGAAGAGACAGTGCTTGTGTCCTAATTTGGGGAACAAAGGGAATTTTAGCACTGATGCTGATCCATCATAGAATGGAAAAATTTGAATGGCAAAGTGTTGTGTAATTTTTGTTCCATATTTAATGAGAATAGGCAGGAATGATGAATGCCCTCATCCCCTAGAGGGATAATGAAACACTCTTGACAGTAACTGTGGATGAGGTTAAACAGCTGTAAAAATAGACATTCTAAAATCATGCAGGAGTTTAGAAAGAACTGGCCAAGAAATTTCTCTGGCTTCCTATTGTGTATCAATGGTAACTTGAAACCTTGATGTGATGGTATTTGTCCCTGGGGGAGGTGGGAGGGGAGAGACTACCCAGGATGAAGTATGGCAGGAGTACTGCCTGTTGATCCTGGGTAAAATAATGAGGTATAAATACAGGGGTTTGGTCAATCAAGATTTTAAAATTTATGATGAATTAAATTAGTGTGTATTTACAGACAGTTATAATGGTTGCATTACACTGTTGGCATTTTGATTACTTTCTTTGACCAAAAGAAGGCAGCAGTCCGAGTATAATGACACAGATCCTTGAAAAATGTTTGACATCAACACATAGTGCCTTAGAGTTCTACAGAATGCCCAGGGCCTACACCAAATAGATGAAAAACAACTTTCAGGGTAACTGTAATGGCTTTTTTTCTTTTTTTTTGTGGATATTTCAAAGATGACTTCTTGACTTGAAGAGAAGAAACAAGATGTGTATTAATGAGACCTGTAGACTTTACTATAGAGTATTACAGATACAGTATGAATGTAATATAACTAAAGTCTCAAAAATAACCAGGAGATTGGGTTGCTATGACCTTCCTGGTAGGTGGACTGTCAAACACCACTCACATTAGTCTGACAAAGCTCAGAGTTACACACAACCTGCTTTTGTTCCTATTTCTAAGTGCTAAACCCTTTTTCCCCTTTCTCCTGGAAAGCTGGGAAAAGCTTAAAGACCCACTGTGGATAAACTGCTAAATGTGAGCCCTTATGTAGTTGAGTGGCCAAAAGAACTGATGTGATCCTTAGTTACACCTGTGGGAACACTGAGTAGAAGTAGAGAGGCTGTGTTAATGTTAACGCCTCTGCTTAGTCCTGCTTCAGAATAAAGTGCTCTTTTCTGGTGACCATAGCAACATGTTGGAAAATTTAGAAACTGTTCAATGAAAAGTCATATAAGGTAAAGCAGAAAACTTTGATTATAGTGAAAAACAGTCTGCAATTTGTTACTTTATTAAGGAGAAGGCTGAAGGAGCAAATTGCTTGCACTGAATGTGTGTGTGCCTTGGGTGTGGCATACACTGGTATAAAGAGAACTGGGTGCCAAAGCTGGAGGAATTCAGATGAGCAATTAAAGTGTAAATTAAAAGGACAGCAGTCCTCTAGCCAGCTAACAAGCTTTATGCTGGTTTCTCAGTTGCTGGAAATCATAAAGTTATCAAAATTTAAATATGTCTCTACAAGATACGTGCTGAAGTTCCTGCTCTAGAATTGAAGCAGGACTTAATTCAGGGGATTAGTATAGCCTGTATTATTCATAAGGTCAGACTAGACAATCAAAATAATTTCTTTAGGAATTAAAAAATGAGTTTGTGAATTATTTAAGCATAGTCTTTGTGGTGCTTTGCTAGAAGGATATGTGAAAACTGACTAGCAGAGCAGATACTGGCTTGCCTATTTAGTGGTGTTTAATTGTGGGGAATGTGTGTTAGGTAGGCCGGGTTGCCTGAGATGAGCTCTTAGCTTTCAGAAATCACTTGATTTTAGTGGCTGCAGAATTTCATGTAGTCACACTTCATGGAGTTCAGGGAATTGAGCTGATATGCTGAAGTCCTGAGCAGTTTGAGTCCTAGTTTTCTGGAAAATATTTATTTTCTGGGTTATGGTATGGTAGCTGAAATCATTCAAGGAGTTCTATAATTCATCTGGGGAGAGACCTATTGGTTTCTGATGTTTATTCTGTATTTGAGACTGTGTGTCTGTGTCCTGCCGAGTATTGGGTAGACAGTGTGTTTTTGTATGCTACAAAATTATTGTTTGGCCTCTTTGAAGTACTGAATTGTGAAAATTTAAAGGGAAGCACAACAAGGCAGTAATTAGCAGAGAATTTTGTTAGATTTCTTTTGTCCTCTGCTGTGAACAGTCAATATACAGTGGGCCTAACACAGGCAAATAAATGAGTGAGGACTTTCATAAGCATGAATTATTATATAAACCATTGTCCTGGCAGCTGTTTAACCTTGGCAGGATGACTTTAAAGTGACTCCTACCGTGATTTTTGCACCTGCAAAATGATGACATTAGTGTTTTTCTGCCAGTGGCTTGCAGTGCTTTGGCTCTGTGCACACCAAATCTTTTTTAAATATCAGTTCACACTAACTTTTCTTGCGAAAGCACTGCCAGACTATTTATAAATACACTATGCTTTGAAGCTATGGTAACTGTACTGTTTTCTTCCAGTTGGCTCTGCAGTATGTGTCAGTGGCCAGGGAGCTTGTCCTACTATTAAACACTGTAACATCAGCGACTGTGAAAATGTTGGACTTTATATTACAGACCACGCACAGGTAATTTTCCATATTAATTTCTTTACTTTGATAAAGTTGTTTCCTGTTCTTGATTCCTGTCTTAATTTATATTTTTATTTCCCAGGGAATATATGAGGACAATGAGATATCCAATAACGCGTTAGCAGGGATTTGGGTTAAAAACCACGGCAATCCCATTATCAGGCGGAATCACATTCACCACGGACGTGACGTTGGCGTTTTCACTTTTGACCACGGAATGGTAACCTATGTGTTTTCTTTTGAAGAAAAAAATACGGATGTTGTAGAACTGAAATCTTCAAATTTTGCCTGTCATTGGAGAAATGTTTCTTAAAAAAAGTGCATTTAGTCATGAACAGATACTTTAAAATAGGCCTGCTGTTATTCTCTTGCCCTTAAGTGGGAGACTTCACTTTAAAGACAGTTTTAGCTGAAAGAGGTTTAAGCAAGCTTTTGCAGTTGATTGGCAGCCTGTTACATTGTAGTATGTTGCAGTGACAGAATACCTCTTGAAACAGGATGTAAACAGTAGGCTTACATTTATACTTCATTCTTTTCCCTTTGAAATTGAACAAAAGTAAGGATGATTTAGAAATGAAAAAAAAATACTTTGTGAAGACTTAGCCTTATTGTAATGTTAAAACTCTGAAACTGGGTATGTACACCTTCTCTGGGAAGAGGGCTTCTGTAGCAGGAAATTAGTTGTGGGATTTTAACACAGAATTTCCTGTCAGAGTTTAGGCCTGCTTTCGTAAATATGTTTATTTGTGTGGGGTGAACCTCATCACTTCCAAGTACATGTACAGTAGTGAGAAATGGCATTCATAGCCCTTGAAATAGAAGAGGTTTTTGTCTCTGAAATAAAAGATGATTGCTGACTTGTTTTAGGAAAATATTCTGCGTGTCTTCCAAAGAGTGCCAAATCATTGTTTTTCCTGTTTGAATGACAAAGGCCCAATTCCCCACGCCCAGCTGGCAAAACAGGCAGTTTTCTTTTAGTCACTCTTAAAATGGCAGATCTCTAAGGATGCTTTCCATAGAGTGCAAAAGCTCTTGATCCCCAGGTGTAAGGAATCAGGAAAGGAAGGCAAGAGACCTGCTGGGTTGAGACTAAAGGGCAAGAAGGAAATGCACAGGCAGTGGAAGCAGGGACAGGTAACCCGGGAAGAGTCCAGAGACACTGTCCAGTTGTATAAGGATAGGGTCAGGAAGGTCAGGGCGTGGATGGAGCTGAACCTGGCAAGGCATGCAAGGAATGACAGGGAAGGCTTCTGCAGGTATGACTTTCAGAAAAGGAATGGCAGAAAAAAAGCACATCACCCCATCTCCCCCATGAGTAACAGCAGTGACAAGAGATGAGGAGAAGGCTGAGATACTCAACAACATTTTGCCTTATGTTTTTACTGGCAGTCTGTCTTCCCACACCTCTTTATTGGCTGGACCTCAAGGCAGGAACAGTGGGAACGAAGTCACTCCCACTGTAAGAGAAGATCACATTTGTGATGGCCTGAGGAACCTGAATGTACAAAAGTCTGGAACTCAGTGAGATGCATCCCAGAGTCCTGAGGGAGTTGGCTGATGTAGAGTCCAAGCCACTCTTCATGACTTTGGAAAAGTCATGGCAGTCAGGTGAAGTCCCTTGTGACTGGGAAAAGGGAAACATTGCACCCATTTTCAATAAAGGGCAGAAAGAAGGACCCTTGCAGGTACTGACCTGTCATCCTCACCTCTGCACCTGGAAAGATCATGGAACAGCTCCTCCTGGAAGCTGTGCTAAGGCTTATAGAGGACAGGGAGGTGACTGGGGACAGCCAGCATGGCTTCACCACGGACAAGTCCTGCCTGACCAACCCAGTGACCTTCTGTGCTGGAGTGACTGCCTCAGTGGAGAAAGGAAGGGCTATGGATGTCATTTATGTGGACTCCTGTAAGGCCTTGACACATTCACAGAATTCACAGAGTGACTGTGTTGGAAGAGACCTTAAAGATCATGGAGTCCAGCCCATGCCCTAACACCTCAACTAAACCATGACATCAAGTGCCACATCCAGCCTTTTTTTAATCACATCCAGGGATGGTGACTCCACCACCTCCCCAGGCATTCCCCTACAATATCCTTCTCCCTAACTGGTAAAGATGTGGACTTGTTAGATAGGCTGTTGAGTGGATGAGGAATTGTTTGGATAGTTGCATCCAGAGGATAGATGCCAGTGGCTAAATCATGTCCATCAGTGGTCTGTACTGGGACCAGTACCATCCATCAGTGATACAGACAGTGGGATCAAGTGCACCCTCAGCAAGTTCTAATCCAGACCTACTCAGGTTTTTGATGAGAGTTGGCAGACTAAATAGCATTAACAGGAAATCCACTGTGGGTTCAATCTAGTGAGGCCTGTCTCCTCTTTGCCCAGGTTGCTGAGGGGCAGAGAGAAAGGATCAAGGCAGTGCTAGTTGTAGCTGTTGTATTTGTGGTTTTCTGTTTCAGTAGAAGGCAAACAGCTCACAGGGCTGCTACTTTAGCTGCCAGCATAAAATCTTGCCAGTGAAGGTGAAACACTCCACATGGTGGGATTCTGCTGGTAGGTGCCTCTTCTCCACTCTTAATAGTTAGGACTATACTTAGGACTAATCCTAAGGACTATAGTTGTTCTGTGTTGAGCAAGATTGCAGCAGCTGAGAGTGCCCTGCTGGCAGCCCTCTTCTGATGGGTGGCTTTACATCATTTTCTGTCCTCTAGAGATGATGTTGTTTGGTTGGTTTGCAAAGAGTGGTGGCAGATGTCTTTGGTTTATATTATCTCATTGTTTGGACTGCATTAAGCTGTGTTAACATACTGTACAAGCACTTCTAATCCACTTCAGTGGGTACATACATCCCTTCAAGACTTAAACATGGAATGAAGTGATTTCAGCTGTAGGAAAACTGGTGCTTCAGCAGCTCCTGCAGGGGAGGTGTCTGTGTGTAGGCTTGAGGGTTAATTGGAAAGTCTGGGTAGGAGCTGCTTCTTGTTTAAGTACTGAAGTATAAATATTAAATATATGATTACTGAAATATTAAAAAAAATAAAAAACCAGCCTGAATTCACTTGATTAATTTTAAATAAAAGTGTATTTGATCTTTTTTCTTACAGATGAAATGCCTGTTTCAGAGCTGTGATCAGTGTGGTATCACAAGTAAAATGGAATAGAAATAAATGTTTCCCTTTTGTTTAAGGGAAACAGTAGCACATTAAAGAGAATGTGTGAATAGTATTTATCTCAGCTGCAAATATTATTGAAATATTTCATAGTCATAAACTCCTTTGAAAGCTCAGTCCTCCCCAAGTCTCAAAATCTGCTTTGGCAGCATCTTCTGCTTTTGCATCATGTCTAGTGATAGAGTCAATGAAATGACATTGGCAATGTTTATATGCTTGTTAAGTGACAAAGTGACATGGTATCCTACAGATACAAATCCAATATTCCTAAACAAATTAATGGGGTTTGTATTTTTGCCTCTCTCACTTCTGTTGCTTTCTGTAATTTTTTTTTGCTTGTGCCTGTGAAGTGGGATAAGTGCATTCCAGTGCTGAATTCCTACCCTACACATTCTTTTCCCGTGGGTTTCTGTGCTGGAGTGTTGTCTCCAAAAGGTTCAAGAGTGGTTTGTTTTTCAGTTTTATGTTCTCAAACTGTTCTTTGTGTTTTGGTACTTGCAGAAACTTAACCTCTTATTTCTTAACTGGTAATATCCTGACTTTTGCCTTAGTGCTGTGACAAATACGTAACAAGCTGGCATTAAAAATGCAGTGTGGCATTGACAGCCCTGGGTGCCTTACCCTGACCTCTCAGGTGCCTGAGATGAGTTACCAGGCATCTGTCATAAATTGTATTTTGTACTTGTATGCACACAATGGAAAAGTTCCAATTTAATGTAATAAGAATAAGCCTAATTTTACAGTTTAAAGCTGAGCTCTAGGCAAAAGAGTTTTCATTTTCATTGCTCCCAAATGAGAAGCTTAAGGGGTTTCTTTCTGATAAAATAAAAGAGTAGCAGCATGTGTCTAAGTTGGGTGATCATGCCTAGTTTACTTCTCTGTCTTCTAAA
The DNA here is from genome assembly GCA_013397555.1 of Urocynchramus pylzowi. Lineage (NCBI taxonomy): Eukaryota > Metazoa > Chordata > Aves > Passeriformes > Fringillidae > Urocynchramus > Urocynchramus pylzowi. Next base: position 26,397 of record VZRH01006991.1, on the reverse strand, counting down.
TACTACAAACCAGACCATTTTAAAGAAATGTTTATATAAAGTCCAAAAAAAAAAATTAAGCATATGCCAGATTCTATACAGACTACATTAAAAACTCAGTTGCCTTTTGCTGTGCATAAAAATTAAGGGTTTGTTTTGCATCTTGGATGTGATTTTCTTTATGTTGCATTTGAATTTTCATAAAATGCGCTAACTCTCAAATAAGGACCCTTCCAGGGTTTGGAAGGCAAGTTTTTATAAGCATAGGCAGTTAGACTTTTTCTGTATTAATTTCCTGTTGTCTTTTTTAATTTTGTTTTTCTTTTTTTTTTTCCTACCCTATTGGGAATACCAGAGTCAATAAATATTTGGGAAGTGTTAAATTTTAGACAATTTTATCTTTTTTCTTTTAATACATGTGTTGTTCAAAGAGTAATATTAAATGCCTGTGTGTTTCTGTAATGTTGTAATCTTCAAGAGAGAAAGAAAAAACGCCCTTCTAGAAATAAAGGGGAGAGAAATCCTCTGAGAAGAAAAGCAGCAACAAAATTTCATAAGTTAAAAGTTTTAACTCTAAAGCATTTCAGAGCCATGTTTGTTAGACTAGACAACATGCAGAAAGAAAAAAGCATCCAAGTTCAATCACTGAGTTAGTCTTGATGTAAAAAGTCTTCTGAGTTATTCCAGCTGTGCAGGATCCCATCTTAGTGTTCACATCTTTTTCTGTACAGTGTGTGCCAGGTAGGAATATCAGCATTATCATTGCTGAGGTGTTTGTTTCTGATTCCTTCACCTGCTCAGATCTTACCAGGCTGCAGCAGTGTTCTTGCCCACACATGCTGTCAGTGTAGCTGTCATTTTGTGTCCATAGCTAATGCTCTGCCTGGGATTGTAAATAAATTTGATGTACAGAGCTGCTTTTTAATATTTATTTAGGATTTTCAAGCAGAAAGCTACTTGGTAGTTTTGTATAAGATTGTAATACTTTTTCTACATGCATCCTCTGTTCCTTCTTATTAATCATAGGGGCCTCTTTTTCCTTAGCAGTCCTGCACAGTCTGGTGCTGTCCCCTCCAGATTCTTCTTCTGTTAGCTTTTGAATTATAACCAGAAACTGCCACAGAGCCCAAGTCAAACACCCAGCACACTTGAAAACCGTTCTTAGAAGGAGGTGGAGGCAATATAAGGCTTGCAGTCCCTCTGTGCAAACTTGCTGACCTCAATAGCTGCCTGGCAGAGTCTCCCTAAAGGATCTGGACTTGAGCTGCCCAACAGCTTTTCAGAGCATAAGGGTTGGGCAGCTCGAATGTGCTGAGAGGAGCAGCTGTGTCTGATGGTGGTACCTTGTTGTAGCTGGAGCTGGCAGTAAGCTTTGTATTAGCAGTCTTGGTGGACCCTGTAGATAATAGAACTCCATACTTGGAAACAGTTTCCATTTTTAAAAAATACTCCCTAATGTTCCAAAGAAAAAATGTTGACTTGAAGCCATATGTAATTTTTTGGGATCCACAAGTTTATCACCAGACCTCTTTGAGAGGCTGAAGTTCAAAGGCACAGTAATGCCTTTTGAAAGGGTGTAGTTCTGGTGGCTGAAAAGATACCAGGGATTGCTGGGGGCATACTGAAGACTGAAGTCAGTATTAGCCCTTTCTAGAGGTTGAATTTGGGCCAAAAAAGTTGTTGGTATCAACAGAGAATGTCTTGGGAAGCAGAGGCATAGGAAGTCTGGGATGAGGTGGTTGCTCAGAATGGTGGAAATGCATGTGTTTCTGACAAACAGCAGCTCTGTTGGCATAGCTGACTCGAGTTTAACAGTGATGCACACAGGTGATGCTCAGACTTGGTCTCAACAGATGCAGAAATCCACTGGGTTTAACTGCATCAACTCAAAGCCAGCCCTTCAGCTTAAGCTGACTCTGATTAAGAAGGACTGGGCTTTTTAATGCAGTTTCTCTTCAGTGATATTGAATGTTACAGGATCTTACTCGGCAGAAAGCCATGACTTTCCAACCCACTAGACGGGCTTATAAAGGAATCTAAGATACAGATTTATTTTGTTTTATTCCCCCTCTTTGAAGGAGCATTTCCATTTTTTGCTTATGGCAAATTCCCACTTCTGCATCAGCAGTCCCAACATTTTTCAGGTTAAATACTGGTGCTTGCAGAAGCTTGTGGAGATCCTACAGGACACATGAGAAAGGCTCTGTTTGTTTGGAACTTCTGCCTGGAATCCAAAATGACTGTGATGAAGCACACCTGAAATACCCCTTTTCTTTCATCATGGTGGTTTTTCATCAAAAACATACTTGGCACTCAGAGGAGAATAATGTGGGAAGTAATTAAAAATATCAGGCCATGTTCAGTAATATTTTAATTGAAATTGTGTATTCCATCAGGAGAATCAGGCTTGCCTTTATATACCAAATTGTCATTTTAAGTAAGTTTCTCTGAGAGCTTCATTTTAAGTGAAAATTAGGGGGAAAAAAGTGATTCCTTTCAGGATAAGAAGTCAAAAGACTGCCTGTTGGCATGCAGGCAAATTTCTGAGGAGATCTTTGCATTCCCCTGTCTGTTAGTGTGTCACTTCCTTGAGAACTCTGAAACCATCTTGACTCACTTAAAATTGGATTTCTTCAAAGTTCTTGAAAAAAACATACTTTGAATATCTACAGAATTTAAGCATCTTGCATTTGACTTTTATTTGTTACCCAGAGGAGTCTGAGGAGCCAAGCTGTGCACATTGATAGCACGTTTTTGGAGAATCTTTAATCCATGCACTGCCTTTCCTGACTGCAGTCCTCAGAGTAGGGAGAAGAGCATGCTGCCTTGATTTCCACATTAAACTGGATGTATTTTTGATTTTTTGTAGTCAGTGTTTGATGGAGTCTCATAGCAATTCACAGCACAGTGAAACAGGGTGCTGACTGCCTAGGCTGGCAGTAAATTGAGTAATTTCCACGTGATAGGTAGTAGAAACTCCAGTCCTGAGGCATTCCTGGTAGTAGATCATGTGAGCATGGAATCCAGTTACTCTGATTTTGTGCAAGAATTGGGGGGGGAGGGTTTGTTTTGGTTTTTTGGTTGGTTGGTTGGTTTTGGTTTTTTGGTTGTTTGCTTTTTGATTGTTTGTTTTTTTAGTACACAAGTATAACAAGTCTCATGATGAGCAGGTCTAAGTAATTAACTTAGGTGGCTACAGGAAAAATGGTGCCTGCTTGAGACAATGTTGGGTTAGAGCTTTCGGGAGCTTGCATCTAAGCCATCCACAAATTACAGCACATCACTTGGTGGTTGTCTACCATCTCCAATAAGAGATGCTTCCTGTCTTTCAGTTTAGTTTCTATTCTTCTGGTTGGGCAAAATGGGCATGAAACACTATAGGAATTAACCTAAGAATAAGCTAAATTTGAATATTAAAACGTTTTAGGACCATGTCAGGAAAATGCTGTAAAAGGGCTGACACAGTTACTTAGCAAGGCCATGGAAGTAGAATCGGAGAAATCATCGGGCTGGAAACAATTATTTTGCCAGATGAATTTTCAGGTGGGCCAGTTCATGGTGCTGCTCCATGGTTGGCATGGAAGGAGCATGCCTGGGATGGCTTTGTGCATTGGCCTTTTCTTTCCCTGCCCACAGCAATACTGTTTATAATGCTCTTGTTTAAATACAGTTGTGTTGTAGGTCTGCTGCTGCTGTTGCAGTGTCTCAGTGTAGACCATCTAAAAAAGGGAAAAAGAAAAAAATTGTACCACTTGGCCACTCAGACCAATCCTACCCTGGAAAAATTACTGAATTCTCACATTTGTATTATTTATTTTGATCAGTGGTTTCAAAGAAATTTAGCACACTTCTTCCTAAAGAAACCATATTTTTGCCAAATGTATATAGTTCCTGGTCTGAAAACAAGCAGGTATGCTTCTCCATAGCACTGTCCTTTCTGTGTTGGGCCTGTGGGCTTTATGGCCTTTGAAAGGAGTCTGATCCTTAGGAGCTGCTGAGGAAACCTGATACTGAGTCCTGTTCAATGTGCTATATCTAGAGTTGCCATTTTTTCTTGGTATTCCATGAGTAGTCATAAATAGCAATGCAAACACAGTGTCTTTGAAACAGTATTTTATTTTTGGAAAAATTAAATTATATAGTGTCAATAGTTGTTTTAATCAGCTATATAAGTACTTACATGTTGTCAGTTTCAGTACTGTTCCCTTTTAAATGAGGATTGAATTTAAAGGGGAGGGAGGGAAGGGAATAACCTTCATTTAAAAAGGACTTTTACAGGAAACTGCATGTTTTATGTCTTAAGGGTTATTTTGAAAGCTGCAACATCCATAGAAACAGGATAGCAGGCTTTGAAGTGAAAGCTTATGCCAACCCAACAGTGGTGAGGTGTGAAATCCATCACGGCCAGACTGGAGGAATCTATGTGCATGAAAAAGGAAGAGGACAATTCATAGAGAACAAAATCTATGCAAACAATTTTGCAGGTGTTTGGATTACCTCAAACAGTGACCCAACAATAAGGTATTGTTTTCCTCATTATTATTTCACTACGTAGAAGAAGAAGAGATTTGATGGGGATGGGATAAGTGCACTTTAATTTATTTAATTATGGAGGAATATTTAAATATTCCTGTAAATGTAGAAATGAAATTTCTGTCTGTGTTCAGTTGAACTGCATTTTTAATTTGTGTGTGCACTTAGAGGTAGGTCTTTCTCAAAGCAACAGAACATAAGTTCTTTATTTTAAATCTGAATCGGGTACAGTCCTGGCCACTACATACATATGTAGTTTTGTACAACGTATTAGAATAACTTCATAGTGTTGATTTTTTTCTTAGGGGCAATGCAATTTTTAATGGGAATCAAGGTGGTGTTTATATCTTTGGTGATGGAAGAGGCCTTATTGAAGGAAATGACATTTATGGTAAGCTGCTTTGCTTGCTGCATATTGATTTCTAAGAAAAATGAATGTGTAAGTTGTATTAAATAACACTTTTGTTGACAGGTAATGCGTTAGCAGGAATACAGATTCGAACAAACAGCTGTCCCATCGTTCGACACAACAAGATTCATGATGGTCAGCATGGAGGAATTTATGTAGTAAGTGCAGCCTAGGACAGGCACAGACTTGTGTTCTGTTTTAGAAGTGTAAAGGGGAAAAGTACCCTATGGGAAATGTTTGTGCTTTACAATGCTTGAGCTTCTTATGTTAGAAACTAGGTTCGTGGTAAGTGGCTGAAGCTGGTGCTGGTATTTAAAAGAGGAAGGTTTTTATAAATGCCACTAAATTATTCTTATTACAGAGTAAAATATTTAAAATGGGATAGATTACAGAATTTTATCGTTGCATGGTTGAAAGCTTTTTGAAAAGGCTTAGTTTTCATAGCAGTATGTCATCATTTTAAGAAAAAAGTCTGTTCAGCTCTTTTGGAGTGTAATGTGTTTACCACTAACCTCAGAGAAGATTTTTTTTTTTTTTTACTGCCTTCAGGATGATAGAAATTGCAATTGTTGTATTGAAAAAGTGGGAAATAAAGCCCAGTTCCCAACGTGTGCAAGGGCTCTGCTAACTGAACTGAAGGAGCTGTCAGGTTCCCTTAAGCAATACCAGATTTTCAGAAATATGTGTCTGTCTTTCTGCCAGAGGTTACCTAAGGTCCAGCTAACGCTGCAAGTGTGCAGCTTCATCTCTTCATTGAGTAAATTCAACCAGAACAGCTTCTTCCCCTGACTGTTGTTTGACCTCTGAGCCCAGACATGTGTTGACCTTCAGAGCCATGCCAGCTTTTTGTCCATCTTGGGGACAGAGCTGGGTGTAGGTTTAAGAACCACGAGCCAGAGCTTTCATGTGAGTGCACAGCACTGGGGTGGCAACTCTCCTACCAACAGCCAGCAGACATTTACAAATACCACTGCAGAGCCTCGAAACAGAATGATTTACATGCAGGGTGTTCTTTGTTACATGGCAAATATTCAAAATCATGATATGCTGCTATTTAAAAAAAAAAAAAAGGTGAAAAAGCTTATTCAAATGGAAAGGAATTACTTTGCCGCAGTAAAGAAGCCAGGGGTGGGAGGGATGAGTACAGCAGGAAAAAAGAGTATTGATGTTTATCAGGTTTTCTTAACTCTTAAACCATCCTGTATTTAGCATGAAAAAGGACAAGGTGTGATTGAGGAAAATGAAGTTTACAGCAATACATTGGCTGGAGTCTGGGTGACAACAGGGAGCACTCCAGTCTTGAGGAGAAACAGAATACACAGTGGGAAACAAGTGAGTTTTGCTCTGTGGTTACAAGGGGGCCACAGAAAAGAAAGTCCGGTGGTTTTTTTTATGCCTCATTACTTTGGAACTAATAATATAATTCTTGATGTGTTAGGTTGGAGTTTATTTTTATGACAATGGACATGGCGTGTTAGAAGACAATGACATCTATAATCACATGTACTCAGGGGTTCAGATAAGGTAACATTTATTCTGATTTTCTGCCAAAACAGACGTAGTTTGTTATGTGCTCTATTGTGTCTTTTTTGCTGTTCTTGTCATCTTGTTTATAAAAATAACTTTTTTGAAATCCAGTATGTCTGAATACCCTCTGCTTTAACCTACAAGAAAGTTACCAAAAATACAGCCTGGGTATTGACTGGAATGTGTGGCCCTTGAAGTCTGTGAAGCTAAATTATATTTGCCTGTTTGGAATGAACTGTATTTTACTAAGATTTTTAAGCAGAGAGATCCATGTGGCACTTCTTTAGAAGTATTTGAGATGTTTGGCCTTAGGATGTAGTAAATGACTATCAATTACTTATTTTTACTGACTTTTAAATTATTTCTTTACTTACATTTCACTCTAGAACTGGAAGCAACCCCAAAATCAGACGCAACAAGATCTGGGGTGGTCAGAATGGTGGTATTCTTGTCTATAATTCTGGTAGGTTTGTTTTTCATGCTTATCCAGAATTGTTTGTATTCTGTGGTGTTACATTATCTTCTCATTTATTATACTTTCTGATTTTATTGTTTTCCACCCTTCCTTCAATTTTAGGGCTTGGATTTATAGAAGACAATGAAATTTTTGATAATGCAATGGCTGGTGTATGGATTAAAACAGACAGTAATCCTACACTAAGGAGAAATAAAATCCATGATGGAAGAGATGGAGGCATCTGTATATTTAATGGAGGAAGAGGTAACATTTTCCCTCACTGTTTTTCACTGAATATTCTGGATAAGAGTTAAATTTCAGTTTAAGCAGTGTTCTTTTTAAAGTGCTCTTTAGAAACACAGCTCTTGTCTTCTGAAGTGATAAAACAGTTATAGCGAACATACCCTAATGCTTTTTAGCCTTAATTACATTAGTAATAGTGAAATCTGTGGGAGGCACAGAGGTAATTAATCTCATCCAAGATAACAGTTAGATTGCTGCTTAGGACAGTCCTTTTATCCCATTTGCTTTTGTAAGCTTTGCCATTTGACTGAAATACAGTGTTGGATTCAAGTCATGTAGTCAAAATCATGCACCTGAGCAGTTTAGGTTCTGCCAGAGTGTCCAAGATTCAGGGAAAAAAAAAAACCAGATCTTTCAGGAATCTTTTGCACACTTGTAAATCCAGAAGTGGTCCCTGTCTGAAATCTCCTAACTGTTGTGTGTCCTGATAACAGCTTCTGATATTCTGTAGATAAGCACTTGCACTAAGTGAGCTTTAATTTTAACTCAGCTTTTCAAAGTAATCCTGTCCTATAACAAGAAAATGCTTGGCTTTGGCAGTCTGTTCATTTTAGAAGACAAGAAGAGAGAGGTGTTTGAAAAATCAAAGAAAAATTTGGAAAGCAGAAAAGCTTAGTTTTCTGCAGTGGTGCCTATGATTGCAAATTCCATGCTGTGTACTGAGAAAAATACACTTCCAAAATTATACACTGAGAGCTACTTTTAACTGTTATCACTGATGTCAGTGCTACTGGTGCATATTACCCAAATGAAAGGAGTTATTAGCAGGACTGTGACACATAAGATTCTTTGAACATATTTCACAGAAAGGTTACAGATCAGGAAATGTTCCCAAGCTCAAATGTAACATGTGTTGGTCTGTCATAGGTCTTCTGGAAGAGAATGATATCTTCAGGAATGCTCAAGCTGGTGTTCTTATCAGCACCAACAGCCACCCTGTGCTAAGGAAAAACCGAATATTCGATGGTTTTGCTGCAGGTTTGTGCTGTTTAAATCAAATTTGGAAGCTTGGAGTGAGCTCTTCACAAAGCTTACTCTGAGTTTCTTTACCCCATGGTATTTAGATGTTTTAAAAGAGACTGGGATATCCTTCAGTGTATTCTAAAAGTCACTTGAGAATTCAGAAATGTAGTCGGGGTGTGTTTTACAGCATGTTGGGAAATGACACATATTCTGTCTTGTCTTTTTTTTTTTTTTTGTGAAATACTTCTCATTATTTTATTTTAAAAGCAATTGGTAAAGTTGTCTAGGATATGTTCGTAGTTGATGTGCTGGATGCTGGTATGAATATCTTATCACTGCTTTAAAACCTAGGAAATGGAGCAAATATACGTTTTAAAGAGATTTGAATTGCATCTCAAGTTCAGCTTTCTCACTTCACAAAGTTGAAAAATTGTAAAAATGAGAGTTTCTTTCTCCAAAAGAGATGAAGAATGTTTAACAGTGATTTTTTGCAATTTTACTGTTTAATCATCACAGTTTCATACGTCTTGCATTCCATTCCATTTCAACTAAAATTGCATTCTTGAGTTTTCTCCCATCTTTCTTGCAGAAGAAGCAAGTTTTCTGAGAAGAGCCTCTAAAGGTGTTGTTTCAGTGTGGTGGGGGGGAAGGATAGGTTGCTGTCAAGAGCAGTCCTGGACAAATGACTTGGAAGACACGGGTTACTGATAAAAGCTAAGAATTAAAGAAATGAATTTTAGGTGCCCATCTTGAGATCTTTTTTTAAAAGATATTTTAAAAAGGGTAAGGTATGTGCACAAGAACTTTCAAATGTACATGAAGCTGACAGCTCTAAGCACCCAAAAATCATATCCCCTTTGAAAATAAACATGATCATAGTACCATTCTGTTATCAGATAAACTAGTAGTGTGTTGTTCCTCCCATGCATGCCAGCTGTAGCTCTTTGAAAGGATTCAACAGCAGCATTTAAACCTCAGTTTTATAACAAATTACAGTGTAGTTTTGTAGCTATGTCATTTTCCTTTCTTCCCCTTGAGTTTATGATGGCTTAAAAAAAAACCAACCAACCAAGCTGTAGATGACGAGAGAGGTACAAATGCACAACCAGCTGCAGGAATTTAACTTTGCCACTCTCTTTTCTCTCCTTTGTTCCCCTGACCCACTAAAGGTATTGAAATAACAAATCATGCGACTGCAACATTAGAAGGCAATCAGATTTTCAACAACCGCTTTGGAGGTTTATTTCTAGCATCTGGTGTCAATGTCACGATGAAAGGTGAGCCCGAGTCCTCCTGGCTTCTGTTTGGTCACTTGTTTGGTGCTGCTGTCTCTTGGGTTTGTTGTACCCTCTGTGGCTCACAGCTGGTACCACCTTAAGCACAGTTGTGACTAAGTTTCAACTGAAGATAATGAGCCACATTAAGCTGTGTTAAGATTTTTAGACAAACAGATGGGTTCAAAGGTAACTTAAGGTTTTGCTGTTACGTTAAAACTGTGATCAGCTCTTCTGTCTCAAAGTCACTTCTGAACCAGTTCCTGATCTTTGGCCCATCTCAGACTCCAATTCTGATTTAGCACAATAGAAAGTCTTTTCTTGCATGTCCAAAAACAAGTGTCCAGAAAAAAGAAACACCCCTCACTTGGCTTTTAGGATCTAAAAGCATGAACATTCTCAATCCCAAACATGTTTTTTCAGAAAATATGAACAGTTCATATAGATAAAATTCCCTTGTATAGTGGGGAAGTGTGCATCAGACAGGATCCTCTTGGATGAGATGGGAATGATGGTTTGAATGCCAGACAGCTCCAGGAGGTTATCCAAGAAGAAAAAGGTTCAGTTTGCAGGATTTTTACATACTTGTCTGTAGCTGTTAAACCCTTTCCTGTGGATGATTTGCACCTCTTAAAACACAGGCTCTGGCTCCCTGCTTCTCAGCACCTGGGTTTCCTGATGGCACCACTCAGTGCTCTGATGCTGCTGGGAGTGGGCAGAACTTTTTGAGGCGCACTTTGGGACTAGACAGAAGATCAGGTAGTTGAGTAACAGAGGGGATTATCAAATTCACTGTGCCTTGGACACATCTTTGAAGTACTGGAGCTGGTCAGACCTAATTTCCACTTCCATTGTATTGGAAAGTACTTTATTCCTAAAATTTCCTGGGGAAAGAGCCATCCTTTTCTTCTTTCTAAGGGATGTGTGAAAGGCCTTAATGGTAAATGAGAGACTTTCAAACATTGGGTTTCAGGCTCCTCAGCAGAAAACTTAGACCTGCTAGGAAGGCTTGTGTGTCTCTAAGCATTTATTAACAGCCAAGTTCAAAAAGAGTATTTAAATGGAGGCTATCAGGTATTTCATGCCACATGTGCAAGGAGGAACAGTGTTACTTGCTTCAGGAGTGCACAGCACTCTTGGCATGTGGGCATTGAGGATTTTATATTCTTAAATGCCAGAGCTGAAATGCAGGTATAGAACTAATTGTTCCTAATGGGCCCTTTGCTTCAATGCCTCAAGGAAAAAAAAAAAAAAGTAATTGATCCAGATGTGATTAGTCCTGGATTTTTTTTCCCCCCAACAGATAACAAAATAATGAACAATCAAGATGCCATAGAGAAAGCTGTCAGTAGAGGCCAGTGTTTATATAAGATCTCAAGCTACACCAGCTACCCGATGCATGACTTCTACAGGTAACAGGTTCCTTCCCGTCACCTACAGAAAGGCTTTCCAATGAACCCCCTTTCTCTTCCTGCAAGGCCCCTAGAACAGTTGCTGGGTGTGGGTGAACACACAAATGTGTGCTCTTCCTCAGCTGCAACAGAAGAGGATTTAACAAGTTCCCATTTTCTAGAATTGACTTTGGGCTTGAGGAAAAGATTTTTTCTGTGAACCTGAGCCCAGGGCGTTGCACAGCACGACTGTGTTTGTGACACAAGTAACAAAAAGTGTGCTGTGAAATCCAAGTTTGTGTAAAATTCTCAAACTTTACAGTCCTGTGCACCCTCTTTCCTTCTGGCCCTCCAGCCTCCTGGAACACTTGCCTTGAGAGCTGGTCAGGTTTTGGTTCCTGCCTAACATGCTGCTTTTCCCTCCAGATGTCACACCTGCAACACCACAGACCGCAATGCCATCTGTGTGAACTGCATCAAGAAGTGCCATCAAGGACACGATGTAGAATTCATTAGACATGATAGGTACGTTTCCAGCAGGGCGTGGGGCTGCTCCCAGAGCAGGAGGGCGTGGCCACTAAGAGCTGTCTCTCTGTGTTGTAGGTTTTTCTGTGACTGTGGTGCTGGAACACTGTCCAATCCTTGTACGCTCGCCGGAGAGCCTACACACGATACAGATACACTATATGACTCTGCTCCACCTATAGAATCTAATACATTGCAGCACAACTGAATTCCTTTTCAGAAAGAAAGTCCTGCCATTCTAATATCATAACTATTAAAACTTTTTTTTTGGAGGAAGTTACACTTGCCCATTTCTGCAGAAAGAGACTGTATTAAAGCGGATGTGTGAGGTGTTGACACTATGGAGCTCAACCTACCAAAAAAGAAAGTGGCAATATGTTGACTCAGGATAACAGAACTGGGCGTTTTAGCATTACTGTGTAAACAAAGACTTTGAAGGGACAGAAGTGAAGAAAAATAAGCTGCAATTTTGTACAGATACCAACTTCTGAGAGCTGGTGTTTTTACAAGTAGCATTGAAACGCAGTCCAATTTGCAGTAGTACTATTCTGTAGACAAGCAGCATTCTTTGTTGCTGCCTTTATGGACATGGGTACCAATCGCTTTTGTAACATGGTAAAAATGTGAGCTAGCACTTCTGCATTTCTTTTGATTTTTTAACATTTATTCAGATTGAGAAATATGATTTTAATGCTTTAATCTCATGTAGTTTGTTTCTAATTTCAAGCAAAAAATCTTATTGTACTTGAATGTGTCCTGTTTTGTTAGCACACCTAGACTTGCTGTAACTGTACTCATGTCCCAGTATGTACGTTCTTTCTATGAAAGAGAAAACACTAATCTTAAATTATATCCAGCAATTTTTCTGGTGTCCTCTGAAGTTAGAATAATCTCCTCCCCTGCCCCAGCAATAGTCTGTACTCAAACCACCCTAACAAAAGAAAGAAAAGCGAGTGTTTTAATGAGACTTCCTAGACTATAATGCACTATAAAACAAAGTACCCATGTAACTAAGTTTTGTGAAAGAAATTTTACTATGTTTTAAAGTACACAGTAGAAAGTCTCCTCAAAACAGTCTTGTACTTTTACTCTGTTCATAGTTTTTTTTGAACAGTCTGGACATTACTTACATAACCTGCTGGAAATCACAGCAATTTCCTGCTCTAATGAAGCTGAGACAAGTATATATACAGCCCTATACAGTTTCATAGCTTTTTTCCATTTATGTGTATTGGTGACAGTGGGTAATCAACAGCCTGAAAGTGTATGCATGTACCATAACATCTAGACTTAATATATTGTGGAGTACTCAATAACCATTATGTAGAGGGTAGGTATGAATTAAAGGGTTTAATTTCCTAGGAAAGACAATGGAAAAATGGTCATTTTTAAAAAATAAAGTTTATTAGATCATAATGTCGTCTGCTCCCACCTTCTTGAGAAACCCGTGCGAGTTCCTAAAGCCGGTTGATCATCACCGTGAGTTTCCGAACCGCATTTGCATCACAGGTTGCTCCATCCAGCACCTGACACAGGTACCTGAGGGAAATAACCACCTTTACTGACAGGCAGAGCCTAAGACTGCCATTCCTGCAACAGCTTTAGGAGACATGGATTCTGGGCTGGTGTAAAGGCTGCCAGTGAGTGGCACCCCCCCAGCACCTCTGTGTGCAAATTCAGACTGCCACAGTGACCCAAGGCTTAAAATACTGCTTATGCTATCTGCCCTACCAGAGTACCTCCCTCCCTCCCTCCCTCGCTGTGAACATCTGCTGTTCACAAAACTAAGTGTTACTGTCCCTTGTGCTGTGACTGAGCAAAAGCCACTGCCCAAATATTAACATGGCCTTCTATAAGTCATTTGAAAGTCAAATAGAGAAACCCAGGACCTTACCTAAATATTCTCAGTGAGATGGTTGTTTTTTCAAACTCTTTGGCTTTTCTGTGCCCCTTTTGAATGATTTCCTCTGGAATATCTGCCAGTCTTGCCGCATTGAAGCCATAGCTCTTCGGGCAGGCTCCTTCAATGAACTTGTACAGGAACGTAATTGTTTCCTGGCTTGGATCCTCACTCTCATTTTCAACCATGCATGCCTGGGAAGAGCAAGTCACAAGTTAGCGTTTGCAGTATTGACCCACAGCCTAAGAAACGCATGGGACATCGTGTCCTGTTCCCGAAATACCCATTTCTCGGGCAGAAGAGCACAGAAAAGCAGGAGAAATCCCAGCAGGGAAAATGCCATCCTCACAACCATACCATGTGGCCCAGGCGCACGGCCCCGCTGTGGGAATAGTCCTCGACCAGGGAGTGGTAGTGAGTGGAGAACAGCGTCCGGCAGCGGATCCTCTCTGCCAGCTCCTGCACCACAGCGCTCGCTATGGCTGTTCCGTCAAACGTGGCCGTGCCTCTGCCTGGGGAGACAATGGGACAGCTTTGGCACACTCGGGAGCACGAGGGGCACAGTAAAGTCAATCCACAGTTCACGTGCTGCTGGACAGACAGACACCCTACAGACAAATGCAGCAATGCATTTGTAGCGTTTGTTTGTTCCCCTCCCTGCTGTGTGCAAGACAGACAAACAGCAGTGAGGGGTGAGAGCCACCAGCACCAGAGGAAGGTGACCTGAGTATTGGCCCTATAACAATCACCTCATTTGCACTGCAGAAAAAAGATGTTTCTGCTCTCCTGAGGTTTGCTGCAAGTAATTATGCAAAGGAAAAGCAGGAAACCACAGCTGGAAATAGGGTAATAATGACTGGGGGTGGGAGGTGGTAATGAGTTCCCAGGGCACCCAAGGTGTGTTCTTGTTAGAGAGGCTGAGACACCAGTTAAACACCAGCATCATCATGATGAAACTGGCCCTGTGTACTTGGCTGCCATTCAGACAGCCCAAAAACCTTGCACAGCCAGTCTTTCATCCCTCAGATTTAGCTTCCATCCATTACAAAACAGTCTTAATTACCCAGTTCATCCACAAGAACAAGGGAATGCTCTGTTGCATGCTGCAGAATGCTGGAAGTCTCGCTCAGTTCAACAAAGAAGGTACTTTCACCTTTAAAGGAAATGACAAAAAAAAAGCTATGAAGTAGTCAAAGATCTGAGAACCACAACTAAAACCTCATTTAATCTGCACTAGAATCTTGGTTAAGCTAAAGTGAAACTCAATAGCAAACTGAAGATGAACAAAAACATGACACTTTTTTCCCAGCGTGAAAACAGCAGGTTCCCATTCACCAGAAAAAACAAGTTTTGGTTCCTGTAGAATACAGGTATAGGCAAGAGCACAATTAATTAAGTTTTCAGGCCAACACACCTGCTTTTAAATAGCACCAGTCAAAAGTAACAGCTGGACAAAAAGAGGGGCACAAAGGGCTACAGCAGGGAGAATTTTTGTCCCTTTCTTGCTCTGAATGCACAGTACAGGCTGAAGGTGTGTGTGGTTTTCCAGTAAAAAAAAAAGCAGAAAAATCAAAGACTGAGAGACTGGAATTACTGGTTTGGTTGTGATGTCAGGAGGGAACTATTTGGATAATAAAGGCTTTATTTGTACATGCTCTCCTTGAATGAAGTATGACAAAAGCAATATTCTGCTGCTAAGGCTCAGGCATCTCATGGGAATTTCAGCAAGCCAGATAATACAAAGCCTGAAATTTACACCTGAAATTGATTTTAGTAGATTATGAGCAGAAGTACACAATTATTCACACCCTTCCACATGATAAAGCCACACTTACAACGTCGGGATTTACTTGTTCTTTGTGGCAATCATTACAAATAGTCACAAGTAGCAGCAATTAATGCAATGTATTCCATTAAAGACAAGCATTTATTTCCTGTACTCATGCTACGCTACATGAGCATGAGCACTGCTTTGCTCTAACGTAAGTTTTCTAACATGAATAATTAAGCAGTGTCCACCAATCCTGATATTCTGCATTTCTTTAAAGAAATTACCAGGATTTAACATTTTCAACAATATTTAAGAATAACCATTTATTCTCTTCAGAAAATAAAGCCCTAAAATTTTATTACTGAAAAAATTAGCTTCATAAAAGTCCTGCTGACATTCATTACAAAGTGACTGCCATGGAACAACTTTTTCTGTGCTTTCCCATATACACAGTGTGCAAACAAATGCATCAAGAACAGATTTCAGAGCTCGTTCTTTGCAGTGTTCACCCTCACAATGTGAAATGTCAAATCAGAAGTATAGTCCTCAGTTAATTAAAAAAAATTGAAAATGCTACATTTTGCTAGACCATCTCTCATGAAGGAAGGGCAGTTCTCTACCATTTAAGTATTCTTCCACACTTTTGATTCCTTCTTGTACTGAAATTAAACAAAATGGAGATGAGCCAGGCAAAGCAAGCCTTAATAACATCCTCTAGCTGCGAAGAAAAGCCTTGATTTGGGGAAGTGTAAATATTTTTTTTTAATTAAGAACTTGGAATGATTCATTTCCAAATTCCTTCTGTGCAACAAGTTCAGTGGGCTTAACTCCTTTCATATTCACTGACCCATATTTTTCAGCAGAGAGATGACAGAAAACCTGTGCCCTCCTTAATGAGCAGTGATACTACTCTTACCACAACAATCATTTTATTTTTCTAGCCCAGTGGGACTTTGTCCATCATCACTGGCAGAATTTACCATTCCACTTGTCGTGTCATCCTCCACCTGTGTCTTCCTCTCCATTAAAGGAACAAAATACTCCCAAGAACTGTCAACTGCTACTTCCAAGAAGGACATCTGCCTCTCTTCCTCATCAGAAGAAATCAGATTTCAGGCATTCCGATTTAAATGAGGGACTTCTATAGTCCTTGCGAGAAGGTACAAAAACAACTCCTGTGCAACAGCTGCCCCAACATCACTGTCCTATTTCAGAACACTTACAAAAAGGTATCAGTGAGAGTAAAATATAATAAATTCTAAAAATATATATTCCTCAGATTTGCATCCAGCTGGGAGTTAGGCTTTTAATATTAAAGTTCATTAGGAAGTGATCCCGTGAGTCTGTCAAAAATCAAACAGATGCACACATGAAAAAAATAAAGCCTAAGTACAATCCTGTCTCCACTCTGATCAACAAGAGAAAAGAGTGCCCAGCTCTCCCTGCAAAATACTGTCCCCTTTCCAACTTGCCACTCGCAGCAAGAGCAGGAAGCTGGTGCCAAGCAGCCCCCTGAGCAGCTGTGTGTCAGGCACTCACCGGCCATGATCCTGTCGGAGGCGCCGAGCCGTGTGAACACGCGGTCGATGGGCGTGAGCCTGCAGGCTTCTGCGGGCACGTAGCACCCCAGCTGGGCCATCACCACCAGGAGACCAGCCTGCACAGCAAACAGAGACATTCACATTTGCACCAGTGCTTGCAGCTTCAGTTCCACACACACAATGAGGGCATGAAGCTGTGTTTCCCCTAAAACAGGGATTGGAGTACATAAAGCTTCCTGCTGCTTTAACAGCTCCAGGCTGCAGCAGCATCATCTCTGACAGGACTGAACTACTCTGAAAGCCTTCAAAACACAAATTATCACAGCAAGCAGTGTTTATAGAGCAACCTCCCTGCTGATCTCTAGTTTCATCTTGTTCAACCTGCAGAAGCATCTTTTGCCAGCTGATGCCAAGTCCTGGGTAAGTCATTTGAAAAAGATAAACGATACTCTATCACTTCTTCCCAACCAACTCTCCTAGGACAAATAAAACGTATCTCTCCCTAAAGCAGAAAATCTCTCTGAACATGGGCACTTTCTACCAGCCTGTGCAATTGCTGCGCACCCTGAAGGCCACTTGTGGCACCTCCTGTGACACCCGTGACAGCCAGGCCCTGCAATTCCCTTACCCAAACCCCAGAGTACCCTGGGACACATGAGAATCACCTGTCTCATGAGCGTAGATTTGCCACCCATGTTCGGGCCAGTTACCAGCACACAGGAGGCCTCACTGCTGCTGCCTTCATCCTTGATGCCTATCACGATGTCGTTGGGAATAAAATCATCCCCAAAGAAAGTTTTTGTGATGCACGGATGGCGGGAATTTCTGAGTTCCAGGAAGGGAGGAGCATTATCCATAGGCAGCAGGATTACAGGTCGGCACAGAGGTCCATCACCACCTTGACTGTAGTGAGCAAGGGACATCAAGACGTCTATAAAATTAAGAGAAATTCCAGTCAGTCACACTTTCAAATTTCTTCATACACTGGAATTAATTTACTCATTGAACAGCAATTTTGTAGAAACAATTTTCTATTTTATTCCATTTTCAATTTTATTCCATTTTATTTCCATACGGTAAATATCCACAAAGGACTCCAGAACAAGTAAAAGATGGGAACATTTACAGTATCTTTCCCTCATTCCTTCCAGATTTCTACAGATGTCACAATAAAAGCACTCCCCTATAGTTTTTTAAATTCAAAATTCTTTAAAATCCACATAATTTAATTTCAAAGCTACATGTATAAAATGCTACTTTATTGCATTGGTTTTTCATTTAGAACAAGTAAGGAGGAAATCAGCTTCTGTGACAGTGAATTACTTTGTGAAGAATCCTAATTCTGCTTGAAAGTTGCCAGAGGAAAACTGTATAAATATTAACACTCTGTGTGTCCAGCTGGAAACAGCAGCACAAGACCCCTCAGTTAGCTGAGCCCCAAGGTTCTAAAAGCTGATCACCTATACAATGAGACTGTTCATGATTTTAGAGGCTTTATGTACACACACTACAGCTGAGCCTGGACATTGCATTCCTCTCTGCTGAGAACCAATTCAGCACTTGCCCTGAGCTGTGGTGTAGCTGATGTGACTGCTTCCAAGCTCTCCCAACAAATCCATTCCCAGCCAACACTCCCTGCCTGCCTCCCCTCCCTTTTCTGCTCTAGTGGCATTCAGAGAGTGCTTTCATTTTTCCCTGGAACAAAGACATCCCAGAGTGCCTCATTTTAGCAGAAAATCCACAGGACAGAAGTATGCCAGTCCTGAAAAGGGAATACAGGAGATTGTTCTATCCCAGAAATTTAAGGAGGATTTGGGGAAGCCTTCTTAGTAGACTACCTTCTTCAAGGCTTGACACTGAGCACTTTTATTTTTAAAGGATGGCCAGAAAGCATCCTGCTCAGATGGAAACTTACCAGCAGGTTAGATTTTTATACCTCCATTTAATAAGAAGCTACTAAACCACATGCAGGGCTCTGGAAGCAGTGAGACACATCAGGCTACTTCAAACTGGGAGAAACACTTGGGTGCACATCTACAGCCACGCAACAGGAATGAAGAAATAGCTTGTAAACATCACAAGGCCCAGCAACTGTCCTGCTATTTAGCAACAGCAAGGAAACAGGGAATCACTGCTAATTAAAACCTTTACCACCATCAAGAGCTTTCAAACAACAAGACAAGAGCTGGCAACAAGCGCTGGAAAGAGCTTCCCCAGATCAGATTTTGTCAGCACAGGGGTAGTTTTACTGCGTGTCAGAAGGAGGCAGAGCTCTTACCCAGCACAGCAATGCACTCCACAGCTGTCTGCCAGTCCTTGCTGTTCTTGTCAAAGTTGTAGAAGAGGCGCCTCATGCAGTCCTTGAGGGCAGCGTCGCGGCGCTCCTCGGCGTTCACCATCGCAGCCAGCATCTTCTCGATCTCCTTGGTCCAGTAGCGCTTGTAGCCCTTCCTGCTGGACCTCAGCTCGTACTCCTCAGGCAGGTTACGGGATATGACACTTTCTGGGATTTCCATCTGGTACCGGTTCTTGCCTGTCCCCCAGTACTGCACGGATTTGGAGCCAAGCAGCTTGCGTTGCTTATCCAGGTACTTCCGAAGATCCTCCTCGAGAGCTCTGATATCCTCTAGTGCTCCGTCATAATCGGGGTCAAAACCTAGCTTTGGGGTGATCACTCCTGTCTTCCGAGCCTGGTTGTGATCAAAGGCAGTGTCCCACCTTGTGAGCTCTGCACTCAGGTCTGGGAAGCGGCCATCAGGATTTTTGGCTTTGCAGGTGACCAGCTGCTTCAGGACTCTGGATTTGAAGCCACTGGCAAACTCCTCCATGAATTCAACGATTTCATTCATTACTTTGAATCCCTCAAGGGTAGACAGAAAGTCAGCAATTTTTTTTTTGCTGTATTTGAGTTCTTCATAGAAGATGGCCCTGCTGTCAGGATGGTTCTGACTTTTGAGTGGTGACCCAATGCTGTGAATTTTGCTGAGCAGTCTTTCAAGGTCAGGCAGTTTCTTGAGGTACTCACTGACTTCAGACATTTTATCTGGCATCGCCAGGAGGTCCTCGACAGCATCCAAACGGTCATTGATGGATTTAGGATTACAAAGCGGAGCACAGAGCCACTGTTTCAGGAGTCGCTTCCCGAATGGTGTACAACAAGAATCAATCCTTTCCAACAAAGTACCTTCTGTACTTCCATTGGTTCCATTCTGCAGGACTTCCAAATTCATCAGGGTGACTCCATCCAGCACCATCCGCTGGCCAGTTCTGGCAAACAAACTACTTGAACTTGTGGTTTTTGCAGTAGCAATATCCACAGGGACATATTCCTCAAAGTTTGCCTGTGATAACAGCTCCTGATCAATCAGACATTTTTTGAGATAGAAGACACATCCCCCAAGAGCTGACAAAGCTAACTCACTGTTTTCACCAGGAGTTAATCCCAGGGAGTCACTCTCTGAAGTCAGAGATTTGATTACAGAGGGCAGAGAACATCCATTTTCAGAATTCTGCTTCTCCTTGAAATATCCTTCCTCAAGAAGGACTTTTAGTGTTTTAGATGCATTCCAAAACTGGGAACCCGAGGTCAGCCCTTCCTGAATGCAAGAAACAAGCGAGCCCTTCAGTATCTTCTGTGTGTCCACAGACAGGTTCCCCTTCTCAAACAGCACCTGCACAGGGGTGTAGTGAGCTACCAAAGTCCTAAACCTGGAGCAGTGGCGGTCGTCTGGGAACTGGCCAACACGGAACTTCCCCATGGAGGTGTCGACGAAGCAGACCCCGTAGACGCGCACCCCGGCCGAGTCCTCCTTCTCCTTCACGCACAGCAGGAACTTGCTGTGGTTCTCGGAGGGGTCGCAGTCCATGACGCTGTAGGTCTGGGTTCCCTTGGTGATGATCCTGCAGATCTCCCGGCGCACCACCTTGTCAAACCTGGTGGAGTGGCCCGTGGACTTGCAGCGCGCTTCCATCATTTCGGGCGTTTCCGTCTGCTCCACACGCGCCACCTTGTAGCCCTTCTGCACCAGGACATCGGAGAATCGGCCAAACGCAGTCTCTGGAAAACCCGAGTGTGCCCAGGTGCCCTTCATAAAGATCAGGCCCAACTCGTTGACACCAGTGACGGCGTCCATGTGATATAACTCATAGAACTTTCCAACCTTGTAGCAAATCACAGCATCAAAGTTTTGGCTCTTGAGCTGCCACCACCTCCGCACACCCGGTGTGCACTTGTTGAGGTAATCCTCGGGCACGTACAGAGTACAGGGGTCGTAATCAGGGTCACCCTGACGCCTCCTGTGCGCATCTCTCCTCTTCCCTTCTTGCAGCCAGTCAAGCTTCTCGTGTTCCCACACTGAGAAGCCACCAGTGCCTCCACTGCAAGCATTTGCTTGAGATTCAAAACTTTCAGGTGCTGCAAACGATGTCAGCTTAGACTTGGCTTCTGAAGAGACTGTTGCTGCTCTTCTGGGCGTTTCAGAACATTCATTTCCCAAGCTACTCCTTTTAGCAGGCTTTTTCACCTCTCTTCTCTTTCGTTTAGAAGGGACTTTTATGGGGCTCTCTGCAACACTCTCTGCCTCTGTGTCAGAAGACTCATTTTCATCTACCCCACTACTGGCTTCCTCACTGCTTGCTGCTTCTTTCCCATCAGGCTTGAACTCCACATCAGAGCCATCGTGGTCACTGTCAGAATCCAACACTCTCCTTCTCTTGGCTTTTACAGCTCTTTCCCTGCTTATCACACGCTTATTGTTTTTCACATCCTCCTCACTGTTGCAGTCTTCACTGTTGCTTGATGCATTTTCACTCATCTCCTGGAAAAATAAATTATTTTGTCTGTAGATAATTCTGGCTACAAAGATACTGCTGCATAAAGAAGTGCAAAAATGTGCAATAATGCAGTACCTACGACACTTCAAGCAAGAGACAGCAGAGCCACAGCCAATTCTAACTACCTTAACAGAACTCAGGTTTTTTCTGGACAACTAACCACTACTGTTATTTGTGTTCTTTAGAGACTCAATTCATTACTGTGCATATGTGATGCAGATGAACAAAGCATTTAAACTACACAAAAAAGAATATGGCACATGTAGGAGAAAGAAAAGCAACTCCATTATTTGCCTTTTCAGCCTCAAACTTTAATGGAAAACCAGCAGTGGAGGGGCTGTAGTGAGTACTAAGTGCTACTGCACATAACACAATGCCTGGAGAAAGCACCTGTCACACTGGAGACTGAGTAGATGAGCTAAGGAAGACCACCATCCCACTGACAGTTTCCTCATACCATTCCTCTCCAAAAATCTGTCCCAAGGCATATGGTGCTACTGAAATAATAGCTGAATCAACACAACATGAACACAATACAATAAAACATCACTTTTTAGTTACTCCACCAAGACTGCTGTTAACTGTGCAAAAACTGGCATTTCAGTGCTGCTCCACAAGATGAGGGTGGGCTCCAAAAATTCAATTTAATGCCTTAGATGAACAGTCAAAAAGCTATACATTTATACATTAAGACACACTAAAACTTCAGATCAAACTTAGGGCAACTTGGACTACGAATAGCAGATAGAGAAGATAAAATGATGCATCAGAATAAAGCATTTCTGAATGAAAAAGTAGGTTGGGAGTGACGAGTGAAGAGAGTCAGAGCAGTTAAGCAGATTGTGAGGTCAGTCCTTACCATACAGAACACCAAAGAGACTTGTCTTTCCAACTAGAAAAGATGAGAGACCAGCATATGACCTGACAACACAGAAGCAGTACAAAAAAAGACAAATGGATACATATGTGTGCAAGATTAATGAGGAGATAAGCTGTGATTACTGTACTAGAGAATTGCAGGATATTCCATGCTTAGCTCCAAGTCACAGCTTTTAAGTTCCAGCAATATTTCTGCAAATGACAGCAATTAAGAAACATTTTACCTCCATTTCTTCCTCTTCCTCCTCTGTGTCTGAAGGCTCATTGCATACTGCCAGTTCAAGCCTCTTGGTTTTATCTTTGCTCATGGCATCATCTGCCAGCACCATGGCTCTTTTAATTTCAGGCTTTGTGCTGTAAAACATACCTCCCTTCATCGTCTCCCCATCTGATGAACCTGTAAAAAACACAGATTTGTTAAGAACTGATGCCAGTCTAGCATTTAGCCTGTGTTCATAGTTCACTTTTAAATGCATTCAGACAAGTAACATTCATATTCAGATAAACTTCTGTGCTGCTACCACTCATTCCCACCACATCTTAAATACAGCAACCTATCACTCCTTCATCCTGATGAACTACCCCTGGGGAAAGCATACACATTCACAAATGAAATGCCTACCTACATGAACACTTGAAGAATTGCTTCTATTTCTATAACTCATTAGCACATGTGAGCACTCCTAGGCTGAGCTCTGACTCACACTGCCTGTAGTTAGTACTGAATTTAACGCTGGCAGTGCAGCAGACAGATCTGAGACCACAGGGCTCTTCTAGCAATGACAGGTAAGTTCCACCAGAATTATCTTCACTTTCTGGGCACAAGCCATCTATGGCACAGACCTCAAAGCTCTGCTGGCCTCTAAACTGCGGCTGTGAGTGCAGCCAGGCACCCAGCCCATTAGCCAGATTAGCTGATGGCCAATCACACTAGCCACTCAGCCTGACACTGCAGGGCAGGGAACAAAGCCTGCTATTAATAACTGCTCCATTCCCTCCTCCTCCTGCCACCACCTGCACACAACACAAACCCAAAGCCAACCAATCTACACACTGATTTCAGGTCCTTTTCCCCACTCTTGTGAATCCCATCATCCACCACTACAGACTGAAGCTTCAGCTCTAAACCAGTGGCAGACAAAGGCAACAGACTTGGAGGGAGCAAAATACCCCAGAAACAACTCAAACAAAATCCTTACTCACAACCAACTCCGAGTTTGCAGGAGCAAAGCAGGGAGTTACAAGTAGCTGCTTCTACAGCACAAAGGCAACACATTAACAATCCAGATCTCCCCCTTGGTTTTCCAAATGCAATGAGGCAGTCTAAAAATACTTTGCATTAATATTAAATGCGACCGAACAACGTCAGAAGAAAAATCTTCTCATATAACTGAGCTGCACACTCAAGCATGCAACTCCTGCATATTCACTTAACTAGCTGCTATGCACCTCCACTTCTTCATGCCCACCTGTTACAGGTCTGGCTCTGTGCTGTCTGCATTTACCCAGGTACAAAAAATAACACAACCCAAGAAACTTACCCATTTTCTTACCCAAAGACTCTAAGACTCTTCCTTTGTATATAAAGATGCTTTTTGTTTGAATTTAAAGCAAACCAGGTATTTAAAATATTTTTACTCTGTTCTGCATTTAACACTTCTCCTGTGATAGATCTGTGTATCTGTGCTTAAACTTCGTTTTGGCAATTTTCTTTTGGTAAACAAATTCTCCTTACCTGTATTTGCTTCTAAGTGCAACTACAAGATCCCAGAATATTTTGATTGTTTTCAAATGCTTTTGGGAAAGACACATATAACCACAGACCAATTTACTTGCAATCAATTATGCTAACATTCATGGCAATAACATTACCATTTTAATTTAAAACTATGGCTGAAGTGCAGTACACTGAAGTACAGAGGAGACAAAAATGTGGCCACATGATCATGAGATGGAACTCTGACTTGTAAAAAGGGAGAAACTATTTACATTCATTTTTTTTCAGTGACACAAGCAAATCCTACGGGGCATGAGAAATACTGTATTACTTATGAAGCATCTGACTAACAAGAAAGTTTACAGCCAATGATTTAGTTTTCAGCAACACTAAAATTATGAAAAAAAGGGGGAAAACAGATTATGTTTATTAAAACAGTGAGATTTATTATGCAAAATGTTAAGTCTTGATTACATTTGATTTTCACTAGTTAGCCATGTCATTTCTTCAGTATCACAAACACCAACTCTGATCTGTAACTACAAGCACTGTCCTCACCAACACTCAATTCTCAAGCTATATATTTTATTTACAAAACTGCTGAACTGCTGAGAAGAAACACTGCAGCAGAATTAATTTTATTTACCTGATATCCTGGGCCTAGCCTTTTAATTCTGGACAAACTACAGTTCCTAAATAGCTGCTTATAAACTGGGTTTGACACTCCTAATATTTTAAGGATTTCAGGGCTAAAAGTGGAAATACTGGATTTATCTTTTACATTATTTTTATACTGATGGGAGAAATAAAGGAAACATCTGCAAACATTAGCAAGCTTTAAGTTTGCTTAATTAGTTGTTCTAATCTTATAAATGAAAGGGCTTATTGTTTTATGTTTCAAGAACTGTATAAACACAAATGTACCTGTAACCCTCAAAAACGTGTCTCTTACAAAGCATAAAACATGCTCAATTATATTCTTGGTTTTGCTGCTCTTTCTCTATGGAGAATACTATATCCTATATTCCAAGCCTGGGAATATAGGATATATTAAAGTGGCATATTTCCATTCCAAACAGTTTAGTTTCTCTCTCTTACCTTTATATGGCTTCAGGTATTTGACACTGATCCAACCCCTTGTAGGGCTGTCATCAAAGAACTGCACGTGGACACGAGTGGATTTTCCTTTTCCTCTGACTACTGTTTTTTCAGTGGGGTGGTTGTATATGAGACACGGCCACCAGGGATAGCCTTCCATCTTGGCCCACACCAAGTCCCCAGGAGAATACTCACAGGAGACACTGCAGAGACAAAAAAAGGTGTCATTTAAGGAACACAAACATTTGGAACAGCTCTCTTCACAGATGTTACTGCACACTGCTGGCTGAGCATTTTGCCCTGTTATGGTCTTTGGAAGCCTCCCGGGGGTGCAACCTGGATTACACAGCTCTTTCATACCACCACCAATGCTCTCCTAAACTTTTTTGCTCCTCCATGTTCTGCTGGATCCCCATAGAGATAGAGCTTTATCACAGAATGGTTTGGGTTCAAAGGGACACTAAAGATCACCTGGTCATGATCCCCTGCCATGCACAGAGACACCTCCCACTAGACCAGGTTGTTCAGAGCCCCATCCAGCCCGGCCTTGGACACTTCCAGAGATGGGGCATCCACAGCTTCTCTGGACAACCTGTGCCAGTGCCTCCCCAACCTCACAGTGAAGAATTTCTTCCTAACATCTAATTAGACCTACTCTCTTTCAGTTTGAAGCCATTCCCCCTCGCCCTGTCACTACATGCCCTTTTCCTGTAGAAACTAATTTTAAACCAGGCACCTAAAGAAAAGAGTAAGACTTTAATAAGACTTACCCTCAGGCTACAAAAAATGAATAAATAAAAAACTCTACCTGTACTGCAAAGCACCTGCTGCAGCTTTTATTTGCTCTCTCCTCCTTCCCACAGAGTTCACCCCAGTCACTGCCACAGTGATGGCTGGGGATACTCCTGCAGGCTGTGGCCCAACAGCCAGTGACACTCAGTTTGCTGACATGTGGGACACTTGCCATCATGGTGCTCAGTACAAGAGAGACGTGGAGCTCCTGGAGCAGATCCAGCAAAGGACAACAAAGATGATTATGGGAACGGAGCATCTCTCTTAAGAGGAAAGGCTGAGGGAGCTGGGCCTGTTCAGCCCAGAGGAGAGATGACTGAGAGGGGACTTCATCAATATGTATAAACACCTAAATGAGGGGTTGCCAAGAAGATGGAGCCAGGCTTTCCTTGTTAATACCAAGCATTAGGACAAGAGACAAAGGGCACAAAGTTCCACCAGACCACAAGGAAGAACTTCTTGACTGTGTATGTGACTGTGCGCTGGAACTGACTGGCCAGAGAGG
>VZRH01006984.1:1625-13271 GCA_013397555.1 Urocynchramus pylzowi | reverse complement strand
GGGTTCGGGGCGCCGCAGCGGGAGCCCGGGCACGGTCTGACGAGCCGCCCGGGCACGGTCTGACGAGCCGCCCGGCCGGGCCCGCCCTGTTTTGCAGACGCGGATGCAGAGCCTGCAGCCGGAGCCCGCCGCTCGCTACCGGAACGTGCTGGAGGCCCTGTGGCGCATCGCCCGCACCGAGGGCGTCTGGCGGCCCATGCGGGGCCTGAACATCACGGCCACCGGCGCCGGCCCGGCGCACGCCCTCTACTTCGCCTGCTACGAAAAGTTAAAAAAGACGCTGAGCGACGTTATCCACGCGGGGGGCAATAGCCATGTGGCCAACGGTACCGGCCCCGCCACGCCCGGGTGGGAGCGGGGTGGGAGCGGCAGGGCTGGCGGTAGGGAGGTCCCGCCGCGGGGTCGGGGTGCCGTGGGTGTCCTAAAGCCCTCTTGGTGCTCTCTCCAGCCGTGAGCCAGCCGCACGGTGCCGGGCACGGGGAGGCACCGCTCCGCGCCTGCCAGAGCTGCTGCCGGGGTCTGGCCCGAAGCGGGTTAGCGGCCCTGGCTCGGAAGGATGCTGGTGGACGGCAGCTGCCTGCAGACAAGCTGGGACTGGCCGTGGCCCGTGCGTTGGCAGTGCCAGAGCTCGCCCCGGGAGTGCCACTGATGGTTTCGGAGCCCGTCTTGCCGTGGTGCCCATTACTCGTCTCAAGGAGCCGCCACAGTAGGGGGAGCATGGGGCTGAGGGGAGAGCAGGGCGTGTCCTGCCCTCGGCAGGCACGCAGCACCGTGCCAGCCGGCTTCTCCGTGGGACATGGGGACACTCACCGTCCTAGGGCCTCCCTGCCAGCTGGTGGCACCGCCCTGTCCCCCGAGGAGCGGGCACAAATGAGTCCCGGTCACCGACCAGGACATGGCAGCCTGTCACAATCTTCTCCCTCTCTTTCTCTGTCTCGCTCTGGGTGGGAACCCCTGCGGACCAGCCTGCCTTTTGGAAGGGAGATGGAGGCCACCTTCAGATCTCACCTTTTTCAGGGGCCTCCTCCTGTGCCTTGGCCAGGGACTTGGGGCTGTGGTGGAGTCCCAGGGTCCCTCACCTTTCCCCCCTCACATGTGGCAGTTCTTGTTTTGCAGGTGCAGCCGGGTGTGTAGCAACGCTGCTCCACGATGCAGCCATGAACCCTGCTGAAGGTAATGATGGTCCTGGCCTGCCAGGGAGGGGAGAGTCGGGCTCTGCCCAAGCCTCTTGGGGCCCCTCTCTAGCACAAAGAGTGCTCTTGTTCTTGCCTGACTGCAGGGGGTTTTTGGGGGCCCGTGGCTCCAGTTAGGGACCCTGGTGGCTGCCTGGTATGGACAGGGTGGGTAGAAGAGATTAGCTTGGGAGCACAGCAAACCATGGTTTAGGAGGAGCTGGAAGGGAGGGCATGGGCCTTTCATCCAGGAGTTTGACTGGGGCAGGAGAGAAGGCAACAGAGATGTGATTGGCACTGCCAAAGTCATTCTAGGTGTGTGGGAGCTGGGCACTGCTGTATTGAGATCTAGGAAAGAAGTGGTACAGTTGTGGGCCTGTGTTCAAGAGGAAAACTAAAAGAGTGGGGTATAAAAACACACTAGACAAGTTGGGAGAAGGGAGATCTTGCAAAATGTCTGGAAAATGCTGATTTTGATGAGCCTGGAATATATGAAAAAGGTATATATAGAGAGTTAGTAATTTTACTGAGTCCATGGAAGTGGTGGGAGAAAGAGTTGCTTGAGGAAAGCCCAATCATGAAGGTATTTTTCCCTCTTAAAACTGGAGGGCTTGTGATAGTGCAGGCTCCAGCTGATCTGGGCACAGATCCTGCCTCCCCACTGCATGACAGGGACCCCAAGGAGCAGGCAGCTGCCAGACCATTGTCATGAAACTTCTCTGTAGTAGTTCAGCATCACATCATTTTAAGCTCCTTATGGTCACGTTGGGATAGGGGGAGGTAGAACAGTGGCAGGCTGTGTCTGGACTCCCCTGTCCCGCTCTTGGATGTGTTAGAGGGGTTTGGTGTCTGAACCTTGCCCACAGGGGCTGCTAACAGTTCCTGGCTAGTGGGCTCTGCAGTGAGCTGTGGCTATTCTGGGCTGCAGTGGGGGTGGCAGGGGAGGGACAGTCTTATCCTTATCCAGAGAGCTGTCTGGGAAATAAGAGACTGGATGCCAGGGGTTTCTTCTGACTGGGTGATAGCAGCTGTGGTTGGGGAAACATTGGTTGCTTGGGAGCAAGGGTGGATCTGGACTGTAAGCCATGGGATATCAGGATATTCCCTGGGGCTGTGGCATGTGAGTGCCACACAGGGTGGTGTCTGTGTGACAGTGATGCCTCAGCAGATTTCAATAGCTGGTGTCTCCTGTTTGGAGACACATGGGCACTGGTGGTTCGAGTTGTCTCTCTCCAGCTCTCAGGCCAGCGTCACCAAACTCCAAGCAGTTGGAGGAAGCCTGGCTTTGCGTTTACCCACCCTTCTCTCTCCTCTTCCCCTCCGTGCCTGGGCCCTGGCTGCTGCTGCCGCCTGTCCCCAGTGGTGAAGCAGAGGATGCAGATGTACAACTCTCCTTACCAGCACGTGACGGACTGTGTGCGGGCCGTGTGGCGCAACGAGGGGGCCGGAGCTTTCTACCGCAGCTACACCACCCAGCTCACCATGAACATCCCCTTCCAAGCCATTCACTTCATGACCTATGAGTTCTTGCAAGAGCAGCTCAACCCCCACAGACAGTACAACCCGGGCTCCCACGTGGTCTCCGGAGCCTGCGCGGGGGCCGTCGCTGCCGCCGCCACTACGCCTTTGGACGTTTGCAAAACGCTGCTCAACACCCAGGAGTCGCTGGCCTTGAGCTCCAACATCAGCGGACACATCACAGGCATGGCTAATGCCTTCAGGACGGTGTACCAGGTGGGCGGCCTCACCGCCTACTTCAGAGGGGTCCAGGCCAGAGTCATTTTTCAGATGCCCTCGACGGCGATCGCCTGGTCCGTGTACGAGTTCTTCAAGTACATCCTTACCAAGCGCCAGGAGGAGCGTCGGGCTGGCAAGTGATGGGAGCCAAGCGCCGTTCCAGCCGTGTCTCACATCCCCTCCTGGTGTGTCTTCTGGCCCCTCTCCCTTTTGGTTTGGTTTGTGTTGAAGAGAGGGGGCAGCCAAGCCCTTTGGGGTTCAGCGATGCCGTTTCCGCCTGTGGCTGCTGCAGCTCCGCTCAGGCTGCACGGCTTGCTCTCTGCTGGGCTCCTCCGAGATGTCCCACCGGGGCTGCGGCCCGGGTCACCTGCCCTGGCGCTTGGGTGGAGCTGTGCTCCTGACTTCCCTAACCGCAGCATCTCACGCAAATCTCAGCCCTGCTCGGAGGGGAAGGTGAATGTCCTGGCCTGCCCCCGGCAGGGCCAAGCTGAGCCCGCAGTCACCAAGGAGGGGGTGACAGCGGGGTGCTGGGGCTTTGCCTGGCTTTTGGCTGAAGCAAAGTGAAAGTCTTGGCCGTTGTCTCGTAGCACGCACACGTGACGCTGACTGCCCCGGCCGTGGTGGTGGTGGTGGTGGGCGAGGGGAGGATGGCACTTGAGGAGGGAGCCTGTAGGTTTGTTCTTGTTCCTGCTTTTGACACCTCCAATAAAAACAGTTCTGCTCTATCCTCATGTCCCATTGTTACTCCAGCATGGCCCAGCTCCCAGCACTGTGCCTTTCTGACTGTGCCTGGTGCTGAGCTCTTTTGATGGATGCCAGAGCAGGGGAGGGAAGAGCAGTCTGGGGGTGATGGTGGGAGAAGGGGCCTGTCTGGCCCAGTCACCCTGGCAGCATGCAGGGATGAGGGGGCCCCTGTCCCCTCTGGCTCATGGTCCATCGCCTGCTGCTGGTGTGAGTTGTGACCCTGGAGGAGAAGCTGAGGTTTATGTTCCTTGGCAAAGTAGTCCCACGCCCTCAGTCTGACTGGGGGTCCTCAGGTTGCTTCCAAACTGCTCCAGATGGAGGTGTTGGCAGGGGGGGCTGTGTGTCAGGAACAGCATGGGAATTTGGTGCTGAGTGAGGCTGGTAGGCTTTGTGCACCTCATACAGGAGATTTGGGGCTTGGCAGAGCTTTTACCCCTTAAGTTTCAGTAATTAGACTAGTTTGATGCTTGATGAGCGTCTCAAAATTGCTCAAAGTGCTAATATCTTTTCCAACCTAGTGGTAATTAGTAGAATAACTTTTTAAACATGTTGTTAGTTGTCTTGATACCAGTTTATTTTAGGGTCCCACCCAACTATGGAGCAGTGAGCTGAGCACTAAAGTATTGCCTGATTGTGCTGACCTGCCCAGAGCAGATCTTTGGGTTTCTTGAACGAGGTGCTCATGGGTGATGCCTGACTCTCCCCGTGCTTTCAGGTGTGGCATGTGTCCCACGGAGGCATGCCCAAAATAATTCCCTGGAGGAAATGCATTCACAGCTGTGGTATGTGCTGCCCATGGGTATCTGGGTCGGATCAGAGCTGCTCCCAAGGATCTGCTGGCCTGACCTGCCCACAAGACTGCTGGAGTGGGCTGTGGTGAGGGCAGAGGGGATTTCCTGTGGCTGGAAAAGCTGCTGGGTGAGCGAGGGGGATGTGCTGCCCTCAGTGGCTTTGGCTCCACCACGGCTGGATTAGAGGGACCCTGCACTTCAGGGCTGGGTGCTTGACACCCTGCCCAAGCCCCAGCCCAGCCCTGCACCCACCTTTCCCTTACACATCTCTCTTGCCCTGGTTCCTCAAGGTGGTGAGGGAAGCTGAAGGACCACCTGTGGGATTTTTGATGGCTGCCTGGCAGGTCTGGATGTCCCTGGCACAGAGCAGCCACAGCCACTGCTCTGCAGCCTGGGCCCTCCTGGCTGTGTGCTGTGCCCATCCTCTGCTCCCTGGCATGGGCTGCAAGCTCCTGGTCCCTGCTTTTTCTGCACAAGCAGAAGGAGGAGAAACTCCTTAAAGACACAAAAGCTGCAGGAAGTCAGGAAATGGAAGTTTTCCCACTATTTCAGGAGCTGGGACTTTAAGAAATAGTCTGAGTATTGCAAGATTTGGCAGCTCTGCAGCTCCTCCACCCAAGAGGGAGAAGCAGAGATGGCTGGGAGAGACCAGAGCAGGATTAGGTTGGAGGGCAGGGCATTAGACAGGAGTTTGCAGAAGATGGGTACAACTGGGCTTTGCCAGGACGGGTCTCTGCCCAGGAGCTCAAAGGTGTTGGCAGCAGAGCTGCAGCTTTGCCTTCAGCCCTCACCAAGCACTGGGGCAATGACAAACCCCGTGGAGGGAAAGGCATAAACAGACTGGGGCTGGGGGAAGAGCCACACTATTAAATCCATCAGCTGCTGGAAGACGCTCTATAAATGTCAGTGGATGAAGGCATGATTGAAAGTGTCTCTAGGATGTTTTCCAGGAATAACAACCCACAGAAGTGCTGGGGGAGGGAGAGAGACCCCCAGGAACAGGGAGATGATAAGTCAGCAGAGCCCAGAAATGCTGCTATGTGAGCAATTGGCCTGAAGCGTTCCCCTGGCAAGGGCACAGCCTTTCTGGTCTCCTGGTGCTTTGCCAGCCTACCCAGCAGCAGCTGGGTGTTCCACAGCGCAGGCAGCAGCAGCCCTGCAGGCAATGGCACTGCCTCTTCTGGGTTTGGCTCTGCAGGGACAGCAGAGCTGTCGTGGGGATTCCCAGATGTCCCTTGGGCCAGGCCACAATGGACAGGAGAGGTGACGTCCTGCTGCCATCTCTGAGCTGAATGCCTGACACAAACTGAGGGCTGGCCGTGGCGGTTTGCTGCTGCTCCCCACTCTGGCAGGGTGGGGGTGTTCCCTTGCCAGACAGACTGGTTCCTCTGGCACCTTTGGCATGTCGTGGTGCCTGGAGGCAATGGAGTTATTGGCTGGTTCAGCTCTGGCCCTGCCTTTCCAAGGTCTGATAATGCCTCTCAGTGCAGCCACGCTGCTCTGGGCCTGTCCTATGGCCTCCTAGGCATTTGGCTGTGTGTGCTTCGAGTGAGATCTGTCCTCCTACAGCCTCTTCTGAGTAAAGGGACTATTTTTGGCTTTCCAGCAAGGAAGCAATGCTGAGCCCAGCAGAGTTTTGGAGACAATCCCTTTTCCTTTCACCTCCCTGCAGGATCCCCAGCCATATCCAGCACAGGCAGGGATTTGCTGTCTTGCCTTCCTGGGTCCAGCTGCCCCTTGAGCCCTGTCCTGGTGTGTTGTGGGTCGGGAGAGCCCCACAGAGCAGGCAGAGCTGGGGAGCACCACTGGCCTGGCCCTGCTCCAGGTGACAGGTCCAGGGCTGTGCAGCTGTGCCGTGGCACAAGCCCAAACTATTCCAGGCAGAGGTTGCTGTGCCAGGAGGAGCTCAGGAGCCCCCAGCTGCCTTCCTGGGGTAACTGGAGATGGCCACACTCCTGCAGGACAAGGGCAGAGCTGGGGTGAGGGAAGCTGGGGGCTGAGGGTTCATTTTACTCAGAGATAGAAGTGGGGAGATCTCTCCAGTGTCTGTCCTGTACCTTCAGCTGGGGCCCGTGGGCTCCTGAGCTGCTCCTGCCTTTGTGAGCCCACACAGGGCACTGGGGTCCCAGGGCTCAGAGGCTTCTGTCAGCCCAGCTGGGGGCAGGCAGGGGGGCAAGAGCCCTGCCCTGGAAACCACATCCCTGTGTTCTGCCAGCACCCTGGGCTGCCCTGAGATTTCCTGCCCCACAGCCCCTCTGCAGTGGGTGCCTGCCAGCCCTGCTCGGTGGGAGGAGGGGGCTGGAGCCCATGGGCAGCACAGAGATGGGCTCCCAGCCTCCCTCCAGCCCCAACCCACCCTGGCTCTGGGATTCCTCAGGGCTGTGTCAGACCCCAGTAAAGTTGTACAAGTTCTCATGACCTCCCGGCCTTCCAGCAGTGCTCAGCACAAGCGCTGGGGCTCCTGGACACAGAGCAGACCTTGCCTCTGGTGGGCCTGGGAAGCCCCTCCTGGCCCACATTGCTGCCTGGCAGAGGCATCTCCGGGCTGGGCTGGAGCCTGCCCGGCTCTGTCCAAGCATGGCAGTGCAGGGAACAGCCTGGAAGGCTATTTCTGTTTCCAGGCAGGGAATATACCCTGAAAGGTAAAGCTGAGGCTGAAAACCTCCTTTCCTCTGTAGAGAACCACTAGAAGAAGCAATCCCCTAGGCTGGGCTGGAGCAGCTCTGATGGGGAGATACTGGGTGAACACCCATACTTACTGCAGGCTTCTGTGTCCAATTCCCCCTGGCAAGGGACTGCAAAGTGGCATCCTGGCTGGAACTGAGCTGTGGGCAGATGGCCTGTCGCACTGGGGAGGTGGCAGAGGTGGGGAAGGAGCTGCTCCTGGGCTGGATGGGACAGCAGGGGTCACTCTTGCCAGCGTCCTCACACGGGTGAGGTCAGCTCAGCCACGCTGTGACACTGGAGCTTGGTCTGGGATCAGCCTCAAAAGCAGCCGAAGCAATGGCTGTTCCAGGGGATCGGTGGAGGCTTCAGCCCCAATCCCCCCGGCCCAGCATGTCTGCAGATATTGCACTGGCAGCCAGTGTCAGCCCCAGAGGAAGCCTGCAATGCCCCCCGGGGCAATACAGCTTTGGGGCTGACACAGGAGACTCCTGGCAGGCACTGACCATGCCTGGCACGGCTGGCTGGCTGCCAGGAGAAATGGAAATCCAAGCACCTTTGGATGCCCGTTAGACCTGAGCAGTATGTCGCCTGGAGCATTGCCAAGGGCTATAAAAAAGGCGGGGAACTGGGCCAAAACTGGGCCGTGCCTCCATGCGGGACACAGCTCCCTCTGGTGAGGATGCAGCTGCGACAGGCGCCGGACACCAACAGCCATCCTGGCCTTGGGCAAGAACTTGCAGGGAGGGATCGCCTTAGCTGGAAGCTGCAGGCAGTGTCAGGGCATCAGGAGGTTTAGGGGAGCTCCTGGAATTAGGTGAATTGCATCATTTTGGGGCAAAAAAAAAAGAAAAAAAATCAGAGCTGAAAATCCGCTGGGTCTCTCACAGAGACTGGGTGCTCGTGCTCGCCTAAAGAGCACAGCACAGCAGGGCTCACTAGCAAGGGACCTGCACGGCGGCTAGAGGCTGGGAAGGGACCCTGGCCTTGTCCCCAGCTCTCCCCTCGCGGGGGGCACGGGTGGCTGCGTGCCTTTGCTGCGGGCGCGGCCCCCGGCGATGCCGCCCGGTGCGGGAACGCTCCCGCGTGGGTCGGGAGCCGCAGCTCCCGCAGGGCTGTGCCCTGGGGAGACACCGCCTGCCCAGCGCCCACCAAACCAGCCCAGCCTTCCCGCTGTCCGGTCTGCCCCGCTGCCCCTCCTGCTCCAAGCCTTGAGGGGGACTCGGGCACCCCCAAAGCCAGCCAAGCCCAGCTGCGGAACCTGCGCGGCGCGGGATGCCGGGGACAGAAGGGCGTTTGTCACTCCCTGTCCCCGGGCGCTGGCCGATAGATGGCGGTGGCGTATCTCGCTTGGGGACAGGCCCCGGCAGCAAGTGTCCCTGTCCCTGCCGGCAGCCCGGGGGACCTGAGCATCCCGGGCAGCACCCCGGGACCCCGCTGGCCACAGCAGCGCCCGCCTGCAGAGCCCCGGGCGCGGAGAAGGGTCATCCCCAGGGAATGTCTGTGGGGTTTATTTATTGCCTAGGCGGGAGATAGTGGCATGATGTCACCGGGAAGGGCTCTGGCAGGACACAGGGGCAGCTTTGACCTTCAGCAGCACTCTGTTCTGGAGGGGACAAAGATTCAGTCCCCCTCTGTGGACAGGTCACCTTGGTTGAATCAGAGTGAATCCTTCGTAGGTCACCTGGATCCCTGGTGGCAGCGCTGTGCCTGATCTCACCACTGCAGGAAGAAGAAACAGCTGAAACGTGCGAGTCCCATCACCCTGCTCAGCCAGGTGTAGTCATCTTGTGATGCAGTGACTCATCCAAGCAGGGGAGGCAGGTCCCTGCCCCTCGTGCTGCAGGCATGCAGTGGGAGAAAGCCTGGCTGGAGGCTCCACAGCACAGCTACCGATATTTTAATTACCTGATCCATGGCTGGCAACGGTTTTCTTGGCACTGGAGAGTTCCTATGGGACAGCCCCATACTGCCTTTGCCACGAGGAGCTTCCAGCATCTCCAACACCTGATGGTTCCACAGAGCCCCAGTGGCCAAGCAGCCTCGGCAGCTCCCAGCTCAAGGGCTGGGGTGGCTGCAGTAGGAAGCTCTGCAGAGCAGGAGCTGACACCCAAACAGAGGAGCAAGAACTGGGCACCAGACTAGCAAACAGCTGGGTCCCCAGGCTCCCAACCCAGGCAGCAGGAGGTGGCTGTGACCAGGCTGAAGTAGAGGGGACCAGAACTCAGTGGTGCCTGCCCAGACCCACCAGCAGCCTGACCAGCCTCACTGGGAGCAGGCATCTCCCTCTGCACCCAGGTGAGCTCCTTGCTGATGGCTGCAGGTGGGCGGTGAAGGATAAGAGGGGGAGGGATGACCTCAGCAGTAGGGAGGGAGAGAGGAAGGGAAAATAGATGTCAGGAAGGAGAGGAAACCAGAGAATATCTGTGGTGCTGCAGAAGGAACAGCACTGCTTCTGTGTGATCCTGAGCATGATGGGAAGGCCACAGCAAGAACTGGGCTTTGGATGGAGCCTCCCTAGGAGCCACTGGACCAGACAAGTTCTGCTCATGGGCTCCTCCTTGTACTGGAAACTTGAATAAAAAACACAGCTGGAGCCTGCACACAGAGTGGGTCTGAGGCCTGGGGGTTAAAACCTAGCTGCCCCAAAACTCCCTCCTTTCCTATAAATCAGTGCACTTAGAGAATCTCATTCCTGTTTGAAATCAATCAGCACCTTTACAGCTTGATTCCCAAAGAGCAGCAAATCCCTCAATCAACCAGGAAGAAACACAAGCCCTCTGCCCCTCGTCCACGGCCATCCTCATCCATCCCTCCCTGACGTCCCTCTGGCCACGGCACCACCACAGCGGCACCACGCCGAAGGAATTCCCACCAGAGATTTCCCCGTGCTCTCACCCTGCTGGAGGCACCCAGCTCCAACCCGGGCTGTGGGGGACAGGGCGCATCGTGGGCGGGTGCTGCCTCCAGCGCAGCCACTTCCCTCCATTGTGTGTCCCCTCCCTGGGCGGCCGGTCCAATCTGCAATCTCCCACCATCTCCCTCCCCCTGGCCTCTGCCGGCTGTTCCTCCTCTCTGGAGCGTTCCACTTCCGCCGCCCTGCTCTGGGCCCTCCAGCACCGCCGTCTCTTTGTGCTGTTCTGTCCTCCCCATCAGCTCAGGAGCTTTGGGCGAGGCTCTGCAGAGGGGTCCCTCCCACTAACCCCGTGCCCTTCCTCCAGTCTAGCTGGTGGGACAGCTGGGATCTGTCCCAGGAATGGGGCTTGCTATGGTGGACATCTAGAAACTTCCAGCGCCATGCGACATCAGCCTGCGGTCAGGCCTCTCGGAATCCCCCGACTGGGCGCTGTTCCAGCTCCGAGGAGGGAGACAGGGGTCAGGGTTGTGACCAGGCGCAAGTGGAGAGGGCTCTGCTGTGGCTGGGCACTGTTGGTGCTGGATCGTGCTGGCACTGCCTGGCATCACCTCCTGCAACTCAGCTGTGAGGTCCCTGGGTGTCCTTTCGCTTTACAGAGCTGTCTGTGCCCCAGAGACTGTGACTACAGACCTGGGCAGCGTGTCCCATGCTGGGGCTCCGGTCTCAGCCAGAGGCTCTGGGTGCTGCTGAGATGCAGTGGATTTCTCATCAACTGCCATGTACTTTGAGGGGATGTGTTAAGCTGGGAATTCCTCTCACACACCCTGATTTTGGAGGAGCTTCTATTGTGGTTACGGTTCCTCTGGCTTGCACGCTGAAGTATGAACTCACACGAGTCCCCTATTTTTGCAGACAACAGTCTGGCAGAACATGGAGGAAAATGCAACTCCTTCCTATGGCAGAGACAAATCTCTCCAGCCTGACTGCTGCTGTGAAGAAAGCGCATTACCTTTGTTCTTGGCTATCCTGTTTCTACCCACGAGACCACAGGGCCTTAACCACTCATCTCTGAAAGCCAAGAGCAGGGCCTGGGCTTCCTCTCCTGCGACACCTTACTGCCATCCAGCAAACAATCAGCTGGGCGTGCCGCATCCTCTCCCAGCGCCGGCCCCGTGAAGCCGGCTGGCCCCGGGGCGGCTCGCGGGACAGCGGGGTGCCGTGCCGAGCCGGGCTGGCAGCCGGGGCCTGCGGGTTGCGCACTCTGTCCCCGCAGTGGAAAGAATTTCTCCGGTTCCTTTCAAACAGCAAACCCCGAAGGTGCACGTTCAGCCTGAATGGTGGGAATGTGCAGCGTAAAACCCGGGGTTAGTAACGTCAGCGGTGGTTACCTGCTGCTTCTGCGAGGGCAGAGCCTGGTCCTCTGCTCGGGACACAGGGACCGGCACGCAACACACATGGAGAGGCCATGGGGAGGGCACGGCGGGCAGCGCCGGGGCAGGGGGGAGGCACAGCGAGCCCCTGATCTGCGTCCGTCGCGCCGGCTCCAAGAAGACTCCGCTGGAGACACCTTGGGAGAGCCAGCGCCGCGGCCGGGCAGATGCGCGGGACGGCCCGGAGAGCTCCCGGCGCCTTTGGTCCCCCCAGCCGCCCGGGGTGCCCCGCACGGCCGCTGCTGCCGCGC
>VZRH01006975.1:15619-33313 GCA_013397555.1 Urocynchramus pylzowi | reverse complement strand
AAAAAAAAAAAAACCCCAACAAAACAAAACGAAACCAAAACAAAACCAAACCAAAGAAACAATAAAACCAAACCCCCCCGCAAAAAAAAAAAGAAAAGAAAGAAAAAACAAAAAAAAAAAAAAAAAAACCCCCAAAAAAAAAAAAAAAACCAAAAAAAAAAAAACCCCCAAAAAAAAAAAAAAAACCAAAAAAAAAAAAACCCCCAAAAAAAAAAAAAAAACCAAAAAAAAAAAAACCCCCAAAAAAAAAAAAAAAACCAAAAAAAAAAAAACCCCCAAAAAAAAAAAAAAAAAAAGCTGTGTCTTGGCTTGAAATAATGTCTTGACCCAAAATGCAGGTGCTGTGCTGGCTCACCCTGCCCTCTCCTGGACACCGGCTCGCTGGCAAGCCGGGACTTAGGGGAAATATCTGGGATTTTTAAATGCCCTCCCTCCAGAAAACAGCCTGAGCTGTCTGAGGGGTACAGCTCACACAGGGCTGTTGGGCCAGGGAAGCAGGGTGGCACAGAATCACGGATTTGTGGAATGGTTTGGACTAAAATTCAGCTTAAAAACCATCTACTTCCAACCCAGGGAAAGTTGCATCATTTGCTGTGACCTGGTGCCTCCTTGGCGAGTCAGCACCGAAGGTTCCCTGAATTCCCCATTTTATTGGTGAGGAATTTCCCATTTTTCAGACCAGGAGGGAATGGCTGCAGTGCTGTCTCCATCTGCCTCCATCTCAGAGGAGGAGGATGCTGCTGTGGCACAGCCTGGCTGCCTGCAAGCCCAGCATTGTGGCCTCTCAGTGCTGCTGGGGAGGTTTTTGGCGGGCCAGGGCGGCTGTGCCTTGCTCTGGGGAGGAGGTGCTCGCTCCAGCTGTAATCTGGAAAGTCTGAAAAGCAGCCTGGGATGTGCCTGGTGCTGCCTACTGCCAGCCAGTGTGGGCTGAGCCGTGCAGGTGGGCACAGGGCACAGGCTGGGGAGCTCAGCCTTGCCCAGCAGAGCCTTGGCTGCAGCTCGTGTTCTCCTCTTTCCATCCCACCCCTCTCCTCCACCTCCTGCTGCTGCCAGCAGCTCTCCCCCGCTCGCATCCACTCCAACGCTCCTTGGAGTCATCCAGGTGTTGTTTTCCCTAAGGAACTGTGATGCCAGTGTGTTGCAGGAACCCAGCACAGGTCTAATGCTACCTTAGCCCAAACCCAGGGATTGAGACGTGGGGTGAGCTTGGGCTGGAGGCACAATGCAGTCCCCAGTTTTATCCCAAACCTTTCAGACAGGGAGCACGGGGTGACATGGACATACCCATGGTGCTAACTGCTGTCTGTAATCCCACAATTATGTTTTACTGCTTGTTGTATCCCTGTTCTGCTCCCACCTCCATTCCCTACCTCTGGCCAAACCTGAGCACAGCAGGCCTTGGGATCCTCCTAATTAAATGCTATTTTTTAAAACATATATATCACATTTTTTAGTGCAATTTAAAATTTACCTGACATAAAGACACAGCTCAGCTCAGAGACACACATTCCTCCCAGCCTCCAAACACACCCAGCATGTCCCCAGGGATTAGAGGCTGAGCAGAGAGCCTGAGCAAGTGCCACTGGGATCACAGTTGATCCCCCAGCCCCTTCCCTTTGCCTGGGGATAAAGAAAGGGCCCATTTTGGGGTGCTGAGGTCTTTCCTGCAGCAGGGAACTGCTCATCCCAGAGGGAGCAGCTGTCTGAGGCATCCATCCATTCCCCCTTGGGAATGGAGCTGTTTATGGAATTATCAGGGCCAGATGAATGGTGATTTTTGTTCCAGCAGACATACTGCACCCTGGAACCTTGCAGGAGATAAATCACTGACCCAGTAATTGTATTTCTGCACCTTCCTCCCTCCTTGGCTTCAAATAAATGGGTTTAAACCAGTCTCAGCTCAGTGAAGAGGTGGTGCTGAGAGATGGGAAGAAAGGAGAGAGAAGGGGCAGCAGAAGGCTTTCCAGCCCAGGGTCTGGAAGGTGCTGATGGTTTCCTCACCATGAACCCAGATGCCTCCTTCCTCTGCAAGGAATTACATCTGCTCATGCTCTTCCCTCCCTCCCAGTTCCAAGACAGAGCACATGCAAAAGGATCTGCTCAGGCTGGGGAGGTGGGACTGGAGAAAACCTCTCAGCAGCTCTTGCTGCAGTTCTGCAGAGCATTTCTGCCTGTAGCTTTTTTACTTTATTTGGTTTCACCAGGTTTTGATTTTATTGGATATTTCTGCCTTTTATGTGGCCCGGTACTCAGAACAGTTCATCTGGGAGGAGGCTTGATCCATACACACATCTCCATGTATAAAAGCAGGCAATAAGGAGACTCAGGGCACATAAGTGAGAGAGAAGAGGGGGATTTGATTTATACTCCCACAGTGGGGCACCAGGAGTAGGATTTTAGGATTTGCTCAATAAAAGATTCGAGGTTTCTAAAAGACACACAACACCAGAGCCCTGAAATAATAACCATTTTGGAAAGCACTGCTCTAAAAGGAAAAAAAAAAAATTTAAAAAAATCAGACATTGATGTATCCTAGATGGCAATCCATGAACACCAGCATCAGTTTTGAGCTTCCAAAGGCCATCAGGGTGGGTCTCTGCTCCCTCTTCCTCCACGTGACAGAAATTATTGAAATTCTTCTCTTCTAGCAGCCAGGCAGTGATCCCGCGCTGCGTCGGCCGAGGAGCAGATGCAGCTCTGGCAGGCACTCAGGAAAACACCAAGTGAGCAAGTTTTTCTGCTGCTCCTCACATCCTCACCATTCCTCAGAGCGGGGCGTAATCAGCCTCCGTTTGTTTTCACAGTTCAGCTCCAGAATGGATGGGAACACGAGCTGCAGCAAATTGCTCCTGCTGCTGGAAAACAGGGATGGGAAAGGTGCAATTCCTGCTCTCTGTCTCCTTGAGCTTTGCCCATGAAGCAGTTAATAAGTGAGACAGCCCAAATCAAGCCTTGCAGGTGCCAAAGGGGCCTCTAGACAGGTTCTTTACTGTCACAAAATACAGGCACTTGCTATGATTCAATATCCATGAGCTCAGCCTGCTTCTCTGGCTGATTTACTTCCCCGCTGTTGCAATGCATTTGCAAGAGTTAAGCCATAGTGTGTATCAGCCAGCCTGCTTCTAAGTTTGTTATCAGAGCCTCAAGAATTCATCAAGGCTATTAGAACATCAATTGTGCTAAATTAAGAAAGAAGAGGCTGAGAAACCAAATACCAAGATTGCAAGAACAAGCTAACAGAGGACTGTGAAACACCTAGGCTATAACCAATCACATATACTGAGAAATACAAGCAGAAAACGAGGGAACAAAACAAAAGCACCAATCAAGAAGTGTGTACTTACTAGTTTGTAGAATCTCTAAATATGTGTGTAATGTAAACAATAAGCAGCTTCTACTTAATCATACAAGAGTCCTAGATTTCCCACAATACCCCAGCTAAAACATATCACCCTTCCTGACTTCCCATCAGCTGGAGAAGGAAAAGCAAGTTGTATGTGCCTTTATACTACACCCCAACCAGCCTGGGAATATTGGCAAGGTCGTTGGACACCAGCTCTGTTCCCACAAAACATAGCGTGGGATGTGAAGGATCAAAAAGCAGATTTCTTGCATGGAATGGAAACAACATCAACACTTGAACTAGTGATGGGGAAATGCTTGAAGGAAGACTTTGCATTTTTTATTTTTAGGTGATTTATGCAGCTCTCCTGGTAGCTGTGCAGTGATGGAGAGTGGTGGCATGACCCAAATATTGCAGGGCAGAACAGGGAGGGTCCTTCCACTCTCCCCTCGGCACGTGGCTGCCTCACACCCTGCTCCCTCTCCTTGGGTGCCACTGTGCTGCTGGGGATGATGCCTTGTGAAGGCTGACCTAGAGCAGAGACTAGACAGAGCTAAAGAATGAAGTAGGGATTTATTAGGAGGTGTTAATTAGATCCACCTTGGGCAGCACAAGAGCCCAGCCAGGGCTACAGCCAAGATGAACCAAAATGGTCACAAAATGAAAGACAGGTCATGAAGTCTCACATTTGTGTAAGTTCTGGTCCATTTGCACATTGGAGTTAGTTGTCCAATTACAGCTCCAGCCCATGAAGTCCCATCTTTCTTGTTTTTCTCTCTTCAGTCCACGTTGTTTATGCTCTTGGGCCTGAGATTTGGATCATTTGTCCTTGGTCCCCAGCTAGAGAAGGAATTGCTTTGTCTCCTTACTCTGTGCAGAGAGCTCACCATCCCCTAATATGAAGCTCAGAACTACACACTAAAGCAGCACAGAATATGAAAAATAGAAAAGCTCAAACCTGAGGCATCAGGGATAACTCTCCACCCCCTCCCCACGAGGCCAAGGACAGCAAAGGGAGTTTGCTCATCCTCCCACCTCGGCCCTGCAACCAGCCCGGCACAGGCCTGGCACGCCGGGAGCGAGTTGTTGGCAAACAAACACAGCCAATTTCCTCATCTCCAAGTGATTTATCTGCAGAAGGGAAAGCTAACCCAGCCTTGACATCCTCATTTTTATTCTCCTTGGTTTTCCAGCCAGGAGAGCCAGGGCCTGAGTAGTCCAGCGAGTGTGGCTGAGGTCAGACCACAAATCAGGCTCCGTCAGGCTGGGAGCCCCTGCAGCTGATTTATCTACTTCCTGATGCTTCTTTATTTTTAGTGCATGTGCTGGAGTTCCTCATTACTCACAAAGAGCTTATTTGGGACTCCCTGTCCCCGGGGATGGTCCCTGCTGGGTGTTTTGAAGGATGCCCGAGCAATGAAGGTGACTTTATTCATCCCACAGTCATCGGCAAGCAGCCAGACACGAAGGAAAGATGTGGAGTTTCCTTTGCTGGGATTGTGGGTTTGGGGCAGCATGGTGGAGGCTCAATCACTGGGGGCTTTGGAAGTCTTTCCATGCATCCTGGGGCTGCAGTGAGGCATGAGATGCTCCACAAGCCCGTGTGAGCAGCATTTTTATCTCAACCGTGGCACAAAGGTTATTCATTTCACCCACCCTTGCCTTTAAGGAAGTGGCTTTTGAAAAAAAAATCATTTTTGGGACAAGGACTGCCCAGCCCCAAGCACTAAGACCCAAACCAGCAGCAGCAGCAGCAGCTCCTAAAGCTGTGATGCTCCAAGCACAGCCTCTGCATGGGAACACAGCTAATTTTAGCTCCTCAGAACGTGCAGCGTGGTTGAGATTGGCTGCAATCAAAGAGATCCTGCTGGAGGGGGCTTGTTTGCTTAAAATGCTTCAATATTCATCATCCTTAAGTCCAGCTAAGAGTGTGTGTGCCCTCAGGGACCTCCTCTCCACTCAGGAAAGGTAGACATGAGGGTGTCCTGACCAGCAAGGCCTGTGCAAAGTGAAAGCCAACATTTAGCTGGGGCTGAATCAGCGTCATTGTGGGCTTTATTCTCCACACCAACAGGCAGGACATGGATCAGGATGAGCAGAGGGGTTGCCTTGTTCACCCCAGGAGCAGAGAGGTTTCCCTCCAGGGTCAGCAGGGTGGTTCTGGCACGCAGGACGTGGCACTGGACTTTGACCAGCCTCAGGAAGGTGTTTACTGCCGCCACAATAACGGCAGCTCCAGGGCTGGCAGCTTCCCAACGTGCCAGGCTGGGGGGAACAGGGACCCCAAGGGGCCGTGTGAATTGCCCCCTTTCAGAGTTTAGAGGTGTCTCCCTGTTCCCCCAAAAGCAGATTTCAGTACACTCCACTGGGGAGGTGTTTTCTGTTTGTCGTGCCACCCTGGAAGTGCTGGCACAGATGGGTGATGCTCCTCCACTTTGTCCAGGGCTGCTGTCACCTACAGGGCTGCAGCCCTTAAAGTTGTA
Source organism: Urocynchramus pylzowi (assembly GCA_013397555.1). Lineage (NCBI taxonomy): Eukaryota > Metazoa > Chordata > Aves > Passeriformes > Fringillidae > Urocynchramus > Urocynchramus pylzowi. The sequence continues at coordinate 27,487 of VZRH01006975.1, read as the reverse complement.
ACTCGATTCTGCAGCCCTATAAATATGACCAGAGCACCCTATAAATATGGCCAGTGCAAAACAGTAACAGTAACTGCAGAAACAGTCATCTAATCCAGTTAAATATAAGGACTGTAATCCAGCAGATGAGTTGAGCGTGGATGGGGAGCCACAGGGACCACCGGAGGAGTCTCTGCCCAGTGCTTGGTGCTCAGCAGGCAGGAGGAATCCCAGGCAGCTCTTCACTGATGTGCAAACACCCTGAGGAGTTTTGCAGTGGTGAAGGTGGTATTTGGCCATGGAGCAGTCCAATTCCTAGAGAGGTTCATGAGGAATTTGCCACGGGATTTTTGGGCACGGAGTCAGTGCCCATGTTGGGGCTAGAGGCTGCTCCCTGTGGTCATTGGAGACTGATCTCTGAAGCCACCATGTCCTGTCATGTCACCAGTCAAAGGTTTGTTGGCTGCCTGGGAGCTGCACAAAATGCTCAGCTGGTGCCTCCCTGGCACGATCCACACATCCCTTGGGTTTCACACGGGGAAACTCTTTCTTCCCTCTACACCACCTGCCTAAACAGTGACCAGGTGACACCAGGAGGGCAAAAAAGGGGTTGCAAACAGAGGTTTCAAACCCTCTGTTTGCAGCCTAGAGGAGCTGGACACTCACCTGGAGGTTGTCACTCCCCCCATCTCCTCCAGGCCCATGGGCACAACTGGGAACAAATGGGAACCAGGGTGACTCAGGAGCTTTCCCAGACCTACCTGCAGGGAAGGGGAGCACATGAGGTAGAGCAGTAGGGCATGGACATTTCTCCTTTGTGGCACAAACCACATTTTCCCTTTTTTACTAATGTAGGAAGCTTCATTTGGAAGAAAATACGACAGCACGTTGCTCAGCTGGCTCTGCAGGGTGTGGAAAACAAGCAGGAGGGATGGGAGCAGCAGGGAGGAGAGGGCAGAGCAGAGGAAAACCTCACCTCAGGCAGTACAGTGCCAGGGCTGGGGGGAAACCCACTGCATGCCATTTCCCAGCGTCATCTTTGCAGTCCTGGAACTGAGAGTCGGATCCTGGAAATGCTGCTGGAAGAGAAGATGCACCATAAATTTTAACTGTAAGGCAACCCTGAAGAGGCAATAAATATGCCTGCATGCACATCCCCATGCCAAGCTTCACACCTCCTGCCATTCTGACACCCAGACGTGGCATCTGACCTCTGGGACCTGTCCTGCCCCATTACAGAGGCCTCACCTGAGCCCTGTGCAGCACGTCATTCCCAAAGTACGCCCTCCTGTTAATTTTACTTCCCTCTTTAATCCCCTGCCCTGTCTGAGTGGCCAGGGCAAAAGGTGGCAAGCAGGAGAGCATGGGAATCCCGGGGCTGATGGCAGAGATTTACAGCTCCTGCTGGAGTGGTTCTGAGCTCAGGAGGGTGGCTGGAAGGGCGGCTCAGTGAAGTGCAAAGGAATAGGCAGCGTGAGATACGGAAGCTGGAAATTACTCAGCCCACCGCTGAATAATCAGGCATGTCCCACAGGCTCTAAATCCTCCTTCAAAAGGATACAAAAAATCCCCTGCTTTCCCCATCCTGCCCAAAGCAGACACTTCTGTGTGTAAGGTGGGTCCATTCCCCCCCCCATGTCCTCTGCAGCCCACAGCAAATGGGTGGGAGCTCTTCCCAGTGTTATCCCTGTCAATCACACCACCAGCCAAGGAGGAGCTGGGAGCAATGTCCTGGGAAGGTCCCTGCAGCAAGCCAAGGGGGTGGAGATGGGCACAACCTCTTCTCTGGCTTCTGAGTCACTTTCAAAGAGGACAGGGAGGAAAATGAGGAGCTGGTGTGATGAAGGCACAGTGAATACCACACATACCTCTGATCCCATCTTGCTTCCAGTTCCTGGAGCAAATGGCCTGGCATACACCAGCAGGACCACTCTGTGCTGATCAGCTTCTCCCAAATCTGTTTAGCCCATAAATTAGACTCAGCATCGTGGCTGTAGCCAGCAGCTTCCAGTGGGGCAGATCCAGCATCCTTATTCCAGCCTTTTTGTGTGTGTGTGTGTGTGTGTGGATTTGTTTGGTTTTGGTTTTGAGGTGTTTTTTTTCTGTTGGTTGGTTGGTTGGTTGGTTGGTTGGTTGGTTGGTTGGTTGGTTGGGGTTTTTTTGCCTGCAGTGGAAGGGAAGAGATTTGAGTGACTCCATTCCCCAAGTGCACTGAACAGGGAGGCTGAGCCAAGCCATGGGATCATGGTGGCCTCAGTGATGCACCTTAAAAGCCTGAGCAAACTGGCAGCCCTTTGGGGCACTACCAGCAGCAGGCAGGGCTTAACAGGCAATGCTGCTTCTGCTGCTTGCTCCTTGCTTTATGCCTTGAACAGATTTCAAAGCTTTTGGCACCGAAAAAAGTGACAAAGACCCAGCCCTGAAAGAAGGCTGCAGCTAGAAACGCAGATGCTGTCTTGCTTCTCTTTGCTGGGGGATGGCTGGGAAGAGGGGCCAAGGAAATGAGGGTGTATTTCATGTTGTCTTTGTGATTTGGTGTGATGCCAGAGTATTCAGCACTGAGGGAGGAGGGGAAGATTATCCTTGCTCCGAAGAAAACTGAATCGTTTTTCCAGGGAAGTGTCCTCTGAGGTTTGAAAAGCAAGGGGAAGGTCGCCCCTGATGCTCTGGACTGACCACTGCCCTGCTCAGATCACAGGCAGGGATGGGAATTGCCCCAGACCCAAGGCCATGCCTCAGCAAACACCCTCCCAAAGGTGTTCTCCCTCCCATAACCCTGGTGCAAAGCTGGCTGCCCCCCTTGCCCACTCCCTGCTTGCCCTTTCCCATCCTCTTGGCCTAAAAGGCTGAGCTGGAGCTCAGGCAGCCTCTGCTTTGGTTGCCTCATGAACACAGAGCTGTCCTGCACCAGGAGTATCCTCATCCTACTGCAAAACCCATCTGTATCCCCAACCTGGACAGGAAAAACACACCTCGAGGCCTTTTTAAGAAATAACAGCTCTTTACTGGCACAACTCCCACCAGCACTGCCTGTCCCATCCCCGTGGAGGGCAGAGCCCGTGGTGCTGAGCTGGTGCCGCTCTCCTGGCAGCGCCCTCACCCCTGGGAGCTGTAATTCCTGGAGTTTCCCCTCGGGCAGCGATTGCAGGAGAGCTGCCATGGGATGTCCCGGGCTGCTCCATGCCCCTGGGCCCGGCTCTCCTGGCCTGCACAAACAATTTGTGCAAGAAGCCCTGGGCTGAGCCTCCCCTGGGGTGGAGCAGCACCAGCACGCCCAGGGACACGCTGCCCCTGCCAGCTGTCCCAGCCGCCCTCCTCGACAACTGGCTTGGCTCAGCTGGCGTTCCCAGGACGTCTGCAGCCCCACACAAGCTCTGTCCCTGTGGTTTCCCCCACAGGGCCTGCAGGACTCAGCCTGCCCCCTCCTTGCTCACAGATGTAGCAGGCAGATGTTCTCCCCCCAGCCCTTTAGGATCCCCAGAGCTGAGCAGATGCTTGTCCTATGACATCCCAAAAAACTAGGGGAGTGTGGCACTCCTCTAGAGGTGGCTGCAAAGTGTGGGGATGTCAGGACAATCCCCTCTGGCTTGCCACCATTGCTGGCAGAAATTTCCCTGCAAGGTATAAGCTGCTTCTCCTGCTTTCCACCCTTTGCAACAAGGCCACTGCCTTCAAGTCCTCAGCTTACTGAGATCCCATATGGATTTCTTTGCTTTAAACCACGACACCCTGGGTTGAGGCTTCAGCAGGATGCAAATTAGAAGAGCAGAGAATCATAGAATTTAGGTAGGAAAATACCTCTAAGATTGAGTCCAGTGCCATGCCTGAATGGTTTTTAAATACCCCCAGGGATGATGACTCCTGCACTTCCCTGGGCAGCCTTTTAACTGGCATCAGTGCCGTGGACACAGCAGAGCTCCTACATCTCCACAGAGGAGCAGTTATCACCTGGCCTCCACCACTCACTGGGCACTGCTGCATTTCAGCACAGCTCTGCATCTCAGCAGCAAACACGGGGATGTTATCCTGCCTGCACCACCAATCTGGGGTCCAAACACCCATCCTTCATGTCAGGGATGGGCATTGCATATCCCTGACACCTCTGTGCTCTAGTGAGGCAAGGTGAGGTGCCCCAGGAACAGGCCAGGAAAGATCAAAATGAGGTTTATTATTATGCTCCCAGTCACCATCAGCTTGTGCCCTAAGCCCAAGGGACCTACAAAAAGCCCTGGTGCAGGGAGGAGGCGCAGGGAGGAGGCACAGGGACTAAAAAAAAATCCAGCATGTTCAGTGTTTTCATCCCTGCAGCGTCCTGTGGAGTTCGGGAGGGCAGCAGGCAATTCCTATGCCTCACTCCCAGCGCCGCAGGAGCTCGGGAATCACACCAGCCCTGCTCCAGCCCCTGCTCCTCAAACACAGACGGCAGAGATGAGGAAAAACAGCAAAGAGGAGGGGGAAAAACAAACCCCTCGAAAAGATCTGGCTGGACGCAGGGAGGGCGAAGCCCTGCTTTTCTCGTCCCACCTCTAAAATACCGCTGCTCTGCCCGCGATTAAGAACAAGGCTCCCTTGAGCAGCGATGAAATCTCCTCCTATGTTTTTGAGGGTATTCTGCTTTGCTGGGAAAGGAGGGGAGCTGCCTCCAAGCTCCAACCCACGCCTCCCCTCCGGCCCCGCACTGAAAAACAAGGGGCTGTGGAGGAAGAAGGGGAGAAGGGAAACACGCCGTTCCTGCGGCTCCAGCAGCTCCTGCCCCTCGCGTCTCCGCGGCGGAGATTGGCCGGATTGGCCGGGAGAGGGGTGGGAAAGGGAGCCCAGAGTGGTGTTACTGGGCAGACTTGGAGATTTGGGGGGGATGGAGGGAGGGGGCCAGGGGCACAGGCGCCTGCGTCGGGAGGGGAGCGCGCACAGGGCTTGTTTTGTGATGCTGGATTCCTGCTCGCCTCCGCCGGCGCGCTGGGACACGGCGTCAGCTGCTCTCTGTCTCATGCTGCTATTTGGGCGACAGCGATAGGGGGGACAGCGATGGCGGAGGGGGGGGGTGGCTCTGGGTTGGTGCTGGGCTCCGTGGTGCCCGCCTGAATGTCCCCATTGTGCTGGCAGGGAGGGAGCAGGAAGCGCTGGCATCGCCTTGGCACCTCCCCGGCACCCTGCCAGCATGGGGACCCCGGGAAAGGGGAAAGGGCTGTGCCCTCCCCCCTCCTCCAGGGGGTGTTTGGGGAGGGGGAAGGGAGAGGAAATAGGAGGGGAAAAAGAAGTTAAGAAAAAAAAGAAGAAGAAAAAAAAAAAAGGACAAGGTCTGGAAGTAGAAAGTGTTACCGTGCAGAAAGGGGATTGAAAGGAAAGGGGGAAACACAGCCAAGCTCTTTGTCTGCTACACTTGGGCAGTAAAAATGGCGTTTTTCTACGGACAGTAAAAAAACTCCTGCCACTTGCCCCCAAATGCTAATTTCATCCCAGGTGGCTAGCCCAGCACAGGGCTAAACTGATCCCAGCTGGATGTTTCACCCAGTCCTGGAGCCTCTCTGGGCAGTCCCTGGAGGCCCCTGTGTTTTACCACTGGGGATCTCCCCATTTTCCAGCCCCTGCCACCCAAACTGCCCCCTCTTCCTCCCTCCCCACAGGATGGGCGCTGGGCAGGGGCACCCTGGGCACCTACAGCTGTGCTGGCCATGTGCAGGTATAGCTTGGGTTCACCTGGACAAGGTCTCATCCACCATCAGCACCAGCTGAGAAATGCCAAAATGGCTCAGCACTCCCACACAGCACACACAGAAACCTGAAACAGGAGCCAGAAACTTCAGTGGCAGCAGAAAATGATTTTTTATTTTCCCTCTTTCCTTACAACATGTGAAAGCAAATTGATTTCTTTAGGCCAGAGCCCAAGAGAAAATGAAACCCCTTTCCCAGAAGGCTGTGCCAGATGCTCTCTCCATCATCCTGCAGGAACGTCTGGGGTACCTCTGGAAAAAGTCTGAAGGAAAGGTGCAGGAGTCCGAGGTGGATGGGAGAGGGTGGGAGGAAAACCTCCCAAACTACCTTAACAAGCTTAGAAAAAATAAAAAATAAAAAGGGATTTTGAACATTTTGAAGAGCATCTTCAGGGCCCTGGTGCTTTGTCAGGGGAAAACATGGGTCGGTAGGACCCTCATGCTGGACTTCAGGTGACAAGTTATGGGGCTAACACCCACTAGATTTTTTATATTTCTTAATTTTGTCTGCTCATTAGTGTGAAAATCAGAAAGTTCATTACCCCGTCCTAAGCAGAGGGAATATAAATAGGATCATGAAAGCAATCAGGACTTGCTTCATGCAAACAACCAGAAAAGCCATCCTGGTTCCAGTTTCCTGGCGCTTCCTGCGTGATGTTTGCATTAATTGATTGCAGTAATTGATGCACTTTGTCACAGGGAGGAGCTGACACTCACTCACTGTTAACAGCAGCACCTGTGGCTACACTTTTGGGGTGTACACACCAACAACTTGTGATTTGTCCAGAGCTCAGCATGCCACTGGTGAGCACATGGAGGGCAACTTCCAGTCTGGGGGTGTCACCCTCCAAGGACTCCGCTTAACCTGTGCCACCACCACAGGCACGCTGCAGGCCCGCCTTGGCCACCTGGCACCTTCCTGGTGGCCATCCTGAGAGAAGATGGGGTAGGTGGCAGCAGCTTGGAAGATGCAGCCCTTGGCACCTCTGAAAGCCAAGCAAAGCCCAAGACAAAAGGATTTGGAGAGCCACGCTCATTAGAGAAGGAAGTGAGGTGTTTTTCCCTTGTGGATGTGAGCTTCTATTCATGGTTCCTCATTAGGGCTCCAACAACCTGTGGACCTGTCCCAACTTTGGGTTGGCAGTATCTGCATTCCTATCAGCTTGGAACTGTCCATTGGGCAGGTCACTCGAGGGGAAAAAAAATTCAAAATCCCATGCAATTATTAAGCTTGTGCTCAGTCTCAGCTCAATGGATGCTCTCCTGGGGTGACCCAAGTCACTGACCTGCTCCTTCCGCTCTCTTCCCACTCAGTCCACGGACTGGCCAAAGCCAATACCAAGGGATTTTAATTAAAACTCCTTTCCAACCACAATGGTGGGCATTTAGTCTGTTAATTGCAGAGCAGACAGCCTCTCAGTGAACCAGGGACTGTCCAGCTGGCCAGTGTAGCCTTTCCAAGTCAAGGGTTGGGAACATTAGTGCCGAGCACAAGAAGGGTCTTTCATGGTAAGGACACGTACAAAACGAGATGGATGATCATGATCATCATCATTAGGAGGCAGAAAAATGGGAAGAACATTTTCTTCTGCTGCGTAAGGGTGGAAACCGGACTCGGAGCACATCTCTGCCATGTTAAACAAAACAAAATGGAAGAGGGACACGTCTGACCCTCACAACAAATTCACCAATGGCACAAACAGGACAGCTGATTTCCTTCGTACTCTCTCCACTCTTTACATTTCCTAGGGAAGGATGATCAGGTTGGTATCTGCTGTTCCACTCAGGCATTGGAAGCTCTTGCCATGAGGGTCTTAGATCAACAGAGAGGCCTTGTCACATGAGTCCTATAAGAATGCATCTCCCTTTTTCATGACAGCACTGAGGCAGTGGCTCTCAGGCTCTGTGAGATCCCCACACAGCCAGAACAGATCCACAGAAGCTCTTCTCTGGTACCTCCATACAGTGCAAAGTCCTTCCTTATTGTGTATTGTTGCTCCTCAGGCTCAAAGATGTTGTGTTTTATAGTGCTGCTCTTCCTATCATTCTTGTTGCTCCTGTATTTCAGGTCACCCATTTTTCTTTTTTTAACACCCAATACTTCCAGTGCTGTTGATACTCCCTCAGCTCTGCCTCATTCACACAGCTCAACATTGCTCTTCTGCTTTTTTGGGTCATTCACAGAAATATAAAATAAGCCAGGTCCTGAAGCTGATGCTTGGGTGGGTTCAGGGGAAACCTTCCTTTTGCTTGACAGTTCCCCATGCAACTCCAGCCATGGCCACCTGACATGCAGCCAGCCCAGACCCACCTTCATCCTCCTCTCCAGCCACATACAGGTCATTTCATGCTTCAGAATCCTTTGGAGATCTTGCAGCCTTCCCTGAAGGAGAACAAGTTGGCTCCTTCAGTGCAATTCAAGCATCCACAGCAAGGACAGGCATCCTCTGCAGCAGAGGATGTGATTTGGTGGGGACATCACAGATGTCAAAGCCAGGTTGGATGGGGCATTGAGGAACCTGCTCTAGTGTGGGGGGTGGGGGGGTGGACTAGGTGATCTCTAAGGCCCCAAACCACTCTGTGATGGTATGAAAGGAAATCTAGCTATGGAATTTCTCCCCCAAAACAACCCAAGGTCTGGGGCTGTTTGCTGCTGCAGCAATCAGCTCTTACAGCATGGAGAAATCCTGTACCACCTGTGTCAGGAAAGAGCATAACATCTCTCCCAGTAACAGCTCACCTGGGCTGGACACCACCCAGCTGCCAAACCCACCTTCCTTGGGCCATCCGCACATTAGGCTGATTATAATTACCTGCCAACCTAATTGCACCCTTTTTCTAGGAGAAAGGGAGATGCTGAGCATGGCTGGGAAGCTACTGGTAATTAGAGGGATATTTTTATAACCTGTACTGAGTGCCTTATATCAAGAGAGCAGAGCCAGGCATGCAAAAAGCCATGGTGTGTATCTAAAGCGTCCTGCTCGTGCTCCTCATGACTAAACAGCAGCAGCAGCAGCATAATTCACTTGGCAGACAGCAAAACCCAGCCCTGCCTTCATGGTCTAGGTGACAGGATTTAAAGGATGTTGTGTTGGTTTGCTTGCTCAGAGTTTAAGCCTGGCTTTGCTGGGTGGCACAAGAAAATGAAATGCTCTTTGGAGGAAAAAAAATTCTAGAAAATTAGAAAAACTAGAAAACTCACCTTGAAGATAAAAAGGCTCCTCCTCTCCATTTCCAAGCACAGCTTGAGGAAACCATAATTTGGTCTTTCTGCCCTAAAATCATCGCCAGCTTTCCCCTGGAAAACAATCCTGGTGTATTTGTAATTGAGGGATGTTGACTGGAAGATGAAAACAAGCTGGTAAGGAAAGTTTTTGCTTTCAAATGCTACAGCTTTGCTGTTTGGAAACTTTCTCTTTTCCATGTTCTCCTTCCCAGCCAGTTCACATTTTTGTTTCAGTCTTTACAGGGCCAGCCAGGCACTTGTGTGCGGAGCTGTTGTTAGTGTGTCATGGATAGCAACACATACCTAAGGCAAGGAGTCAACATTTGCTGGAAACGGGCCTGGCTGAACTCCCTTTCGCCCTCCCTCATCCAAATGGCCCCCAGCTTTGGAAAAGTTTTCCTCCAGCTCTGAACTTGCTTGGCCCCAGCTGCTATAAATAGTCAGAACAAAACCTCCCGGGCCAAATGCCCCGAGTGTTTCGAAAGCTTTGATCCTGCGCTGCTTTTTGGGAGCTGGAGCCTTTTCCACTCGTGCAGCTGGAGCCCATATTCCTGCTCAAAGCAGGGGCAGGGAGAGCCATCCATGAGGCTGGGAAAGGGTGGGAATCCTGTGTGAACCCCCTTTGCAGACCCTCCTCACCTCTCCCAAGGTGACCCAGCATCAGAGAAGGAGCAAGAGACAGGGGGCTGAACTGGAGCCATGATACTGGCCTCAAGTCCAGGAACATTCCAGCATGGAAAAGGGGCTTCCCAAGGAGGTCGGGGAGGGATTTTTGACAAGGACATTGAGTAACAGTACAAGGGGCAATGGTTTTAAACTGACAGAGGGCAGACTTAGATTGGCTTTTACGAAGAAATTCTTCACTCAGAGAGTGGTGAAGCACTGACAAAGGTTGCCCAAAGATGTTGTGGAGGCTCCATCCCTTGAAGTGTTCAAGGCCAGGCTGGATGGGACTTGGAATAACCTGGTCTAGTGAAAGGTGTCCCTGCCCATGGCAGGGGGTGAACTAGAAGATCTTCAAGGTCCTTTCTAGTCCAAACCACTCGATGATTCCATGAATCCCTGTGAGGAGAGCCATCCCTCAGCCAGAGGTGGTAAGCAAACCCTCTTCCTCCTTGCTCCCACCACCAGGTTTGTGTTCTGTCCCCGCTGTCCTGCGGCTTGAGGGTGCTTTGCTTCCCCATTCCTCCCTCTGGGTGTGCCTGGCCCTTGTGCCTTGGCACTGCTTGCCTTGGCCAGAGACAGAAGTGGAAAGACACAAACATCAGGGGGAAAAAAAAAGAAAAAACAAAACAGAAAAAGGGCTGCTCTTGCAGTATTTCAACTCCATTAAGCCCAGAGTGGGAATCCTATGAGAAAGCTGGCTCTCACAAAACCCCAGGCCAAGAGGTTTGAAACAGCAGTCTCAAGATTTCCATCCTCCCTGCCACCAAGATCCCAAGGGTTTTGGAGGGGCAGAGCTCAGGCACTTGCAGGGGTGCTCAGCAGCCAGAGCAAGCACCCAGGCACACTGCTCCTCAGGGCAGCACCTCCTTTCCTACCTCTGCATTTCCATGAGTCTGTGTGTGTGTGTCTGTGTGTCTGTGTGTACCTCAGAGCCCCCACATCCCAGCCAGGAAAGCAACTTTTGGCCCAGATGGCTTTTCCCCTGCCACAGCTCTTCCTTTTGGGAGCAGAAGCCAGCAATACCAGTGCACAGAGCAGCACAAGGCTTGTGGCAGAGCTGGAGCAGGGCAGCTCAGGATAACTCCCCAGCAGTGTCCTGGGAGAGAGGGGACCTTGCTGCCCACCATGGCTGGCAGGACAGGGGTACAGCACCAAATCATCCTCCCCTCATGGTCCTTCAGCAGCAATAATGTTTCTGAGGAGTTTTGCTGCATCCTCATGCTGGGCCAATGCTTTCCCCCAACCAAGTGACTTTAGGGTGGCTACAGGACACTTTATTCTCAAGCAAACCCCACTTGAAACTGTTTGGAAGGGTTTCAAACCCCGCCAGAGAGTGTGTGCCCCTTGCCTTCTCACCTTGGAGGAGGAGAGCAGTGGTGAAATCGTGGTTCTCTGGAGATTTAGGGGAGCTGGCATGGGTTTGGGCTGTGTCTCTGAGGAGCCAGCTTAGCTAATCCTGTGTTGGGAAAGGGCTGAGGTCAGCCCCATTACCCTCTGTCACTGGCAGGGATCAGTATGGGGGCAAGAGAGCCTGGAAATTATTCCTCAAGGGAAATGATAAATGAAGTAGCCCAGCTTGAAGGGAGCACTGCAAACCCCCAGACAGAGTCCATTGCAGAGAGGAACAGAGTTTGACCTGTTCCTCTCCCTGCTGCACCCCACGGTGGGTCACCCAGGGCTCAGTCCTGCTGCCTTATGGGACTGTGCCTTATGGGGTACCTGGGCAGGTGACAGTGGGCACACAGCGTCCAGCCTGGTGTCACTTTGGAGAATCCATCCTGGCCTCTTCAAGTTGATAGGACCCATCACCTGAATCCTGCCAGGGAGCTTTGCCCCCATTTCCCTGCTCCTCAGTGCCACAGGGCAACCCTCACCCGGCCACCAAAGGGGCTGCAGCAGCCCCGGGTGGGCTCCCATGGCCTCCTGCATCCCAGCCCGTGGCACCCCGGATGGGGTGGCTGCTCCCCGGGGGAACAGGCTGTCCCGCGGGGCTTTTGGCAGCAGGCTGCCTCCGAGGCCAGAGCTGGCTCGGGGCTTTGTTTTATGTCCTGTTTATCCTGCCGAGAGAAACAGAGGAGTTCAGTGTGCAGGAATCTCGCGTCCCTGCCCTGCTCCCCCGCCGCATGAAAGCTGCTGAGCAAACAGGAGAGAATCAAAGGCGGCTGCGCCCCGCTGGGTTTCCGCACCGCCAGCCCCGCTGCCAGCTCTTACATAAGCTCGGCCCGGGGCTGCGCTCGGGGCTTTTTTTTTTTTTTTTTTCTTTTAAACGGAGCAGAAAACGCCCCT
>VZRH01006975.1:3658-15593 GCA_013397555.1 Urocynchramus pylzowi | reverse complement strand
TTCCCCCCCCCCAGCCCCGCTGCCAGCTCTTACATAAGCTCGGCCCGGGGCGGCGCTCGGGGCTTTTTTTTTTTTTTTTTCCTTGTAAACGGAGCAGCAAAGCCCCTGCAGCTGTGCTAAGGCCTCTGCCCATCAGGGAACACCTCCTGAGCATGCTCTCGGGGTTTTTGTCCCCTCGATGCACAGCCGTGGTACGTTCAGCTGGTTGTTGGCACAGTGTGAGGGGACGAGGCCGGGCTCTCCCCGCAGCAGTCCCCAGGCTCAGCACAGCCCCAGCACTTCATTGTGTCCCGTCTCAACAACTCTGGTGTCCTCAGCATCAGAACGACACGGACCCGTCGTGAGGAGGCCCACGAAGTTGATAAGAGCATCTCCCCTCTGGAGACAGGGTGAGAAAGTTTGGGTTGTTCAGCCTGGAGAAGAGAAAGTGGCATGGAGACCTCACAGCACCTTCCAGTGTCTGAGGGCACCTACAGAGAAGCCAAAGAGGGACTCATCATCAGGAACAGTAGTGACAGGACAAGGGAGAAAGGGTACAAACTGAAAGGCAGCAGGGTTAGATGGGATATTAGGAAGAAATTTTTCCCTATGAGGGTGGTGACGCCCTGGCACAGGTTGCCCAGGGAAGCTGTGGCTGCCCCATCCCTGGAATTGTCCAAGGCCAGGTTGGATGTGGCTCTGGCAGCCTGGTCTGGTAGTGGAGGGTGTCCCTATCCATGTCAGGGTGTTGGAACTAAATGATCTTTGCAGTTTCTACCAACCCAAACCTTTCTGCAACTCTCTGATTTATCTCATCTCACCCTCTCCAAGACTCAGCACTGGGGCATCTCACCTTCCCCTGCTGGAAAAAGAAGGTGCTTTGACCCAAATCTGCTCCCTCTCTCCTTTGCTCCCAGAGCATCACAGGTTTTCCACCAATGGCCTGGGTGTGTGACCTTTCCACCAAGCACAGCCTGAAACACCAGAGCATCTTGATCCTGTCATCTCTGGTTCTCAGGCAGTTCCCAGCTGCCCCCAAAGCCATGCCCTGCGTGGGTTATGAGGATTCATTTCTCCAGCTCTCCTGGGCATGACCTCTCAGCAGAACAGGAATGGAAACCCTGCAGACATAAAAACACAGAGAATATTAAATCCTCTGTGTCTGTGCCCTTCACCACCAGGCATGGCCTCACCTTCCCCTCCAGCACAAGGTCATCCTCTGATTTGGCAGGGTGACAGCTGCCAAAGGAGGACAAGGAAGAATGATGTCACCCTACCTTCTCTTTTCATCCCTACCTCATTTTCCCCCTCTCTCTGTCTGCCTTTCACTATGAGAAAAGGAAGAAATAAGAGATTCATGCTTTGAGAGGTCCCTGGGAGTGAAGGCATGAGCAGAGGTGGCTCTGAGGGACCCCTTGCCCACACACCAGTCCCCCAGCCTTGTGGGGTACCACAGGAACAGCTTCTCAGACTCTCCAACTCAGCCTAGACCTGCCATCCATCCATCTCCAGCAACACTCTATCATCCTCTACCGTGTAAAAGTATTCCTACTTCCTACATTTTTTGAACTCTGTTCAATAATTTCTAATTAAAAGCAATTTTAAAAGCCTCAAAATGCCATTTTACTAGGCTTCCCCATCATTTAAACTGAACAGCACACAGCCCTGTTTACCTGCATGCTCCCTGAGCCCTTAGCAGGGAACTCCTCACTTTCCAGCATGAGGAATTAAATCAAATTAACTCATGCTTGGAGCAGCGGCAGGATCGGGCAAATCCTGGCTTGGCTCTCTCTCTTTAGACTACATCTTGCAAACAGAAGGCCTGGAAACAATTTTGCTTTAATTGCTTTTTAAAATGCAGCCAGCAGATGGTTTGGTAACCTGAATTCATGACTTTCCACAGCTCCAGGCTGCTGGCTTGGGAACCCAAGCCAAGAAGAAGCCAGGTAGAGAGGGACCCATCCTGCCTGCTTTACCAAAGTGCTGGCCAGGATGCCCAAGGCAGGATTGTCCAGGCTGGCCAAGAGGGACAATTTGCAGTTGTCAGGGCCACTTTGGCACAGAAACACTCTGGGTAAGCCTGGAAAACCCAAGAGTGCATAACATGGGCCACAGCTTCCTTGGAGAGCACGGCACGGTCACTCTATGGCATGGGGGACACAGCCTGGCCACACATCCTTTTGTCACTTTGTCCCTGGGGGCTGTTCCCATGGACCCATGCCCAAGAGCATCCCAGCTGCTGCTTAAAGGCTCATGAATCAGGCAAGCAGGGTCCTTTTCTTGCTGGCTCTCTCCCTGAACTGCTGTGTGACTTCCCACTTGTCCCTTCACTGCTCTGCAACAGTGTCCACGATGTTTCCATGCCGAACAAACTGGGAACGCTGACTGCCAGGCCTACACACCAGCTGCAAACCTGTGCACAGCAGCAGGGTTTTAACACCCCCAGGCTGACCCTCCTGACCCTGGTGGTTTATCCTTCACATGAAGTTCCCACCTCTCCATGAACACCCAGGTATTCAGTGTCCCACAGTTCCCAGAGCTCTGCCCCAAAGCAGCCCCATCACAGAGCACAAGAACTAAGTCCACCCAGAAAACCTCACAAACATCTCGTGAAGCCGGGTTGTTTTTCTCTTACCAAGTAATTTGAAATTCTTGGAAGGCAATCAGGAAAGTACAAAGTATTCCAGCTCAGGACAGTCTGGGACTCATTCCTTAGAGGCACAATGGTTGTTTACTCAATCTCTCATACATTAATATCTAAAAATTCATGAGTTCAATTGTAAACAAGAAGTACTGGCTTTACGGTGGTGTCTATTTAACAATAGTGGTTCCAGCCTGAATGCTGATTTCCTTGTTATCCTTCTTCTAATCTGGCTATCAGAGGGTCGAGATCTTGCAAAATTATGGGAAATATTTCAAGCCCATTTATTTCTGGTTTGAAAAGCATCCCTCTGAAACCTAAGGCCAAAGAGAGACTATTTCAAATCAACACTGAAGAGCACATGCAGGGAGAGGAGCTGTTTGTGCCAGCCCTGTCCTCTGGCTCAGGAACAAATGAGGAAAAAGGCAGCCATGGATACATCAGTGCTGGAAATCTGGAGAAGATTCCTGAGTGTTGAGAGGGAGGGTCCCCAAGGCAGTCACCTAAGGGCACCAGCAATCAGGTGTGCTGGTCAACAGCAGCAGAACATGAGGCCAGGTGGCCAAGAGGACCAAGGGGCACCTGGACTGTGGCAGCCACAGAGTGACCAGCAGGCCCAGGGCAGTGATTGTCCCCTGTGCTGGGCACGGGTGAGGCCACACCTCAAATCCTGTGTCCAGCTCTGGGCCCCTCACTGCAAGAAGGACATTGAGGGGCTGGAGCATGTCCAGAGAAGGGAACAGAGCTGGGGAAGGGGCTGGAGCACCAGGAGAGGCTGAGGGAGCTGGGAGGGCTCAGCCTGGAGAAAAGGAGGCTCAGGGGGGACCTTATCACTCTCTACAACTCCCTGACTGTAGGTTGTAGCCAGGTGGGGATTGGTCTCTTTTTCCAGGTAACAACAATGGAACAAGAGGAAATGGCCTCAAGCCACACCAGATTTAGATTGGATATTAGGAAAAAAATTCTTCATGAAAAGGGTTGTTAGGGATTAAAACAGGCTGCTCAGGGAAGTGATGGAGTCACCATCACTGGGGGTATTTAAAGGAGCGCAGACAAGGCACCTGTGGATATGGCTGATAACCTTAAAGGTCTTTTCCAACTTAAATGATTCTGTGATTCCATCTGCAGGATGGAGATGGCCCAGAGCTCATTGGAGCTCACCTCCCCTTCCTTCTTTATTGACTGGCACTGCCACAGCCTCATGGCAGGTCTGTGTAGCCTCAGCCTCCCCAGCTGGCCCCTTACAGACCTCTCTCCCTTTTGGGTTTAACACTTTTTCCTGCGGCCTCCAGGAGGTTCACCGGGACATTCATGGATAGGCTGGCAGCATTTTCCAGCTCTTTTACAGTCCCACATGAACACACCTCTGTTTCAGGCAATAATTGTGCCAGGGAACGTGGTTTTAGCTCAGCTTTCTCATCTCTCCTGAGCAACTCTGACTTGTTTAGGCAGCCTGAACAGGATGAGAGCCACCCCTCTGCTTGCAAAGTCAGAGGGGATCAGTCACCTCTACCTCAAGGATTCCTCACACTCGTGCACCTCCACACAAGCCCCTGCTCCAAGAGGGTGAAGAGAAACATGGCAGAGAGCACTTGGGTGATGAGGGCTGTGTGTGATTCCCCAGCAGACTGTCCCAGGGACAGAGCCCTGGAGCAGCTTAATCTGAAGAACTGCAGGAGGAGGAGGAAGATTCCTTGAACAGCAGGTTCATATATCTTTATCTTTGCTGCTGTCAAAGGGCAATAGCTGAGATTGCAGTGTCTTGGAAAGCCTCCACAAAAGCTATCTCGAGGACATCGACAAGTCTGGAAAC
The DNA here is from genome assembly GCA_013397555.1 of Urocynchramus pylzowi. NCBI lineage: Eukaryota > Metazoa > Chordata > Aves > Passeriformes > Fringillidae > Urocynchramus > Urocynchramus pylzowi. The sequence goes on along the minus strand of VZRH01006975.1, from coordinate 11,160 downwards.
CACCTTCACTCTCCTGATAAAGGTTTCAGTCAACAAGTGCACTCCAAGGCAGGTTCCCAGGCAGAGATCACTTCTTACTGGCTGGAAATATGTCAGTTTATGTTTGAGTGAAGCCTTGGGCTGGCTCAGCCCACAGCTGCCTTGTGGAGATTCACATACCTGGCTTCCTGTGGAGGTTCAGCCCTGCAGGAACCAGCCAGACAGGTGGGGGTTATGGGGCGGTCACCCAAGTGATACCAGCTCGCCATCCAAGAGCTCTCAGACAAGCCCTGATTTCAACCAGAGAAGAAACCCAAGGGGGAAGACTCCAAAATTCAATCACTCTCCCCTCCTGCCCCATGAAAGGCAGCAGGACATTCCACCCAAGAAAATCCATGAGTCTTTGATCTCCCCTGCTGACTCTGCAGCCAGAGACCTGCACCGAGGAGAAGTCACTACTGCATCAAAACCTGCAGTGCTGCAGCAATGCAAGAGGCAGCACCTGGCTCTCTGTTCACTCCAGCAAGCAGCTACTTCCACAGGCACTATGGGATCATCAACCTGGGGACATTTATCTCTGTGTTTGCACACAAATACTCTCGTTGGAAGAGCCCAAAGCCTCCAAACAGCCCACACCTCACCAAGTCTGCACCAAACCCAGCTGGGACCATGGTGATGCCACTTCAGGCTGGTAAATACCCGGTTAAATACCCATATGTAAGTTATAAATATAGATGTCTGCCTCAGGATATAGTGAGAAAGGTCCTTCTTCTCCTGCATGGGCTGGGGATAGAATCCTACCATCCTGCAGACTGGGCAGGGCGGGAGCTCCTCCCTGACCGCCTGCAGTGCCACAGCAGAGCACAAAGCCAAACTGCTTTTATGGCTTTGCGCAGATCCCCCGCTCTCGCCCATCCTGCCCGCCAGCCAGTCCATCCCAGAAGGCAGCTCCCTGTTTGTCTTGGATCACCTCCTGCCAGAGTAAAGCTTTCCACAGCACTGCTCTTCTGTGCTGCCCGAGGGCGGATTTCCTGCCGTTTGATCTAAATTTTCCTGTCATTTCACCGAATGCCTCCTGATTTCCTTCATCAGACCAGATCTTTCCATCAGGGAGATGGTCCTGCAGCCCGGAGCTCTTTGGCAGGGAGCTGGGGAGAGGTTTGGTGGTCAATGAGCAAATACTGCTGGAGCAGTGGAAAAGATCTTCCCTCCCTTCCAAGGTCGATTAAGCATGGACATGCAGTGCCCTCTGCTGATCCGGCCGCCGAGGGAGATGCAGGAAGAGCAGCATCCAGGCAGCTTTGCAAAGCTCTGAAGGGGCAGCCAAGTCTACAGTTTACCCACGAGCTCTCTACTGGCAAGGCAGGAGCAGCACATTCCACTGCTGCTGAACTGGTGTTTGTCACAGCTCGTGGAGCTGTTTGAGGAGCCAGGCTGGTACAAGAGGTCCAGGTGGTCCCATTTCCTCCTTCACACCTGCAGGTTATAGCTACACCTAAGAAAGGCAGGATGTCTTGAACAGGTTGCCCAGAGAGGCTGTGGCTGCCCCATCCCAGGAGGTGTTCAAGGCCAGGTGGGACAGGGCTTGGAGAAAGCTGGTATTGGGAATGGCATCTGTGCCCATGGCAGGGGGTTAGGAATGGGATGGCCTTTCTGGTCCTTCCAACCCAAACCATTCTGTGATTTGCTGATCTGCACTACCCTTTTCAGTCCCACTCACTATGATGCCTCAGGTTTCAGCTTTTCTATTTTTCAGATTCTGTGCTGCTTTAGTGTGTAGTTCTGAGCTTCATATCAGGGGATGGTGAGCTCTCTTCACAGAGTAGGGAGACAAAACAATTCCTTCCCTAGCTGGGGACCAAGGACAAATGATCCAAATCTCAGGCCCAAGAGCACAAACCACGTGGACTGAAGAGAGAAAAACAAGAAAAATGGGACTTCATGAGCTAAAGCTGTAATTGGACAATTAAGTCCAATATGCAAATGGACCAAAACTTATAAAAGTGTGAGACCTCGTGACCAGTCATGTGTTTTGTGACCATTTTGGTTCATCTTGGCTGTAGCCCTGGCTGGGCTCTTGTGCTGCCCAAGGTGGATCCATTGAGGCCTTCTAACAAATCCCTGCTTTATTCTTTAGCTCTGTCTAGCCTCTGTTCTAGGTCAGCCTTCACAGGGTATCAGCTCGACTGAGCACTGCTCCCCTTCCCTAAGCAACGGGAAAAGGGATAGCCCAGAGAGATGGGCACAGCATTAAGGGAGGAGCAGCCAGCTGGGAGACAATACTTCCCTTTCTCCTTGGCCAGAAGCTCCCTTCCTCAAGGGAAATGGGCTGTTTTATGTTGAAATAGTGGAAAGAAACAGCCTCATAGGGAGGACAGGCTGGTGATCCAAACTGTCCCAGGGAACAAAGGATCCTTACTGGGAACTGCATGAATCACGTGTGAAACAGAGTCACTGCTATACCAGGACCTCATAAATTACTGCCCCTGCTTACAGAAGCCTTGGGAACACCAAGACAGACATTATTTAAACAAAGGGCCAGAAAGGTCCCTTGCAATGCTTGTGCTTGGCTTGCAGGACTGGAGGCAGGGGCAGCTGCAGCCCACTCTTGTTACCTGCAAGTCCATTATCAGTAGATTTAGCATTGCAAGGAGAGTATGGTGTGCAAGTGCCTCTGATAAACTCTCCTGAGCCAGCCAAGGGAACTGCAGAGCAAGGGCAGCTTCCTGCTCTGAACTTGGCCAAAGAACATCCCAACTGGTTTGGCTGGAGTTGGCAGAGCTCCTGTATCCCCACCATTGCACCAAAGCAAACCTGGAGCTGCTCCTGCAGCAGCACCCATGGGGCTCACAGGACACCCACAGCTCAGAGCAGCTCACGCTGGAAGAAACCCCTTTGTTTTTCTTTTCCTCAAACCCTCCCCAACTCACTAGAGGCAGAAAAGCTCCAAGTGAGGTTTAAAGGGCACAAACACCAGCAGCAAAGTCCATTTCTGGTTAATAGGATTCACTTTAGGAGATAAGGCTTATTTGCATCTGGAGAGTGATAGGGGTTTATAACACTGGCAGCAATCTGACCCCCCAGCATGTGTGGTGTACGTGGCACAAGCAATGTCCAGCCTGATAGGCATCTCCTGGTCTTGGGCTGGGGCTCCTTCCCATGACTGCAAGGCCTGCACATTCCTTGTCTCTGAACATCCCTGCCAAGATTCAGTGCATTCAGTTTGGATTGCTTTCCCCTCTCCACTGATTTTTCCAGGACTTCTAGGTGATCAAGTGAAAAAGGGTCTGGCTCAGTTTGTACTTTATTCCAAGGCAGGGTTTCCTTCCTCCTTGTTTGTAGCCATGGCTTTTCCAGCACTGCCAGTCCCCTTCTCCAGGTGCCCACACCCCCTCTCTGCCATCGGTCCCTGATCCATCCCACACTCAAGATTCTCCAGGACAAAGGAGCCCCCTGCATGTCGACACTGTGCCCTGGTCTCCTGGGAGCCCCTCCAGCTGACACAAGTGACACATCTAAGGGCTGATGTGTAAAGTCAAGCCTTTCCTGGAAACCACATCATAGTTTCAGAGGAGAGGAGCACGTAAAACCACACACAACATCAACACAGAGGCCAGCCCCAAATCCTCAGGACCTCTTGTTCAGTCTGACCTCTCTCCTGAGTACTGTTCACCACATTTCATGGATGTGCCAGCCCAAGACACTTCTTCTCCCAAGATGCAGCTGCCATTGTGGCAAAGCCTGGCCACCATCTAATGAATGATATGTGTTAGGTAAAAAAACCAGCCACACAAATTCTTCTGAGAGGAAGAAATTAAGCTCAGAACACATGGACCTGATGCCTCCTGGCATAAAACCTTAATTTTCTTAAGAAGCATCCCAAACCCAGCACTTTCCAAGGTGCTCACACCCTTTAGAGCCAGGGATACCATTGAGAGCGGGTGAGGGGACACCAGGAGGACACCACTGCCATGACCCACAAAGCCTTTTGCCAAAGCCATGCCTGGCCCACGCGTGCTGAGAGTGCACTGCCAGCACCTCTGTGGCTGTACTGGTGGGGAGATACCCAGCCAGGACAACGGGCTCTGCTCTCTGCATTGCATTTTCCTGTTATCTCACACCTGCTGTAAAGTGCTGACTGAAGGAATGCTGAGTCAGGAGTGCTCAGATGGAGGAAATTAATTTGTTTTTTAGTCCCTGCATGGCCCTGTGCCAATTGGAAGAGTTGCAGTTTGGGGAGCAGAGGATGTGTAACTCAGTGTCTTGCACCCCAAGGAGCAGCCTGATTCCAAACCACGATGAAATGTGCTGTTTGGCAATGGGGAGGCCAAGGGGACCTGCAGTGCCCCTTTAGGCAACTCAGAATTATTTCTTAGCACCTTCTGGGCTCTCCTTCCCAGGCCTGTGATGAGGTGCCTTGGCTGCTGGTGGCACTTGCAGTGGCAGCACATGGAGCTGCCACCTGCACCAGGGCTGATGCCAGCCCTGTATTTTGTACCACTGATGCAGTCACTAGCACGTTGTCAGCTCAGAGAAGTCAACAAAACCCATGGCCATGCCCCAGGAGCGTGCCCCAAGCAGGCACACAGCTCCTGTTTCCCTGAGCTCAGCAGCCCTGCCTGATAAAAAATGGGATGAGCTGCTTGGAGAAAACGAGAAGAAAACATTTCCAACGCTGGCTCTGTTCCCATCAGATAAAGAGCGCATGGCACAAAGTCCTTGAGGTGACTCTGGGATACCACCAAGGCAGGCAGCGACAGGGAACACCCAGCTTCTCATCCCATTGGGGCTGTGTGGGGCCCAGGGAGGAGATGTGGCCATCCAAACCTCCCAGCAGCTGCATCTGGAAAACACCTGCTGACACCAGGGAGAGTCAGGGGGAAGAGGCACAACACCCTGCCAGAGGTCACATCCCAGCCATGCCAAGGCTCAGTGCTGGGAGCAGCTTCACCCCAGTGCTAAAACAGCAGCTGACCAGCTCCAGTACCACTCATAGGCACTGCTCCCTGCCTCAGTGTCCCCAGCTGTCAAAACCACTCCAACCAAGGCCTGGCAAGAGCCAGTCTGGGCTCTTTTACATCTGAGCTGCTCCAGCTGTGAGGATCCCGCAGCAGCCTCTGCCAGGCTGGGGAGGGAGCAGGCAGAAAGGAGTGTCCCTACCTGTTCCCTTGCTCATCTGTCCCGCCTGGGTGGCCGTGGGGAGCAGGGACCCACAGCAGCCTGGAGTCAAGGAGCACCTCAACCAGACACCCAATGCTTCCGGAGACCCTACAGCTTCTGCTAAAGGAGCTGGACCCACCGCCAGGCTTTGTCTCCTGTCCCCAAGCTGTCAGCACAGCAAGCATCTCCCTGCATCCCTGCGGATCCGGCAGGGCGACATTGCCATCTGCTGCCTGCTGCTCGGCAGGACACACCAGCTTGCCTCTGTCACCCAGGCGTGGCAGTCTCCTGATGTCAGTTTGCAGGCGGTGCTTGACTGCTTGACACTGCCAGGGCAGCTCGAGTTGTAGGTGGTGGCAGGTTGGTGCTTGACTGCTTGACACTGCCAGGGCAGCTCGAGTTGTAGGTGGTGGCAGGTTGGGTCTGGGAGACATCCCGGGCCATTGGGAATTTTAGGAGGTGGCAAACCCCTCGGGGCCACAGGCCCCTGGACACAAACACTGGCCCTTTTCCATGGGAAACAAAACTCACCACCCTCCTCCTGCCACCGCTGCGGGGAGGGAGCACAGGCCCACCAGGGACTGTCCCTGCAGGGACCCTCCAGTGTCACCAGCTCAGGGAAAGCACCCACGCCTCCAGCCCCACACCGAGCTCCCAGCTCCAGCCAGGCACAAGGAGCACAAGACAGCGGTGCTTCATCCCAGCCCATAGCTCCAGGTCTGTCCTGCTGCAGGGAACATGGCTGGAATGCTTGTTTGAGGAACATGCCACCACCCAGCAGCACAGGACAGTGGGGCCATGTCCCAAACTAGGCCAGCAACCTGGCTTCCATAGCCATGGAATGACAGAATGATGTGGACTTTTGCAGACTTTGGAAGGGACTTTTTCAATGTCCTGTGGCCCAACCACCCTACAATCAGCAGGGACATCTTCAGCTGGGTCAGATTGCTCAGAACCCTCAACCTGACCCTGGATCTTTCCAGGAATGGGGCATCCACCCCATTTCTGGGCAACCTGTGCCAGTGTTTCACCCCCCTCTAGTGTTTTACCACCCTCATGCTCTGAGCTGCTGTGACACAACCTGCCCTTGGCTCTGCTGGTGACTCAGCCACCACATGGGAACACACACCTCCAGCTCTTCAGCCTTGGGCTCTTCATCTGGAAGCACAAAGATGGTATTTTTTAACTCACAGCCACGCCGAGAGATGTTCCCTTATTTTAAGCTTGAAAGAACCTACATATTGTTTCTACAGCTTGAGATAGGAGACGCCACCAAAGGGAGGAGAAGAGTAGTAATTATGTGCAGTTCAGAAGTTCAGCCTTCAGAGGAGGAATTGGGCTCCCAGCTATACTTGCCACATGATTTTTAGCTGATCTTTTGAAAGAGGCTGTGCCTTTTATAATTGAGATTGCCCACCTGAGACATGAGCTTTCCACATCACTCCTCAGTTTATAGGTCATGGACAAAGACCAAGGCCGATGGTCTCTGAGAGGCACAGAGCCATGCAAGCACCACAGGGAAAGCTCAAATGTCAAAGGATATGATCCTCTTATAAATTCCCACTTTATATCTGAACAGCAGCTGGATCCACTGAAGTGGGACCTGCTGAAATAAAGTGCTTGGGGATCAGCCAAGCCCAGAGGCTGATGGCTCTGCTTTGAAATCTGCTGGAGGATTTCCACTTTGAAATCCACTGGTAGGAGCTGACACAGTCAAGTGCTGAGCAATGGGACCCAGCCCCTGGAATGAGGGGCAAACAAATTGAAAGCAAGAAAGGGATGGTGCAGCAGCATCAGTATTAAGATAATCATAAAGAAAAAATAAAACTAAATTTAAGGTGTTTCTCCATCATCCAAGAGAAAATGAGGATGGTCTCCTGCTATCAGAAGTGCCCACAACCTAAAGAGTCCATGTCACCTCCACCTTAGGGCTGTCCTGAGTCATCACAAGTGAAGTGGACACCACTGAGGGCTGGACAGGTCATTTGGCCGCACACTTTGGTGCTGGTGTGCACGTGGCTGTGAGGGACATGAGTGGAATCAGGTTTGTCTGAAAGCAAAATCATCTTTTCCCTCACATCAAGGCTGGCACTGAGATTTGCTGTGCCATTTCTAAACACCAGAGTATTTATTTCCTACATTTTCCTCCCAGGTGGCCTCAGATATGCAGCCTGCCCAGCCTCCCCCTCCCAGATCCCAGTCTGCCCAGTTGCTGGTATGTGGATGTACCACAGCCCCAGTACAGCTGTGGCACAGATGCCCAGGAGCTAGCCCTGAATATGCTCCCAAAAAATCTCAGGAGAGATGCTCCAGCTGCCTTCTCCTAATGACCTGTGGGACTGGGCGGGGGGGGGGGGGGGGCC
>VZRH01006973.1:286-13138 GCA_013397555.1 Urocynchramus pylzowi | reverse complement strand
TGGGCACACCAAGGGGGAAGCAGCCATGCAAAGTCCCTTTCAGCTGTCAAGACGAGTGGCCTGCTGGCACCACTCAGTGCGAGGGATTGCAGCATTTTTGGGGTGCACACGGGGGAAGCACCCTGCACCACCCTCATGCCCTGCCCAACCCCTTTGTGTGCTGCCTCCCCTGACTGTCCCACACCTGCCACCTGTGCTGCGCCCACTGAAACTGATTTAATCCCCCACGCTGACAGCATCCCCTGTGGAGCCATGGGAACACCCTCATGCTGGGCTGGCATGGGGTCCACTCCTCGCCACATCTTTGTGGCTACCAGGCCACGGGGATGAGGATGGGGGGTTGGAGTGCCAGGCGCTTTCTATAAATCTGGGATATAAATAGTGGATATTGGGACTCTCTCCCCTTCTGTAGGGGATTTTGGGAGGGCACAGGAGGGACTGGCAGGGGCAGGGCAGGTAGTATCAAAGGAAGGGGAAGATTTGTGGTGGGAGGGACACAGGCAAACCCCAAAAAGTTCAAAAATTGTCTCTTTTGCCCTCCCTGACCTGGCCCAACTTCACCCCCCAAAAGGCTTCAAAGTGCCCCAAATCTTGTCCACACATTGAGGGGCCGGGAGGGGCATCAGTACACACCTATTCCCAGCAGCTGCATGCCCAGCCAGGACAAGGAGCAGGGCTGGGGCTGCTCCCAAATTTCCCCTACCCCGATGACACAGCTGGACATGGGCTGGGGATACAGCTGAGTGAAGCAATGTTGTCCACCTGCATGCAACGTGGGAGCACAATACATCTGCATCCTCTGTAGGATCCCATCCTGGAGCAGAGCCATCCCCAAAGGAAGACATGAAACTGTGTCAAGACAGTGATGGAGGAGGGTCCTGGCAAGACCTGTGGAAGCCGGGAGAGAGGAGTATGTTTCTGCCAGGATTAATGGTCATGTGGGCTCAAAATGACCCTCCCAGGAATTCCCCCTCTTTGGAGTTTGGGTTTTTGGATTGCTCTTTCTCCTGAGTGTCCCCCCTCTCCAGCATCCCTGTCCCCCCAGGGGTCTTCTCTCCCCGTCTTCCCTGCTTTGGGGGTTTTGAGTGTCTCCTCTCTCTTGGGTCCTGCTTAGGGAAACTGTGACTCCTGGTGCTGGAAATGATACAACTTTAAAAAATTTTGTATCATTTTAGTCAGGTATTTCCTTTACCTTTGCCCAGGAGAAAGGGAATTGAAATTTCTTTTCAAAAGACTGTTCCCTGGGCAAGACCTGGTGAGCTTGGAGAAGAAAAGAGGGAGAAAGCAGCAGCAACTTCCTCCTCACCTGCCTCCCTGTCCTGGGAGGACACATTCATCACAGCCTTCTCCTCTGTGTGGACAAGGTTTGGGAATGACAAATCCTGTTTTGAGGGGAAAACAAGGTGTGAATGTGTTGGGTTGGGGGTTCTTCCTGCACAAGCCCATCTCTAGAAGTCACCGTGTGTGAGGTGTCTATAAAAACCTCCAGACCACTAAACTCCCCAAGGAGAGGAAAAAACTCTACCAGGTGTTCCCTGCTCTGATCTCTTCACTTTGGGGTTCTGGGGTTCCCCCTGTCAGGATTGCTGGGTGTCCCATGGGTATTGGAGGTCCCCTGTCTCCAGTGTCCTGCCACCCCCAGGGTCCCAGGAATCCCCAGGGCCCTCCTCTCCAGGTCCCCACATTGGGATTCTGGGTTTCATCTCTGGGGTCCCGCTTAGAGAAGTCAAGAGTTTTGGGGGTCCCAGGGATCCCTTCTCCCCATTCTCTCTCTCCAGGCTGCTGGGGCTCCTGGGAGGGTTTCCCCTCTGGGGGTCCCTGTTTCAAGGTCCTGGTGATCTCGGGACTCCCCACTCCAGGCTGCCAAGGGTCCTCCTGCTCTGCTATTGCCCCTCTCCATTCTCCCCATTTCAGGGGTCCAGGTGTTCCCCCCTCTCACAGTCCTCCTCGGGGGTCACCAGAACCAGTGTTCCCCCTCCCGTTGCCAACCCTGTACAGTCTCTACGTGGCCCCAGGCAAAGCTTGGAGGGCCCAACCAAGGAAGCCCAACCCCACTATGGGGGGACCTGCATCCCCCTGTCCCCCTCCATGACTGCCAGCAGCCATCACTGGGAGAGAGCGGGGAGACACCGGGATGAGATGAGGAACAGTGGGAGAGAGGGGGGGAGGTTGGGGAGCATTGAGAGGGACTGGGAGTGGGCTGGAGGGCACTGGGAGAGAGGGGGGATGTCTGGGAGGGACTGGAAATGGACTGGAGTGCACTGGGAGGGAGGGGAGATGTCTGGGAGTGGACTGGGTGGGACTGGGAGGTTGAGTACAGTTCAGGGCACTTGGTGCTGGGGGTCTGCCTGGCAACTGAGGGAGAAAAATATAAGAAAAGGCCCAGGAGTTGAGATAAGGACCAGGAGAGATCCCTCCCCAATCACCATCAGGGGCAAAACACTCACCCTAGAAACAGGAGCTGAATTTATCATCAACCAATTCAGAGTAGGATAATGAGAAGGAAAACAAACCTTAAAAACACTTTCCCCCAGCCATCCCTTCTTCCTGGGCTCTCCCTCCTTCCTCCAAAATTAAAAAAAAAAAAAAAAGAATTGAATTAAAGTAAGAATAAAAATAAAAGTGAAATGGAGTATATAAAAAACAACATCTAATAAAATAACTAAGAAAACCAAAATAACAGCAGAGCTTTTTCTGCAAGAAAAACTTGTCCAAACTCCAAGCTGGGTCTAAGCCAGAAAAAAATGGGCTGGGAGAGACATTGCTNCTCTCACAGTCCTCCTCGGGGGTCACCAGAACCAGTGTTCCCCCTCCCGTTGCCAACCCTGTACAGTCTCTACGTGGCCCCAGGCAAAGCTTGGAGGGCCCAACCAAGGAAGCCCAACCCCACTATGGGGGGACCTGCATCCCCCTGTCCCCCTCCATGACTGCCAGCAGCCATCACTGGGAGAGAGCGGGGAGACACCGGGATGAGATGAGGAACAGTGGGAGAGAGGGGGGGAGGTTGGGGAGCATTGAGAGGGACTGGGAGTGGGCTGGAGGGCACTGGGAGAGAGGGGGGATGTCTGGGAGGGACTGGAAATGGACTGGAGTGCACTGGGAGGGAGGGGAGATGTCTGGGAGTGGACTGGGTGGGACTGGGAGGTTGAGTACAGTTCAGGGCACTTGGTGCTGGGGGTCTGCCTGGCAACTGAGGGAGAAAAATATAAGAAAAGGCCCAGGAGTTGAGATAAGGACCAGGAGAGATCCCTCCCCAATCACCATCAGGGGCAAAACACTCACCCTAGAAACAGGAGCTGAATTTATCATCAACCAATTCAGAGTAGGATAATGAGAAGGAAAACAAACCTTAAAAACACTTTCCCCCAGCCCTCCCTTCTTCCTGGGCTCTCCCTCCTTCCTCCAAAATTAAAAAAAAAAAAAAAAGAATTGAATTAAAGTAAGAATAAAAATAAAAGTGAAATGGAGTATATAAAAAACAACATCTAATAAAATAACTAAGAAAACCAAAATAACAGCAGAGCTTTTTCTGCAAGAAAAACTTGTCCAAACTCCAAGCTGGGTCTAAGCCAGAAAAAAATGGGCTGGGAGAGACATTGCTGCTGAGGGGCTGAATATTTCTGAAACTGAAGTATCAAGTAATACCTTTAGTTTATGGAAATCCCAATGTCACTGAACTGAAACTGCAGGAAAAAAACCAAAAAAAAAAAAAAAAAACTTCTCCAAAAAAATTTTTGTTGTTAGAAAATAAAGNAGTTTATGGAAATCCCAATGTCACTGAACTGAAACTGCAGGAAAAAAACCAAAAAAAAAAAAAAAAACCTTCTCCAACAACATTTTTAGTGTTAGAGAATCAAGGCATTCCTTTATTCTGGCCAGGATGTTCTTCTGGCCAGGATGTGCAACAGAAATAATTTCATCCACTCATTGCTCAGGTGTGTAGAAAAAGATCATTCCATGACATATGAATTTTACTAGATTTTTCCTAAACTTTCCTTTTCCTAAACAGTCAAAACTCATAGAAATTCATTGGTTCAATGTTCATTGGTCCCAAGTTATGCAATTCTTAGTATTTGGTTTCCTATTGGTTATGGATTTCTTCCCACCTATGCTAATTTGGTGTTCATTCCTTGGTTTTCTTATCAGACTTTTCCAGACCAGGTGTCTCCAACTACGCCAGGGGTGATGTTTCAAGTTGATAATCATTAATGGTCATTACTGGTCTTTATCTTTTGTGTATCTTCTGTGCTACTCCTAGTCTGTTGAGATGTTTTGTTTTTGTCGGGTTTTTTTTGCTGTTTTGTAACCTGCACTTGGCAGGGGCCTGGGGCATCCTAGTTCAGGCTCTTGGCTTCAATTGCCTTCTTCTACTGCAATTATCCTCGCATGGAAACTGTTAAGTCACAGACTGTACATTGAGACACAATTCCTGAAACAGAAATAAATTCCAGCTATGGAAAATCTCACTGCCATATTTAGAAACACTTCACCAAAGACCTTGAAAAAAGCTTGGAAAAGATGATGTGTGATTACCTGGGCCCCCAGTAAACTGAGCTGAAGGTAGAGAACAAGCAGACAGCAAATAGCTTCCACCGCTTCTCACTCCAGTCACTACTGCAAGTGCAGCTTCCCGGGAATTTCATGTCCAGTGTGTCTTCCAAGCTCAAGACATGAACAAAGAGGTACTCGAGGATTTATTGCCTTTGTACATTGGGCACCACAGACCCACCATGAGGAACTGGAACCCAAGGTCAAATCTAAAAATAGTCCTTCCTGCTTCCTCCCACTTGCTGCTCTCATCTTTTACTTATTCCTGACTTTTCCAGTGCTATCCCTGCAATGATCCTTTGGGCACCCTAAGTACACATCCAATTCAGGGAACACCAAGCTAGCCCTGGGCTGGGAAACAAAAGACAAGAAGTATTTAAAAATCATCTGTTGCCTTGAGGGTGTCCAGTCCTGGGGTAAACCCTTCCCACCACCCTTTTGGCCTTTTCCCAGTCTGAGTAATTCTGGAATTGTACATCCAGACCCAAGTTAGACACATTGGAGTGTGTTCTGCACACCAGAAGCCACAGCCCCAAGCACTAAGAGTCTGAATATGTCCTGGATTGCAATTCACAACTTCAGTGTACCCTACATGGTAAAGCCTCCTCTGAGAGAGGAAAACACATGACATCCCAGCCCTTGTGGCAGCTGTGTCACTGGACAAGGTAATGCATTGGGTCTCACTCTGATATTGTAAAATACAACAAACCCTGTGGTTCTGAGGTTTAAAAGTTACATTTCAGTCAACAAAAAGATCTCTGGCTAGGACAATTCACTGAATTTACTGCTAGATCCCAAAATGTGTTTCCAAGTGCATAAAAACCTACATGAAAAGAAGAACACAAAGCTTCCCACATGCATTTTATTGTATTTCCAGCACACATTTCAAGACAGTTCACATCAGAATGAGGTCACGGTGCCAGCACAGCGTTAGAACATGCCCATCAGGAGACTCACCTGACAATATTCACTAGACTCCCCATTCCCATCACTCCATCTGCAGCATCCTCAATTTCTCACAGACATTCAATTGACTCCCATTAGGAAATGGATCGCTGTTCCCAGAAGCAAATTCCCAGGGTGATTTTTTACTCTCTGCAAACAGCAGGAATGATTGAGGACAGCTGCTGTCATAGGAAAAAACCCGAATATTGTTGTGATCAGACATCTTTAGCTGTGAGGGCTTTACTTTCTACCACTAAGTTGCTCTGCCTTGGTACTGTCCATCTGCCTCCATGGTGTTCATCTCTTTGGATCTGCCATCCCCCCCATTCTGACAGGAAGCACAGCTCTGAGACCACAGCAGGTGTCAGAACACCTGAACGGGTACAGGCAAGGACACACAAAGTCCACCAGGTTTTGCAGCACAGCTTATTGTGCTTCCTGGCTTCAGGTTTTTGGTGCAAATTCACTGCAATTTAACCTAATCAAAAACATCTGGCAAGACTTAATAATAACCCAGAGAATCCAGTGAACCACCAGTGTGGTATCTCAGTCAGTTCAGCTGAGTTTTGTGGGGGAAAAACTGTGTGTTTGAACCTTTATACAACCCTGTTCCAGTGATTTTTGCCTTTTTTTCTCCATGACAATATGGGGCTTTTGGTTTCTGGCTGCATAAATCCCAGGCAGTATCTGAAAGAAACTTCACGGTTTGGGGCTTCTGGGAAAGACAAATCTACCTGGATTTATGTAGCCAGAAACCAAAACCTTTCCCCAAAACACTTTTATATATTCCTATAATTATTTTATATAAATATAAACCTATAAATAAATGTAGTATAAATAAGACATAAAAATATAAGAATATACTATCTATCAAATATACAAAAGTTTATAAATACATATATAATTTATATATAGTCATCTATTTAGACAATGTCTATGTGCACTTATGATATAGAATACCGATTTATACTTAAGAGATCTATTGGCATGCATCTGTTTAACTTATATTAACACTTATAAAAAACCATATATTTGGACTGTTTTGACTTGTGTATTTTGACACTTCAGTATCAGACTTTTCTATTTCGACTTAGATATCTACTTGCATTGCCCTACTGACACTGTGAAATGGATGATCTTCTCAAAGAACTGCCAGAGCAGCTGGGACCTGTGCCTGGTGCTCTCAAGCTGCTCCTAAGAACTGCATGAGCACCAGGGCCGGCAGGGAGGCAGCAGCAGCCGCTGAAAGCGCCACCGAAGCGCTCTGACTCACAGTGCTGGATGTTCCCTACTGCGCAGCAGCCCAAGTGTAAAAAGCCACGGCAAACGCCCAGCCACCGTCAAGTCAGGGCGCATCCACGCATTTCTCAGTTGCGGTACCGTTTCTAGTCTGCAGATGTCCCTACAGGGTCATTAAAAGTAGTGTACATGCATAACACCTCGTGCTTATCACCAGGTGGCAGCAGCGATTTAAGTCCCAGCCAAGATCTCAGCGTTTCAGTGACACAAAAAAGCATTGAAGAGACAGAGCGATTTCTATTGCCTTCACAAATATCATATTTTCTCCTGTTTCCAAGCCCTTTATTATTTAATTTATACATACAAAAGTTCTGTTTGCATTTTCAAACCCTATATATCTGTATTTAGAATTTCTTATTCTCTAAGATCCTGCATATAAAGCAGTAGATATGGGGTTGTATTTGGAAATTAATTTTTATATATAAAAACATAGGAAAAGTTACCATTTTTAACTGCCCTAATCACTACTGCTAACCATTACCCCTGACCACTACTCTAACCACTGACCTTAGAACTACCCTAACCATTACTCTTAACCACTAACCCTGACCACTACCCTAGCCACAACCCTAACCATTTACTTCCCACAACTACACCCAACTGGGCAACCCAGTCTCTTGTGGGCAGTTGAGATGGCCCCCAGGAGTCCAAGGTCAGCCAGAGCCATAGCTCTTGGCAGCTTTCTTCTGGGAGAAATCCTCATTCTTTCACAGTTCTAGGAGGCAGAATCCCTCTTTCAGCCACAGGCACCTGGCCATTCAGTTTAGCTCTTTTCCCCAGCAAGGAAAGCCCAATGCCTGAGTGTCCTTGGGGCAGCTGAGATACAGCCCCTTAGAGGCCAAGGCCAGCAAGACCCGTCAGCTCTGTCAACTTCCACGGCGCCTATGACTGAAAGTGGGATTCCATCTCCTAAAGCTGTGACCATCTGAAGATTGCTTCTTGACAGATGCTCCACAACTGGAAAACAACTTCTCGGTAAGACTGCAAAACACTCTTCTTGGATTTTAATGCACAAATTCTGTTCTTTCATTGCTACCCTCAAATTTCCCTGACTCAAGGGAATTCAAGTCATGGACAGGACTTCACTCTGCGCGCTAAACTAAGTAAGATATTAAAATTAGGCTTTTTAGCAAACTGCAGATAGGAATTGCCTTCTCCAGAGTCTTTCCAATGTCTTGGCTTTCCTCTGAGTGCCTGGTAGGAGTCTGAATTCCCACTTCTACACATTACAGTTTTCTGGTACTGGCAGCCAAGTAACAAGGTTTGCATGTGAATCCTGTGCACAGAGTTTGGTTTTGAAGCTTTGAATCTCAACTGATACCTGTATTCAACTCTCATTTGTAACTAATAACTTCCTACCTACACATTCCACACAAGGAGAAGTGGCAAGGCTCATTCCCTCCCCCACGTTTTAAAACTAGGATGAATTCCAAGTGTGCATAATTGCTAGATTATTTAGAGTAATTAAGATTGTGTTTCTTTCTTGATGTGTTTGATATCATATTATACTGCTGTAATTTTAAGGTATTATTTGTGATGCATTCCTAGTGATACCAAAAGCACCTAAAACATATGGTTAGGTCCCCTTTTCAGCATTTCTACTCATATAAATAAAGAATTCAATGTGCCAGAGTCCTTCCTATTAATTAGAGAAGATGCACAATCTGGTAGAATTGTCTTTCTCAAATTATTTGCCGTAAACAGTGTATATTCTGATTGTGCATGCCTTCTAGCATTACTCATAAAAGAAAATTATTTCCCAGAATACTCCGACAGAAGCATTCACCAGCAAACTATTTTCTAGATGGTTGATTTGCTATGTTGTAAAATACACATGAACACAAAGCCTTTTACTTAGGCTGAGGTTGGCTGACACTCACTGAAAGCCTGAAGAACATCATCATGGCTTGAGAAGAAAAGAATACAGAGACTAGGGAGAAAGGGTGGAGAAAGAGACAATAGTTAAAAGAACAATCTGAGGAACCCTTATAAGCACACTAAAGCATAGAATAACATAGCACAAAGAATACAATAACCCAGTTATAGCCTCTCCTGGGGGTACCCATGAGACCCATGAGAGGGACACACCAGCACCCCCCAAACCACCTAAACAAAAATCAGAGGTGTTTTGCTCAAAGTCCTGTGTCAGATAAATTCACAATTAAGGGTGATGCTGCTTCCATTTGTAGGCTAGCTGCTGCTCTCTTCCTACTTACAATTTTCAAAGGAGTATGGTAGTTCTCAGAAACACCATTAGTAGCCTTAAAGTAGATTTTATCAAGCTTGAATTTACATTCAACATCCAGCGTGTGCATTCTGTATGTGCACACGTGTAAAAATCCCTCCTGTCAGCTGTTCTCCCCCTAACCCCCTTCAGCTCCTCTCCCCCTCACCCTGCCCCCAAATCTACAGAGCATTTTTTGTCTCTAATCAGTGGAATAGAGCCATCTCTGTCTTGGAATAAGGGTTACTCTTCCATGACACAAATACTGTACAGTGTATTTACAGGGGAAATAATTATTAATTTTTATAGATCATATCACTATTGGCTGCTCGGATTTTAATTACAGAGGCAAATGCAAACAAAACACTTGTTTATCAAGAGTGAGACAAAATAAATGTTTTGCCTTGAGGATTGATTAGATTCACTATTTTAAGAAAACGTATTCAATTAGAAACACAGAGTGGAAAATTGGGAAGGCAAAATCAATTACCCCTCATGGAACATTTTCAGGGTGCTGCCTTTTATTTTGTGACAGTTACAAGTACCACAAAATCTTCACTACCCACAGGTGGTCAAGATCTCTTGCTGTATCTTCCTGAGAATCAGCACTTCTAGAGGGAGCTCACACCTCTTTCATGATCTGTTTCAGGAAAGCTTAACACCATCTGATTCTGCACCTGGCTTCCCGCTGTGCTAGGATTTTCCTTAGAGACTGTCCATCCAGAAATGCCGGAAATTAATTCCTTGTTTTTCATATTAGTGATTATTATCTACATTATAGTTGAATTAGATTAAAAAAGGAAGGAACCACCTCCCTCCAAAAACCATACACATGCACCATCTCCCGGTTCTGGATTTTACAACTGTAATTTCAATTGTACCATGACTTTATTCCTTTTAATTGATGCTTGGTAGTTGCCATTACTCTTGTCTAATCAGTATTTGACAATTGCTTTCTTCCTGATCTTCATTAATATTCAGTGGGCCAGACCCATATCTCTGACACCTTTTAGTCATTTAATGTAAGAGAGGTCAATGAAATGCAAGGTTAAATTCCTGCCCAGCTGCAAGGCAGGTTATCATTATGAAACATGGCCTAAGTGTAGTCAGTTTTGTTAGAAATGAGAAGCTTGACTCAGCCAATATATTAAGCAGTAATTCAATTTATTAATTAATATGGTAATGTATGAGCAAAAACAGCACTGGGTACAGTGGTGGGGGTTTCCCCTCCAACTGCACATTGATTGTTGGACTTGCTGGTACTTATTGATCATATTCCTGCATATTCATAAGCTTTCTCAGCAGTTTCTATTTCCAATTTTTACGTCACAATTCTATACTTCAGGATATGATGATGATTGCTTGGTTCCTTTCCAATTTCTATACTCTATTGTGATCTATTCCAGTCTTCAATATCCCAGGATGTGTATCCCAGATGGTAGGGTCCAGCTTCCAGATATGGGGTCCAGCTTTAGGACCACTAATCTACGGTATCAATGTCCAGCTTCCCTTCTCAAAGTCATCAATCAGCGATATTGATAGCAATCTTCCTTTTTCAGGATGTTCTTCCTGTTTCGTTAGGAGCTTGGGATAGGTTCACTTCCCTCTTTTGTTCAAATCCTCTATACATTCTAAAGCCACAGTTTAAAAATCCTCAATACAAAGTAACATTTAAAATCTATAATTCAAAGGTTCTTATTACAAAACAGCTTAAGAGTTATAAAAGTTAATTGCAAGCAAAAGATTGGTTTAAGGGTCTTCTTCCATGTTTTACTTTCCTTGGTTGTTTATTAGAACTCATCTTTATAACTGTCCCATGCCTGTGTTCCACACATTTCACAATTATAATTACATAGGTTATTTTTATTTACCTGACACGAAACATAACTTTGTATTTCACAGTTTTACCATCCTGATGTAGTTCAGCACAAAGCAGTCACCAAGAAGGGAAGCACAGACTTGGGTACAGGGCCATGCTCACATCTGCACAGCCTGTGCACACTCACAAGCGCAGAGCAGTGCACACTGACACACACGTGCAAACTCACAGACACTGGCACACACGTGCACAGCAATCCCCTAGAGCTCTCCTGGCCCTGACTTCTCTGCAAGTCTCTCCCTGTGGGATTACATCATGGTGGGGATGGGGACAGGAGAGGGGAGTATGGGTGGGACATTGTGTCATAATCTTCTTCACCTTTTTGTCTTTCCTCATACCACTTAATCAGTCAATTATGCCCACAAATAGTTAAAATATGCTACTATAAAGAAAGGCCAGGCCAGTCTTGACATGAGATGAATCACATCTACTGCCTGTTACCCTCTGGGCAATATTTAACTGTTTAGCCTCACAGCACTCCCCGTACTTTCCAGCACTCCTGGGGTGTGGGGTCCTGGAAAGAGAATAGTAGCACTCCCTGTGCCTTTGGGGTAGGAACAGACAGTGCTGTCCTAAAGGCAAGGTCAAAGAGAGACCATGCTGGATTCTTGCTGCCTGCCTCTTACCCCACAAGGGTGGGAGGGCACAAAACTGAGCACCTTTTCCTGTCCCATGTTCCCCAGGGGCCTGACTAGCATGAAGGAGAGGATTAGGAGGATTTATTGAGGATCACTGCTAGTGCATAGCACACATGGTATTCCTCACCCCTTACATGAGGAGAGAAAGGGAAGGGGAAGTGTAGGTGACAGTAGAAAAACTGTTGTGTTTTGTCAAGGGGCACCTCTTACTCCTTAACTAAGGAGAGGTACCTGTGGTCCCTGTTTTTGTGGAAGGAAGCTCACAGTCTCTTGGGGATCAGGCACACACAATAAGGAAAGCTCCAGGCCTCTCTTCAGGGTTGACAGTGACTTTGAGACAGAATTCATCATGATATTATCTTGAACTGAAAGAGGGAAAGGTTTCGACACCCAAGCTCTTCTCCTAACTTGAAAGAGAAGTAGGACTTGTTAGTGTTAAATTTGAATGTAGAACAACTGTTCTGTGTTACACTTGATTAAAAGTTAGAGTTCACAGAGAACGAGGAAAAACTAGGAGGTGGCATAAGAGAGGAAAACAAAGCATACCCCAAGCCAGTGTTTTTCTTGAATTCAGGATTTTTTGTTTGGATGGAGTGGGGTGCAGAGTAACTTTCTTTTGAGATTCAGGACTGAGAAGTTAGAGCTAGAAGGGTTGTTCAGTGAGAAGTCCCTTCTCCTTGATGTGTAGTGGGGTTGTTCTTTAATTTTTATATGGATATTTAAAACCAGACACATCCACTCTTCTTTCGACTCACCATGGCCAGTACACCCAGTCTCAGTCCACTCTACCACACAATACTGCATAACCTTATCTTCACTCTTGGTGTTGGGGTCCCAACTCCACCAGGCTGGTCTTCTTCCCAGGGGGCCATTCAGGGTTATCCTTTCATTTTTCCATCCCCTTGGGGATTCTTTACTTGTTCTTAGTCCCATTTCTTTCTATCAGCCCTTTGCAACAAAACCCCCCTTTTAACAGCTACTCACAGATCTTTGCAAGAAAATCTCGCCTTCTATATCTTTAGAAGACGAAGGAAAAAAAAAAAAAAGAAAAAAAAGAAAAAAAAAAAATCCCTGCCTTTCTCTAAGAAAGCAAAAGCAAACAGAGAACCAGCGAGAGACTACGTGACGCACAGCTGTTGCTTAAATGAGCCGATGTGATTTCTGACCCGGCTTTACTGCACACTGCCAGAGTCGCCTCCTCCCCTCTCCCGGCCCACCCACCAGGACTTGTGGCCGCCGCTCGGCGCCAGGGACTGCGGCGGGCTGCGGCTCCCACGCCTCTGCCTGCTGCTACGGCGCTGTCGCCCCCGTGCATTCCC
>VZRH01006971.1:77279-129898 GCA_013397555.1 Urocynchramus pylzowi | reverse complement strand
CAGAGAATTGAGTGTTCGAGGGGTGGTTACTGGATTGGGAAGGTAAAGCCTTGACTCATGGTGTTGATGGGAGAAGGTGGGGGGAGGAGAAGTGGTTTTGAAACTTCCATTGTAGACATTGTGTGTATGTGTATGTTTTTTTTCTTTTCTTTTTGTGTTTATAGTAGATGTAATAAAGCTTTATTCCTTTACCCCTGAGATGATGGAGCCTGCTTTGCTGGATTTTGGGTCACATCTCACAGTAACCATTCGGGAAAATGTGCTTTCATGGGGGCACTGGCATTGGGCCAGGGTCAACCCATGACATAAGCAAAGCAGAAGACATGCCAACGAGGACTAGTGCCGTGACTAAGCACTTTCTGAAGCAAAATTTCCCCCTGTGAGGATGGATGCTGTTGAGCATGGTGAGGATAACATGATGGAAATAGCACAAGGAGCAATACCATGCCCGAGTGGAGTAATTATGTAAAAAGCCCTGAGAAGCTTTCAGTTACATTCAGTAAACGAAGGGATAAATTAAACTACTGACAAATTAAGAATTTGTTTCTTTTCTTACTCTCTGGGAATCTACATATGAAAAGGTGTGGGGGATTTTATACAGAGATTTATCTCAAAAATGCTATTTTTAAGCAATTATCAAAACATCTTGTTTCACTTAAGACCTAATAATATTTTTATCTTAGTTTCATATGGGGTTAATGAGACTGTATATTATTTAGGTAACTTTTTGAACATTATACTGAGCAATTTTTTCCTAACGTTCTTCTAATGTTCCCAGAAGAACAAAAAACCCACCAGAAACTGGTTTAAAATATGTTTATTATGTTTATAAAATAAAAATTAATTGTATTTTTATGACAATTCATTAAAAAAAAAGTTCTGAAGAGTTTTTAACAAATTTGCAAATATATCCAGAAAGTTAGTGATTTGAATCACATCCATATTTTTCTGCTCACCCTGAGTTTTCATGAGATTTTTAGCATGATTAGATATACCTTAGAAAGTCATAGCATGACACTCTAAAGACATATAATCTAAATGGTGCTCTTCCACTTGAACTAATGATGTATATGACTCTAGCAAACAAAGAATATTCATTTGCAATAAATCAAAAAGCACTGCACTTTATATAATTGCACATAAAATATATTAAGAGATGCTATTAAGGTTGCAAAGTCAAGCATTCAAAAATTTGAAACCCCCAGGATTAAAATAGCTCACGGAACCTTAATTTACTCTGTCAGTGTATACATTATTACAAAGATATCAATAATATGATCACATTCCTTTTTGTTTTTTTTTTCTACAGGAACTTTGCATCATAAAATAGATAATATTTCCTTACAAATAACTATACTCTTTTCCCATCATCATTCAGCTTGTGGTCTCCGGGACATATGCATTGACTCAAGCCTCTTCTGAAGATGCAATTATGAACACCCTTCATAGGTTATCTATAATGCTGATCATTCACTTACACTTAACAAACAAGGGAATTTATGCCCCTGCAAAAACTAATGGGTTGGAATGAGGTTCATGTCAATGGTACTTCGAAAATTCTGAATTTGAGAGGCCTATTGTCTGAATTATATTTTTTTTCCAAAGACACTTTAATTAGATAGCATTTTGTGGGTGGAATGATTATTTTTATTTGCCAAACAAGGTCTTGGGCCTCTCATCATCCAACCAAGAACCAGGAGAACGCACAGATAGTGATCTTATGGAAAAATCTTTTCTTGCCCAGGAAAACATAGAACCTCTACAGCATAGTCAAAGTCTCTGCAGTCAGGATTTGAATCCTGACAGTCTCAGCCTGTGTGATTCAATGGGGTTTTATGTTAATCAGTTCTCCCTGAAGGTAATACCCATGTATGCTCAGCTGTGTAGCCCTTCAGTATATTACATTTAGATGAGTACAAGGGGAGCTGCAGCACCTAGTTCATATGTAGACACCTACATTTATCTGTCTTAATCTGCAAATTGAAATCCACTCCAGTTTTCTTGCATAGTCCAAACCACGAGATTTTCTGATTCTTTCTTCCCTTAACTTCCCTTCCTTCACTTTTGCTACATATCTTCCAACTTCTACAGTGAAAGATGCTTTTCTGTCCCTAAGATAGATTTCTGAACATGATGTTACGGAATCACAGAATCACAGAATGAACTAGGTTGGAAAGGACCATTAAGATCATCTAGTCCAACCTATGACCTAATCTCCCCATCAACTAAATCACATTTTATCTTTGTCTTTCTGAGATTTTCTGTGAATGCCTCTGGGATCCTTCTCCAGCCTTCCACTGAGTCATTCATGCTTCTCTCTTATTCCTCATAACTTTCAATTAATAGCATTTCTCTGTTCTTTTGACTAAAAGGACTCTTCCACCCGCTTGAATCAATCAGTTTTCCACTTCCTCATGGCACCTTGTCAGTCCTTGTGTTCCAACAGTCCACCACTATTTTCCTACAGAAGACAATCCAAAGACAGACGTAGTCAAAACTGTCCAAGACTATATTCCTCTTGTAGTGACAATCAGAAACAAAAGCTTTCTGGGTTTTATGTCTTCTCAGGATTCAAGGATGAGCTAATGGGGAAACAGGCAGGGATAATTGTCACCTATGTGTGGACTAAGACCAAGAGTAAACTCTATGCTAGAAGGCTTTGCAGATGACAAACCTGACCCAGGCGGCAAGCAGCCTAAAGTTACAATTTCAGGAAAAGTCCTACTCATCCATTGGCATAGATGAGCATGCCCAGTTTACCATGGAGATGTGTATTTTTCACCAGGCTAAAGATAAATCTTTGGCCTGGTGATTTTCAAGGAAGATTTTCAAAAGGAAACAAATGCCATGCACTGTTTTCCAGCCATTGTCCTTCCTCCAACTCTTATAGGATATACTTTTTTTTGTCTAAGACATATTCAAATTTTAGAATATTTCTGGAATAGGATAATGGTTACAGCTGAAATTTTGCAAAGAAATTCAACTTTACTTATCCCATTAGGGAAAGATATTTCATCCCTGATAACACAATAAAGTTATTTACATGCTATGCTGTTTTCATAGGTGTGCAGTAATTTTTGTAATATACAGTACTATCCACCCCACTCATAATTACTGAACTTCAGTGTATATTCTTGGTTTACAGGTAAATGAAAGCTAATTAAAATTGCCATCACTCTTCCATTCCCTGCTAAACGTCTGATCCTATATCTTCTAAGATCATTCACTCTGAGGGCTTTAGCACATGGTCTTACATGTTCAAAAATCTTCCATCCAGAGGACAATGAAAACAGGGATGTGTGCTGAACTCTGATCTCTCTCTCTCTCTGATTTAAACCCATAAACCCAGAGGCATTAAAAGCAAGTTAATACTTGTTGAAAAAAAATTGCAAATGTGTTTAAAAGGTAATTAGTGAATAATTCCTTTAGTTACTTTGCTCTCTTCCTTCTCATTGAACTTGACCCTGTTGTCTATAGGAAGCATTATAAATTTTGAAAGTCTCTCATGAATTGGACATTTTAATGAACTACTCACAGCAGTCACCTGTCAGTGGCCAGTTTATTGGAGAGAGTGGGTGAAAATTTATCTCTCTGCACAATATGTAACACTACTTTTCACAGGGACCTGGGCTAATTTAACTCTGCTGTTTTCTGAATTAACAAGGCTTGTCTTCAAACCTTTCGACACAGGAGCATTCTGTTCTGTTATTATTTTAGTGCTTGCCTTCCCACCCTCCCTCAGGACGTGCATTATTTAATCCATCTGGAGCCTTAGTAACCAAGTTCCCCTGCTCTCCCTGACCCCAGTGATTTATGTTTCATATTTCATGCTGTGGTTGGTCTTTTACCACTTATATTCCCCCTCCTTATCCTAGTCAATCTTTTTTTTTTATTTTCTCTCTCCCTCTACCCCACTTCCCCCCCACCCCTTTCTTTTTTCCTTTTCTTTTTTTTTAGGAGGAAGGATAAATATTTGACAAGTGGACTGTTTGTCATGCAAGCCCTAACACAGTTACAGTTAGGGAGGGGAATAATTCAATCTGCCAAGAGTTAAATGCTGATAGATCATTGGATGTTGCTAGGCCAGGGGTTGTGCCACTCATAATTTTTCCCACTGATACAACTATTTTATGGAATATGACATACATCTTTAGGTGTTAAATCATCCCTAGAATAATTTGTCTGTCAGGAATCAAAGTGAAAGGAAATAAAATCACCAGAGAACACAGTTGTATTGCTAAATCTCATATTCCACAGGGGCTCATACTTGTACTTTGGTGTGTGGTTGTATCTGTGTCTTTAAATAAAAACAACATGCAGAGAGAGGGAAGAAAATCACGAAGGAAGGTGAGGTGGGGAGGCATTTGCATTGTGAATGTTGGATTCACAATCAGTCTTCCTTTGCTCTGTACCTTCCTTACTCCCCGTTCCTCATATCCCTCTTATCAGATTTCATGTTTAATGCCCAGCCTGAACTCCCCGTCCTACACCCACAAATCTGACTGAACACAATAGTGCTGATAAAACGGAAGCAAATTTCTTCTATTAGTGACTGACAGCAATTTGAACAAAATGAAGTTGTACCATGATATCGTTATATATACAAGGTGCAAATAACCTAGTTTGAATAATCACAGCCTCTGTCCTTTTAAATGATTTTTCTCCCCCATTTAGAGGGAGGCCTTTGATGTGATAATATTAATTCCCTCTGTGCTTGGAGGAAGGAAAAAAAAAAAAACCTAGGAGAAGCGGAAATTAAATGAGTAATGCAATGTCAGTCAATCTTTTAAACCAGGGCCTTATTAACAGCTAATCATTTTGTCATTTTGTCGCTCAAAGTAATGAATTTGATAGGAGGAGAAGGGAATGTTTTATGTTTATTTTTATTAGTTTTAAACAGAAACAGTTGTGGAAATATTATATTATCAAGACTCGCAGCATTTAAGTGGTTTCTGTTCAGCATATCGCTATTTTTCTTCTCTGCCGGTATCTGATTGCCATAATTTTGAATAATCTGCTTGTCTTTCAAAAAAAAATTGAAAAGGATATTCATCTCAGGCATAGCACAGGGTTCCATCATTGGAGATGCATTAGGCTTTTGTTAGGTATTTCTTTACATCCTATTTATTCCGAAGTATCTAAGTAATTAATCGCTAGAAGGAGAGTTATGCAGCTGAAAGGAACAGTATATGTTTCTCAGCTGCCAGCATCTGAAGACCAGAAAAATTACAGGGAAAAGACCATGAATAGCTTTCTGTTTCCAAAAGTGTAATGCATGGTTTTGTTTTATTCTAAAATTCTGTGGGCTACAGCTACACATTAAACACGAACTAGTAGAATGCATTAAATATATGTTGCTGGGAATAGATTCTCTGTTTGACGTCCCTGTAGCATTCTCCTTTGAAATGGCAGAGGTGACCTCTGAATTGGGACTCCAGAGGACTCTCAAATTAAGTACTTTAAATGTGGTGCCATTATAAGGCTTGATCTAATGTTGATGGTAGTTTTCCAGCAGCAAAAACTGCAATACTAGGCACAAAAAGAATACAAGTATCCACAGCCTCCTAGGGGGTTACAAGTTTTGGGTTGCCTCAATGTTGTCCTTCATATGCTTCCATTACATGTATATATTTATTTATTTTATGTTTTCTTACTATTTGCTAGCTTATTTCACACTTACATTTTAATGGCTGAAGAATGGATCTTGACTCTAGACATGTACGGAAAAAAATAATCCCTGATCTCCAGCTCAAGGCCAACCTTCATTTACTGTAAGTTAAGTTAAGCAAATCAATACCTGGTAGCCTAGTGATACATCTGGTGATTTACTTACTCATTGACTGAAAAGCAATTGAGTGGGTTAGACTTTGAGTGGGTTACATTACATGTGAAAATACATCTAATATTAGCATAGGTTCCATTTGGGTTTTTTCTTTTTTCAAACATGAATGTTTGGAAATTCTCTCCACCAGGGTGGAAGCATTTACTGTATAGGGAGATACACATGAAGGTGGATAAAGCAAACACTCCTTAAAGCCTAAGCAGGAAATGCTGCTCTAGTCAAATTATAAGAAGGTAGCTATAAACAAATCCAACTTCCAGACAGTTTAAAAAGTGAGGGAATGCACCATCTTTTGAAATGCACCAATGGCAGGAAAAAAAGTTATCCTACTAGCCATAATTTCAAATTACAGAAATAAAGTAGGAACAAAGTGATTTTTGAAAAACACTCTACCCAAGGTTATGGCTGGCTCCTGCTTGAGTCCTTGAGTCTTTGTTTGTTCTCTGCTCTAAGAATTCAGACATATCTATGAATTTAATTAATAGGTATATAATAACTGTAATTGTCAACATAACCAACCAACCTGTGGCAAATATGAGATGAAACCTATTAGCTAAAAAATTGTTGAGAGAAACCCACATGAAATTGTTAGATCTCACATTTTTGGTGGTCTAGGAATACACATGGAGTTTCCAAAGGTCAGCTGTCATACATAAGTTTGGCTAAGCTGTGTTAATGAACCTTTGTACTGGAGTCCAAAGCATGGCACAGTATTTGAGTCCAAAGCATGGCACAGCTCTCTGGAAGTCTTGCTGTCTTGTTTCAGAGATGTAGAAAACAGGAAGAGGAATATGAAGTACTCTTATCAGTGTAGGGATTTTAAATGTAGTGTGTGTAGTGAGTGTAATCCATTCTCATATGGCAGTGAC
The DNA here is from genome assembly GCA_013397555.1 of Urocynchramus pylzowi. Classification (NCBI taxonomy): domain Eukaryota; kingdom Metazoa; phylum Chordata; class Aves; order Passeriformes; family Fringillidae; genus Urocynchramus; species Urocynchramus pylzowi. The sequence goes on along the minus strand of VZRH01006971.1, from coordinate 123,187 downwards.
TCTGCTGTTTTTTCAGTGAAAGTATTACTCAGGAGTCTGTGTTAAATGATGAGACTTCCTTTTCATTATCTTTACATATCTAAGTATTCTTTGTGCTATAGAAGAAATGCCCTTCTGGGAACTGATTGCTGCCATTAGTTTGTTGATTCAGTTGATTGCTGCTTTAGGCTGTTCATTTAGTCTCTGCTCTCCTCAGAGAAGCTTGTCCAGAGAGTTTCATAAAGGAGTTTCTCTTCAGAAGAGAAAAACCTTCAAAGCATTACCAGAGATATTATTTATTTTCTGGTTGTACAGAGCAAAGACATCAAAGAAATAGCTGAATCCATAATCTGCAGAATATTCAGAAAATACAAAAACTTTGCAAATTTCTCTATAATTAGTTGGAAATTACATTTTGGTATTGAAGAGAGAAAGAGCGGTTGCAGAATCACAGAAAAATTTAGATTTCAAAGGACCTCTGGAGGTTGCCTAAGGGTCAACGTGGATCAGGTGGCTCAGGGCTGTGTCCAGCCAGATTCTGTGAATGGAGGCTCCACAGTCTCATCAGTAACTCATCAATCCAACCCTTAAGACTGAATTCACATTTTTAGTGGCTAAAACCAAACAACAAATTGATATTTTTTTTATTAATTAAATTTTTCTAAAGAACTTTTTTTTTAATTAAAAAGAATTTTCAGACCCAAGTGTTTCTGATAGAATTGATCTCTATTTGAACATTTCTACTTCAATTTTATGGAACAATCAGAAGAGCAGACTTCTTCAAGAAAATCATTCTTGATTTTAAATACTTCTGGTGAAAAGAAATTTCAGATATCCTTTGGTCATAAGAGAATTGCAAAGTTACCACCTGACTATTAAAAGACATATGAAATATCATTGTTGAAATTCAACTTGAGTTTGGGATACAGATACTTGAAATATGAAATGTTTCTCAGCTAAGGCAGTCCACATTTTTCTCTTGAATATTGACTTACCACATACATATTCTCCATTTGCTATTAAGAAATCACACATCTTAATACATATTAAAAATTGTGTATTTGCTGCAAATATTCACTACATTCTTATGAAGAGAGCCAGCTTACTACACATGCAAACTCTGTCTCTGCAAATAAGGACTCATCATTAAAAATGCTATTACAAATAAAATATGAAATGTGAGGTATCATGAAGAATAAAATTTTAGTGATTTACCATTTTTCTGTTCTTCACAATAAAGCCTTTTTTTATTTTGGTTTTTTTTTCAAAAATAATGTGTCTCAGAACACAAGTTCTTAGGCTCTCAGGTTCTTATTCTTGCCGACTTCCTCATATTTAAAGATGGTTGAACTCATCACTATGTAGAAATTTGGCTTGAAAATTTTCTAGCCAGAAGGCAAAGATTGAAAAAAAACTGAGGACAGCAACTGGAACACATTTATTTGTATATTTATAATTGAAAATTTCTATAATTAATAATAAAAGCCATCCTGCAGAAAGAAACCCGGGGTTCCTGAAGGTTGACCAAAAGTTGAATATGAGTCAGCAGTGTGTTTTGTGGTGGGTCAGGCACAGCAACACCAGCTAGTCAAGGGAGGGGATTGTCCTGCTCCAGTTTTGCACTAGTGCAGCCTCTGATCATGTTCTGGTGGCAGTTTTTGCACCACCATATAAAAAAGATATTACTTTTGAACCATTAGACATATTAAACTATTAGAGAGTGTCCAAAGGAGGGCTAAGAAGATGATGAAGGGCCTTGAGGGGAAGCTGTATGAGGAGCAGCTGAGGTCACTTGGTCTGTCCAGTCTGGTCACTTGGTCTGTCCAGACATCATTGCAGTTGTAACTTCCCTGTGAGGGGAAGAGGAGCAGCAAGCATTGATCTCTTCTCTGTGACAGGACCAGTGACAGGACCTGAGGGAATGGCCTGAAGTTAGGCCTGGGGAGGTTTAGATTGGATATCAAGAAAGGTTCTTCCCTCAGGGGGTGGTTGGGCACTATAAGAGGCTCCCCAGGGGAGTGGTCACAGCAGCAGCCTGACAGAGTTCAAGAAGTGTTTGGACACTGCTCTCAGGCACATGGTGTGACTCTTGGAGTGCCCTGTGCAGGGCCAGGAGTCGGACTCGACAATCCTTGTGGGTCCCTTCCAACTCAGCTGATTCTGTGATTCTGTGATTTGTCCAAACATGAACATACTTTCACTACAGTACCTCATAATTTTATATTGTTAAGCTATTTCTGGTCTATATTTGTATACAGTTTTACTTCTTTTTGATTGTTTAAGATTTTCCATCTGAATGACAGGAAGGAGCACCTTTTACAGAATATAATATTATATATTTATGATACATATTTTCCATAAAATTCTTATCATTTTCTCTGTGTGTATCAATCCCAATATTGTTTTCAATATTAATATTCATTTAAATATAAACAGTGAGGTGTATGTGTAAAGAATGTAATCTGTGAACAATGGTATACATTTATGGGAACACTAGAGGAGCAAAACTTTTCAGAGCATGTGCAGGGATAAAAGCTGATATAGTTAAAGGGGTAGTATTGAAATGTATTTTTTTAATATGGAACTGCACCACCATTTTTACTAATTTATTGTAGAATTATGATCTGAATAATTTGTACTAAAACCAGCCACAAGTAAATATATTTCGCAGACACAATTGAAAAAAAACATTGTAGAGAGCTAGGGCTGTAATGTAAGATATAAAATTCATCTCACCTCCTGAACCATTGTGTCAATAATGGGTGAAACAAAATATCTCCAAAACTTCTAGGCCAAGAATTTTTAAAATAGGAGCCTAAATTTAGATCCTTAAAGTCTACCCCTGAATACACAAATAAATGACCTGTTTTATTAAAAAAATAATTGAGCTCACAAAACCTTAAATCTCAACAAGTGGCTTTTGGAACTCTGTAGTTCTGAAAATCAGGCCGCTTCTTCATATGACAACATATTGGTTTTAGGAACTTAAATTCTGATATTGAAAATCTTAGTCATTGATCCAAGTTTGTTTCTCGTGGAAATCAATATGAGTTTTGTCTCTGTTTTAAATGTAAATACAAGTATATACTTTCCTAAAGTATAAATCTATTCACAGCAGCATAATATACAGACAGCCTGTGCAAATTTCAAGTCATGCTATTGTCTTGTGGGCATGTGAACGAAATGCAGAGGCTGATGAATCATAAAACCAACTGGGCTTTCTCCTGATAACTGGACACACTTTAAATGCCCAAAAGATAAAATAAGACTACCTTTTTTTTCCTAATACTTTGAAAAAATAATATTACATGGCAAGTCATAGAATGTCCCCAATATAATAGAGAATAATATTTTAAAATCCATACTCCCTGAATATACATTGTTTAATCATTCAGATCATCATTATGGATGACTTTCTGTAGGGTTATGAGAAGGAGAATATTTTTTCTCATACTTCAAAAAAATACTAACATTTTCAAGGCATGGAGTTAAATAAAATTTGCCATGCAAAATGTCCCCACACTGTTTCCAATAAAATCAGATGCAAAAGATGCTGACTTATGAAAGAAAAGATCTGAGGAATCTTAATTGCTACACATTTAAATTGTTTAAATACTACTCCTCTATTTTGAGAAATATGTTTATTCTATAGAGTAGTATTTCATATTGTTTTTTCTTTATACTGTAAAAAATATCATCATGAAATGAGGATTGAGAATAAAAACAAGCCAGAGTTATTTTATATATCTCCAGGTATACCTTTTTCATGCCCAGACCTTTATCTGTACTAATCTCTGGCAAACAGGAGGGAGGGACTCATACCTATTTTAATCTAATACTTTTAAGACTCTCAGAGTCAGAGTGCTACTTTTTCCTTGAGAATTGCTATTGGAAACACAGGTGCTTAAAATTCTCTTTTCCATCTGTGTCATGTTAAGAGACTCAGCTTTGTAGTTTGAGCAGTTTCAGTAAGAACTGTATTTTTTGTGCCCTGAAAGGTTGATATGATGATACATTAATTGGAGCTGATTACTTATTCTTTCAATAAAACTGTTACATCCTTCAAAACAAAAACAAAATCCAGTGAACCCGAGATGCTAGTTTTAAAAATATTAATACTTTTTTTTGATGAATGGAATGCATGCAAGTAATTTTTGTAAATAAAATTATTTCATGTTCCAAAAATAAGTGCTAAAAATGATACATGGTCTTCCAGTATTGTAATATTATGTGATACCTATAAAACGTTTCAACTGCTCTCTGAAAACAATACATATATATATATATATATATGTGTGTGTGTGTGTATATATATATATTTAATTGAAGAGATGTGGATTTATGTTTATGATATTCAGAATATTTAAATGAGTTCAGGGGAAAAAATTGTGACTCTGTGGTTCAAAATTTAAATATCTACTGGTCTGGTATCAACATTGTTTTATTGCCACTCTGTATGATTTTGGTTTGGGTGTATCTAAGTAGATGCTGTCTTTTATTGTTGCTGCTCTATTTTATTAGAGCATGTCATTGTGTAGAATTTCACCTTAAATTACTGTTCTAATGAGAAAATAATGCAGTATCTTATACATTTAATTAAATAAGCAATAGACACATACATCTTTATGTTCTACATTTTATTGACAAATAGAATTATGTTGCATGGTTCATTTTCTGGAGCATCCCTGACATAAAGACACAGCATCCTCTAACAAGTTCATCGAGAACTCAGGTAAGAGTTCTATCTCTCCTTAAAAACAAAGTTAGGATCTTTTCTTCAGTCTGTGATAGACTAGAAGAGAAGTGATTTTATGGAGTGAGAACTGCAGGGACAAGCAGGCAAGTGCACAAGGCTTACGTACTGACCACTAGGCAGCTTCTCAGTCACTCCCTCACTGGCAGTAAGGAAATTTTGAAACAGCCACTTGCCAATGAGCAAAATGAAGAGGAGTCAGACTACCCACTTTGGAAGTGGATGATACTTTTTTTCCGTTTCTATATTTAGTATGGTCCCAAAGGGCTGTGTCTGTGCTTGTAAATAAAATGATTGGGTGTCTGTCCTCTGATCCACGGGGGCATGTGACACAGAACAGCTCATATCCACATGGTTAAAATCTCATAATCTTAAAAAAGTAAAGTAGCATCATCCACATTGACTCTTGGTAACATTTTCTGAATTATTCAGTCCTCTGAAGTGTGCCTAAGTGCTGTCTGGAAAGGATTCAAGTCCGACAAAGGCTTAATGGTTTAATAGCACAACAGCATCTAATCTGAATTTATTGCATTCATCAATATGCACAGCTCACAACTTGCAAACAGATTCACACAGGAAGAGCCTTACAACATGTTAAATAAGTTCATAAACTTTCTGAGGACTATACTGTATGTGCTATGTATGGGGAGGTGAACATAGGTGTGAATGACAATTTGTATGTTCTTTTCTGTGCAGTGCATACGCATGCGCTGAAAAGCAAAGTGAATATTGTTCTGTGTGTTGAGCAGTCTTGATGCATGGTTTCAAACTTACTGTTTTTTGTCTTGCTCCACAGTGCTATGTTTGATAGCAGTTAGTTGATAGCTAACTGCTTTACAACACCTGCGAATAGTTGCTGATCTAGGTTAAATTCCAAGAATTAAACTGATCAAAAAATTCCAAAAACCTATTAGATTGACTAGATGAGAGCTTGATCAGTTTGAAATGTAGTACTGGGCTTGGGTTTGTTTTTTTTTTTATTTTAAATAACTATTTTTAATTTAAGATATTAATACACAGAGAAAAAATGCATTATAATGTTGAATACAAGAAGGCTTTGCGAAAATTTTCCTAGAAAGCTTCTTGCCATGTAAAAGAGACTGTGACACACAGAGGTGCCATAGGTGCTTATGGTCCTCTCTGTGACATAATGAATGAGGCAAGAAGCCAAGTTCTTCCAGCAAATTTGGCTGCACTTCTAGCCTAACATAGGAGCCCTCATTATTTTTCTTGATATGATAGTTAAGTCATAATATGGTCCATTTCAAATGTGATCTTCCAGAAACTGCTCTAATTCTGTGCATCTTTATATTCTGATCCTTGGATGAAACTTTTCTGTCATAGCAAATTGCTTGTTCCACCATCCCCTTTTAGACATTTAATCCAGCAAGTCTTATTAGGCAACTTGAAGGGCCTTGTATTCATATAGAGAGCAAATTCTTTTTTTATCAGTCACTCCTCGAAGCCTTTTGGGATTGCTTTGGCTAGGAGATGACGCAAATGAACAACACTTGAAGATTCTACTAGCTCTTCTTTCTCAGACTTATAGTCTGCTTTGCAAAGTAGGATCTTCAAAGACTAAAGAAACACATACTAGAATTAGAAAGGTTCCCTGGCTTGACTGTATGCTCTAGTATCCCCATTGTCTAAGTCCTTTAAAAACATCAAGCCTGCAACTAAGTCTCGATGAACCCACCAACACTTTTGATGGACTTTCAGTACACTTTGCCAGAGTAAAGATATACCTCTTCACTATGGTGATACAAAGAATTTAAAGAAACATGCTGTATAAACCAATGTGAGTAACAGGTAATGAGATGTAATCTGATAAATCATCTACTCTGGGAGAGCTCTTCAGCCTCACTTGTAAGGTGGCAATTTGTACAGCACTGTATACCACTGATTAGCTGCTCTTGTCTCACTTTATTTTTACCAATATGTTCCCATATAATGCTAATGCCGACTCCTCAGGAGCTCACATAAATCCTGAGGGACAGGGAAAGGCCTGCTCCACTTTGCTTTTTTTCAAGCAACACTGAGAGACATTTGGATGTGCATTGACGACACTTTTTATCCTAAGCGTTCCTCAGAATGTTACTTAAACTAAAACCGACTGATTTCCAGCAGCTTGTTCCTATTGTTCTCTTAATAATTTTCATAGAATCATAGAATATCCAGAGTTGGAAGGTGTCCACTAAGATCATCAAAGCCCAAATCCTCTGAACAGTTACCCTGGGAATAACGTATAATTTGAGTAAAACTGTCCAAATTCCTGGATAAATAACCAGCTTAGAAAAATTCCCTACCTTGAAACTGAACTTTCGTGTAGCTGTAGATTTCATGCTGGATGTTTCAACCATATTTTCCATTGGACAGTATAGATTACCTTTGGGTTTAATGAAAGACACTTGGAATTTTGTGAAGAGACATCTGAAAGTTAAATGCTGAGATACTGATGACCAACTGCCTCCTTCTGCCAGTCCTCGCTCATGTCTCTGCCAATTAAGTCTGTAGTATCTCAGGCTAAAATCTATTTTACAATTTGAATAGTGTTCATCTTCACTTATTGTCACACTCCCTAAGTGAAATTACCTATTAAATTCCTAGTGGACTTCACAGAATCTTCTACGCTCAAACACTTTTCTTTTTTATCCCTTTTTACCTGTTCCTGTGTGTTTTCGTTGGAAAACAAAACAAAACTAAACTCCTTTTTCAAGAATGAATTTCAATGCTTTATGCCTTCCGTGACTTCTCTGTAGTAGTGTTGTCAAATAAAACTGAACTAATAGATGTTATAAAATAATCCCAAAAGTTCAGAGGAACAGCTGTAGCCTTGATGGAAAGAGCAATGTGCATTGAAGCACCCAGGGATACCTGAGGTACAATGCCATGAGACACAATGCCATGAGCCATTGGCTTTGGCAGCATAACTGAGTGCAGAAAATCTGTCTCTCTCTGTCCCCACTCCCAGCTGATCATTCATATCCCTGGAGCTTCTGAAGCTGGACTATTTGATTTTCCTTGGTTTACAGTGCAGGAACCTAGAGATAACATATCTAGACAGGAAAGGGGAGAAAATGAGTCATTGCAACAAAGTAAAAGCAAAATTAATTTACAAATCTAAAAAATTAGCATTATTTCTGTGCACATGATATACTAAGTGCTCCACAAGATGGGATTTAAAGAACAACAAGGGTTTCTAGTCAGTTATGCTACAGGCACCTGTTACTCTTTCTGTGTGCAGGTTGGTCTAACAGAGATAGGGGTAGTGAGAGAAACACACTGGAATGAAATTTGAATGAATGACCTGGTCACTTGATTGGCCAGAGATGATACCGTTGTTTTTTTTTTGGCGGGGGGGGGGGTTTGTTTTTTGTTTTTGTTTTTGTTTTTAATTTTTTTAAATTATTATTTTCTGGTGGTAAGGGTCAGAATATCATGTTTCTTTGCTTTAATAAAAGTGGGGTATATGACTTCTCTGACTTACTGATTTGCCCTAATGATCAGCCCTTGTGAGAATATGTGTGCATGCACATGCGTCCTCTGTGTCACAGCACTTCATTAACTTCTGACTTCATTAGAGGCTGGGTTAAAAAGTATGATGTGCTACAAATGGAGCATCTCTATTCAAATGTGTGACCTTCATTCTTTCTTATTTATTAGTGCAATATGGTATAGGGCAGTATCACCTAAACGTAGTGTATTTGTCATGTTTCTCATCTTTCCAGTATCTTGTGACGAGCATAAAAAAAAGAATGCACATCTTTTATATAAAGCCTCTGATACAAAGGCACATGATTTCAAATAACACTGGTAAAATTTCAGATGATTTTGATATGCCAGAGCAATTTTCTCTCTCCAAATATCATTGCCTATTAGCTATCTTGCCCTCATACTTTCTTAGCAGTAAATTTCTACTTAAAGTATTTTGAATCTTAAATTCTGCCTTGGCTATTTTTTAATTGTTCTTCCAATGATTAATATAAGGAATAGTTTCCACTCCTCTGTGATAATGTAAAAATACAATGTTTCGTCATATGGCATTTGTCCTAATGAAAATTAACTAAAAGTCCTCATATGACTAGTATGGCTTTTCATTAATGGAGAAAGTTCACCTCTTTTTATATACACCATTTACAATACTTTGGTACAATTAAAAGTCTTAATTATAAAAAAATGCAAAAAATCACTATTTTCAGGTTAATCAAACAAACTATATAAAAAAATTTTAAGTAACTTCCTAATAAATTTCAGTCAACTTAAAACTAGTAATGACTTCAGTACTTGTCTTTGCCTTAAGACACTGTTCTAATAATTATATTTTTTTTAAATTATAGGATTTCTGATACATTTCATGTTACGTGATTGACATTTCAGGGTTGTATTTCATGTAAATTACCAACATTCCAACAAAATATTTTCTGTTCTTCAGATGAGAGTTTCCACCTTACAGTGGACATATCTTAATTACTAATTGCTGTTGAGACCTTTACATGCTAAGCCACAGACCTATCAGACTTCACCCTGACTTTTTCTATATTTATAAATAATGTTTGGCATATTTCTGACATCAGTTTCTCATTTGCAGCGTAAACTAATAACGTAAGATGGAATGGAAAGACACAGAGATAATCCTCACTGACCCTTGGGGTCACTCTCTGCTTTGCTATAAAGATGAAAAGAAATGAGCTGCAGCTCAGCCTTTTAAATTAACAGCAAAAGATATCAAATCCTTAAACCATTTAACAACTTAATTTGACTTGGTTTTGTTTTCCTTTTATTTCTTGTGGGAGAAGGAAATGGGAAAGCCTGATTAGAGCGGGGTTCCAATTCTACCAGTCTTTGAACTAACGTTTGGAAGAGTGAGCTCTTAATATTTAAATCATTTTACCACATATTCAGCCAGTTTACATATACTGCAATGTGTCAATAGAATCATTCTCTAATAAATGTGATGCATGCTAGAGTTTAGCTCTAGATAGGATGTTATTTTAGAACAGTGATAATATTAGTATTGCTAATGACTTCAATCTTTTAGATTCCTCTACTTTTCCTATGGCCTCTTAAATCCAACTGATGAAACACCAGCAGATTCAACCACAGGAAACTGGTATTTTATTGAAAGATACTTTCTAATCTATTCATTTTTTCAGCCTTTTCACTGAGTCTTGGTTATGATTTAAGTAGCTAAAAATGTAGTTCTTTCTTCTCCTATCAGATATTTTTATTGTTGTTGCCCTGGGATGCTGCTATGATGATGATAATTGAAATTTCTCTGTTTCTTCCATTTTAGTATGCAGTGAAAACATATTTTTGGATCCAGCATAATCATTACTACACAGCATTAGATTATTATGTCACCAGTTTAGGATTGCTTTTTACTTCATTATAAAACCTGACAGGAAAATAAGATGGATTACATGGCTACCAGCTGAGCAAAAGTTTAAATTACTTTTTTGCATCCTAGGGAATAAAGCTTCCTCCTGTCCCAAATTAAAAAAAAAAAAAGAAAAAAAGAAAAAAAGAAAAACAGGCACACTAACATCTGATGTAACAAAAATATGAACAGCAGTGATAAAACCAGTTAAAATAAATTCTACTTTGCACCTAGCAAGAGATGTCACAGTGGTGTGAGTTTCTAGCATGAAAAAAGTCAGGTTTGAATATTGATCTTTTGAAGCTCCATTAGCTATATGTTGAGCATTGCTGACATCACAGATTGATGTCTCTTTAAACTGTGTCTCAGATTTAATCACTTGGGGAAACCAGCTATTGACTTTGGATGTTTGTGCTGTTCAGCCACTGGAGAATGGTCTCTTACTATCTCTCTCCCTCTATCTGTCTGTTTTTCTACGTGTTTCTTGAAGGCATGCACATGCACACACACACATGCTCGTACCTTTGTGTTAGGGAATATTGTCATTATTTTGTGTGTAACAATAGCTTGCCAAAGTTACACTTGCACTTCCTTATTACATCTGTACATTACAACGTGTAGGTCATGATGTTCACGCTGAGGCAAAGCACTTCTTACTGGTTTAGGCTATTGAGATAGTATCCAGGAAAGTCTAAAGGGATGAGCATGATCTAGTCTGTGGAGACCTTCATTTCACCTTGTAAAGTGAGGCAACCAAAATAGCCTTCAGAAAAGTGCTGCAGGAATCAATAAAGACAAAGAAACCAAAGCCCTTCTGAGGTGCTGGTGATAGTGATGTGTGTCTGCATATGTGTGTGCCTGTATGCCTAAGGATGAAGAGAGATGGTTTCTGATGAAAAGAAATGCAAATGTCCAAGGCATTGATCAGCACTCATCTCCGTTCAACCTCATGCCCTCTGCTACATCAATACATTGGAAACATAATTTGTATCAGCAGTTGTTTCTTTAATTAAGATCTCTCCCAAATCTTTTTCATTGATTCATGCCATTAACTTATTGATTAGCTTACTTATGCTGAGGTGGTAGTTTTGTTGAGAGATGGTGTCTCTCTCAGTTCATGTTGCTGGCTCACTACAAATATCTTGGCAATGAGAGGGTAAATTGGAGCTCACGCAGTTTTGGCACTGCTTTAGCAGTACACAGAGGCTTTCCTGGGGCAAGAAAAAAGCCAAAAAAAACCCCACAAAAATACTGACTTGATATTTCAGGACTTTGAAGACCTGTCCCCTCAAAAAATACTAATGGAAAGTTTTATATGTTTTAAAACCTCATCAAAGAACTAATCACTCTAAAGACAACATAAAAAAAATATTATAGCCATGGGAGTATATAGCATATCCAGTCTCCATATGTTAATGGTAGTAACCAGGAACTAAATGATAGAATTTGAGCTGAAATGTAAGATATGTTTACAAATTAATGACAAGTAACTGATGTCTCATTTGATCAAACAGTTGGTAAAATATGTGATAATCAAGGCAAAGTGGGGTTAAGGCTAGATAAAATATGAAAAAAGAAAGTTCCACAAGTATTTAATTGCAATTCTGCATATTTCATCCCTTCACCTGATCTTTTTATGCCATTTTATCATAAAGACTGTATCAAACAGGAGAACTGTTCAGTATGCTCATAGATACAGAATTTCATCAGGATACCCACGGTCTAAAATTGAGTATTTGCATGGGAACTTGACTTGGGCAGAAGGAAAAGCAATCTGTATTACCTCTGTCTTCTTAGATTGTCTAGTTGTAGTAGCACAATTATGAATGGCTTATGCAAAGTTCACAGATGAAGATTTATTCAACAAAATTATTTAGATCTAAGGTTCTTCCCTATCTCATATGGACTTCCTGATGTCTTTCTAAAACTTCAGGGAAGTTCAATAACTTTTAGAAATATTGTGTTGGGAGGTTCAACAGGGTCCAGAAAACCAAGAAGAAATAAAGCATCAGTGAACTGGTTCCTCTAAACCCAATTTCCAGATTGATCAGCCCAGGGACAGATAATCTGCACATGGCACTCATTAAAGAGCTATGCCTGATACCTAACCCTTGGGGAAGGCTTTAACCTCTTCAAAATACTTTTGAATATTCAAGGTAACCAGTCAAGAAATGGCTAAATTGACTAGTTTGTTGGGTTAAAGAGGCACAGTGTAGCACGGTGGTGGCCAGACTACTGGGATGGATGTGTGAGAGTTTGGGAGATTTGATGTCAATAACAGTGAGTAAAGATATTACTGACAAAAACAATTATCAGATAAGAGATTCAGAAGCTGATGTTTTTCCTCATGAACAAATGTATTAAAATTAATACAAATACAATTGATAAAACAATTCCTTGTGTTTCTTAGGCAACCAGCATTTGAACTGAATTTACTCTCTGTGAAAAAATGTGTCTTGGGAGTTCAGATAGTACTTTCAAATGTAGTACTTCTCAAGGATACAGGTAAGTTATATACCCTAAACTCATACAAAGCACAAATCATTGCTGACAGTAGCCTGGACACTCCCCTTCAAATCTGCTTCAGCAAGACAAATTGTACAGCACTGAAGAACAGTTTAGCAATAAAAGTGTGTTTTTATTTTTTTTATTAAAATTTTTATTTTAAAAAAGACATTTCTCTTTAGTGTCTGATAGAAATACAGTATGAAATGAGTGCTGTTTTGCATTAAGATCCCTGAGATACCTATTCTTTTTTGATTTACTGAGCACCAAACTTTAAATAATTAGTGTTTCTCTTCAGAAAATTTAGTCAGCTACACCATATAATTTTCGGAAAATAACATTGTGACCTTCCCAGAAAGAACATTTATCTCAGGTGATACAAAGGGCCATGCACCCTACCAAAGGGACAAAGAACATGTAAAATGAGGGAAATATAACAGCTATATGGAAGTAAAAGTGTGACTAAGTGAAAAAATCAGGCTTGTAAGCTAACATTGACCTTCTGTGGCCAGTAAAATAGGAAAAAACATGGCCTGTATTTTTCAGAACTCTGATTTCCCTTTAAATTATGTATTTATTTAAAGATTCCTATCCTGACCATTATATAGATCAGTATCTGCAATCATCTCTAGAAGTCCAGAAGCAGCAATACCCAAATGCAGGCCTGAGTGCCTGAGGCTGAGGAGTTACAAGGTAACTGGAAGTTGTCTTGATTGTGCCTGTGCAGCTTCCATGGGGATTAAAAACCATAAAGCTTTTGCTGCACTTCCAACCCTGTTCCCTGTTCCTAGCTGCAGCTTCCCATGTGGAGCTAGCAAGGATGAAATAGAGAGAGAGCTGGATAGAGAGAGCTGGATAGGTAGCAGGTCTCGTCTCTTCGGTCACTAAATGGCAGAATGGGTGACAGCCCACTTGAATTCAAACAGTTTCAAGAACAAGTGGTCCATGTATATATATCTGGTGTGGGACAGACAGAATTTAGGGTGCACTTCTGTTTACAGGCAAAAAAATCCAAAAGCAACTCATAACTTCCTCTGCTCTTAGAAAAATATACCTGAGGAACAGTAACCTGATGATAAATAGGCAGCCAAAGATGTTCTGAACATACTGTGTTCAGTGTAGCAAGTTGCACCATAATTCCATTTAGTTTCAGAGATTATCAGTAGGGGACCTGTTTTCTTGTTGTTTTCTTTTGGATATCTTGACTTCCAAAAACAGCAAAAGAGTGGTTTAGAATTGTGGGATATGAAATTAAGATGAATATTGTAGTCAAAATGATCAGGACTGAAATAGTTGAGTTATTTCCCTTGGCTAGGATAAGCACTAAATCTGACCTAAAATCAGTCATTTCTCCTACTTGAGTTAAATCTTTACAGCAAATTCTAGAATAGGTGAATGAGGCATTGAGATGCACTTGCCAGAGCTTTCAGGTGAATTTTGGAAACTTAATTCAATAGAAACAGTATTCCACTATTGTTTTAGTTAGACTGCAAACAACACAAGACAAGATTTGATCAAATTATGCTAATTCACATTTTCAATGTTGTTTTCATAATGGGTGAAAGCCTGGCAGAGAATCCATCAAAATAATGTTGGCTAATTGGTGGATTCTCCTCTGCAATCTGAAATAAGAGTGAAAATGGATCACAGTTAATATTAGGCTGCTTTCTAATCCATTTAGTTAATTTGGTATTTGAACTGCGTGTAGTCAAGGTCTTATGTTCTGACACAAAGTTCAGCTAAAAAGGAGAAAACATGAGAAATTGCTTGCTTAGAGACTCACAGAGTATAGTAAGAAAAAAAGCCTGTCTGAGAATAATTTCAGGCAATGGTTAAAGTGTATAATCTCTGTCTGACTTTAGTTTTTTGGACAGGAAAATTTTATACTCTTCAGGATAGCCTAATATTCAGGCTCTGCAGAGGCACTAATTTTGAAGAGCAAAAGAACACCCTAGTAAGAGAAGTCTGTGGGGTTTGCTTGCTTCAGTTTACTGCATATGCTCTTATGTGTAACAGTTTTCACAGAAACAAGTTTGTATGAGAAAAATAAGAGTGAAATTTTTCTGAAAAGCACTCATTCCAAAAGACAGGATGATATTTCAGGGGAGAAATGAGACTTCATTGCAAGAATTTCCATTTGTAAAGTTTCTGTGGGCAGCCCTTTGTCCCGTTGTTCCTCCTACAGGAAATATTTTTTTGTCTGTGAGTTAAGTGTGCCGTGTCTTAGTTTTTAAACTCTCACGGTTATATTTCTTTTTACAGCCTCAAGTTTACTACCAGTAACTTGAACAGTTAACTTTTAACAATTAACTTTTTTTAAATTTTTATTATTTAATGTTTTTCTTGTTGTGTACGTATTAAAAGGAACAGAAACCTGAAAGAACAGCTTGAAAATTTGACAGATGTCCACAGCGATGCCAAAATGCGTAAATTTTATCATATATGCAAGTTTCTCAGAAACATATTTTGCTGAAAAATTAAAACTCCCACATTGTACTCAGTAGGCTGAGGGATAAAATATGGACACTGGCTTCTAACCTCCTTGTCCTTATGGTAAAAAGAACCTGGTGACCTGGTTTGGAGCAGAGCAACGTATAGTTTGCTCAAAGGATGAGCCAGGACTTTATCCTTGCAGGCAAGGAATACAAATGGATAGATGAACAGTGATAAAGAAATTGAAAATATGGCCTACATATTCTCAGAAATATTTTCAATTAATATTGTTTTCATTATATTTTCTTCAAGGACTCATAGAATCATAGAATGGTTCAGGTTGGAAGAGAGCTTAGAGATCATGTACTTCAAGCTTCCCTACCATGGACAGGGAAACCTTTCACTAGACCAGGTTACTTAGAGTCCCATCCAGCCTGGCCTTGAACATCTCCAGGGATAAGGAATCCATAGCCTCTCTGGGAAACCTGTTCTAGTTTCACCACCCTCATCATAAAGAATTTCTTCTGAATGTCTTATCTAAAATGTCTGCTTTCAGCTTACAGGAATTGCCCCTTGTTCTATCGCCACATGCCCTTGTGCCTCTCGGGCCCTCCTGTGAGCTCTCCTTCTTGTGAGCACTAGAAGGTACTATAAATTCTCTCTGGAGCCTTCTTTTCTCCAGGCTGAACAGCCCCAATTGTCTCAGCCTGTCTTCATAGGAAGGAGATGTGCTTCAGCTCTTTGATCAAATGTGTAGCTCTACTCTGGACTTATTCCAATAAGTTTCTACTATTTCATATTTTGCAGTATACTTCCTGAATTCTTGATACTATTTCTATAGCCTCCTGATTACCTCTTTTTTTTTTTTTCTTTTTTTTCTATTTTTGCCCTTTTATCACTTTTCCTTTCTCTCTTTTTCTGTCTTTCTCTGTTTCATCCACTCTTTATATTCCACTTCCCATTCTCTTTCTCACCTTTTTTTCTGGCAAACTTCTTTTCTTTTTTGTCTAATTTCTCTCTCCCTCTTGTTCATTATCTTGCTTTCTCACGATGTCTTTCTCTTTCTCTTGCAAACACTGTCTCTTTTTGTATCTCCCTTGCCACACTTCCTTATATTATTTTCATATTGGCTGCCAATCAATGAATTTGGAATTTAAACGCTTTGAGATTAATAAATATTACAGAAGAAAAATAAAAAACCTAGTCTTAGAAGAGGTGCACTTATAAAATCAAACTTATGGATACCCAGGTAATATTGTCAACCTTATATTTATATTGGAAATCTAGCAAAACACTGGGGACATGCTATTAGAGCTCCTTGTGTGTAAACTAAAATTAAGTATTGTATGGTTGCGATTGTTTGAACTGAATGCAGAATGAAATAAGGTGTTGTTTTTATATAAAGAAATAAAAAACACAGGAGAAATTACTGAACATTTGAGGCATATACTGTGACCATTCAGCTAGGGTTTTCTTGTTGGAAGATTTTATTTTGTGAACATTGATACCATCCTTTAATGTACTGACAATAATTTCAGAGAAGAGGGACTTTAATGTTTTTGAATCAATGGAATTTATAAAGATACGATTCCCTTTGAAATTCCATATTGACTTTTCTAGAAGTTTAGTCTGTATTTTATTGGGAGCTGGGAGCTGTTGTGAAGATTGATTAATTTTGCTGTATCTGACACTGCCCCAGAAGAACTGTAACTGGCAAAAAGGTTGGTATTCATCTTAGCTAACTTAGATGTTCACAGCATAGACCTTGACTCTGAGTTGTCGAGACATCCTTTAAGTCAGTTCTTTACATTCCCACTTTATAAACCAGAAAGAGAATTTAAACCACTACTTTCAATATAGGTATCTACAAGAGTCTAAAGGTAATGACCTCTGAGAATATACTACATGTTGGGGGTGTTGGAAGTTTAGTGGCATGCCAGGGGTCACTGGAAAAATTGATAAACTAGAAATCTTTTGAGGATTTGTAAAAACATGGACACCACCTCTGGTTCAGGAAATCTCTAAAATGTGAGCTTTTGGGGGCTGAGAGAGAACTTGTCAATGCATCTTTAAAAATTTATATGTTTTCATGCTCCTCCTTAGCCAGCCTCTTAGTACCATTGGCAGAGACAGGACAGTGTGTGCTGACATGCACCTTTGCTTTCACTCTGTGCACAGACTCATGTTATGATATTGCCATAGTAATAGACTGTAATAAGGGGGTTTTTTTACTGTGAAAAATAAGTTGGTTTTTTTTGTCCTGTGGGCTATAAGACTTGTCTGTCTGAAAATATCTATCAAAACTGTATTGAATAAAACTATTATGACTATCCTGAAACAAGAATGTCAATATATTTAAAAATAAGTGGACCAGCTTATTAGCTATAGGCTCTTTCATTCCATCCACAAGTTTCTAGAAGCTTTATTTTATCAAAGGTAAATCTCTAGAAACTGAGGGAGGTGGATCAGCTGAAAAATGCTCTGAAAAACTTTGTGATGATAAGGCACTTGAAAGCACCCCAACAGCTGCTGGCAAATGGCCAGTACACATGATTGTATGGCATGAGCCAAAAAGGAATATTGTTTCATCCATTGTTTAAAGGCTGGTTTCCTCAAAGAAAGTTTTTCTCCTCACCTGAAAAAAGTACTGTTTTACATAGTTATCTTGTCAGTGGCATTACTCCCAGGAAAGGACTGCCAAACCCTGGGAGGTGAACTCTGACTATCTATCTTGTTGGACATCCAGGACATAGCCTAGCAAGGAGGAATTATATGCTTCCATCTTGAAAAAGAGGAAGCAAATAAACTGGAAGGACTGTACTTGAGAGTACAGAAAGAAATGCAGTGTGGAATTAACTTATTGACTGTGAGTGACTGTGATATGCTGCAGGTAGTGACTTCTCCAGTCATTTCATTACACTGAAAGATATGTGAGATGCTTCTCACTTCTTTTGTTAGAGAAATTATTTCTATAAATAATTCATCCCGCTCTCTATAAGTAATTAAGCATTATTTATTTATTCAAGAGAAAGTGAACCTTAGGGAGGTTGACTCTGTAGCTCTGTGGTCAGGGTATTCTTATTTTTCAGATGTGGGCAAAGTCCATATCCACAAGTCCAAATAGCTCTATGACCTGTAACTAATTCCAGCCCACTTCTAAGGAGAGGGAAGATACATGTGACAGAATAATAACAGTCTTCCCTCTTGGAGTAGTAAAAAAAAAACAAAGCAGAAAACTTTTACACATTCTGAATTTTATGTTACAGAATACCTTTTATATACTTAAGACGGCTTGATTTTACTATGCTTCTGTTAGGAAAAATAGCTGTGCATATTTCATATGACTGCTTTTTAAAAGGTGTTATATTACAACTTTTAAAATATGTAATATGTAATTTGTATTTTTTTCAGTATATTGTGAAAATATTAAGCCTTCTGTAGTTTGGATGAACAATTGTATAGAGTTAAAGATTCTTTCATCCATCTTTTTCCCCAACAAATAAATTTGCTCTTCTGATTGAAGACAGCTTGCACCTTGCACATATGCACCTTGCTTTGCACATCTATTGATTGGATTAACAGACACTATGAGGTCAAAATTTCTTATTTTACTTAGCCTCATCTCATTCTGGGTAAAAGGAGAGGGCTAGGTTAATTATAAAGGCAGTATCTTAGTACCTTATTTTCTCTGAGTAATCAGTGGTTTGGATGTGTTTTATGGATGTATGGATTGAAATATAGGACTGTGTGGTTTTCAGAGCTCTAGGATTTTAGATTCTTCTGCAATGACCTTTCATCATCAGGTTTTAAAGGTCTCCTCTTTATATTTTATATATCCTTTTAGACCGCTATGTATTCTTTATTACATTCATCACATAAGTATAAAGAAAGTTGCAGAAATCAAGTAAGTGTTCCTTGTATTATTTCAGATTAACATAACCAATAAAACTAATAATCAAATTTTGGTTTTGTTATAGAATTAAACCTGAAGAACCCTAGGATTTTTAAATTGATAACTTAACAGGAAAGGCTGAAAAAAAGGTTTTTCCTTCTTTCCTTCTCTAAAAGTTTGACTATTCTTTTTAAAATACAAGTTCTCATTTCTTTTGATGTGGTAAAGACAATTGCAAACAAGAAAGATCCTTTCTGGGAAAAGTAAAAATTAACACTTATTTAAAATACAGAATTTTGAAATGCATGAGAACTTTTTTCTATAATCACAAATTTCAGAGAACCCTGCTGGCAAGATAAGGTTTTAAAACATGAAAATGTGGCCAGATCTGAAAATTTCTATAGCTCTCCATTTTTATTGAGATGCAAAGACCTATAAATATAGTTCTTTGGGTCACAGAGAACTTCGCTGGTAGCACACTATTTCAGTTTTCAAATGGACTTTGGAAGTTTTCATAAACATAATTCATATCTAAATACAAGGTTTGCTTCCAGAAAGGTTGCATGATGGTTTCTGGAAAGATCTAAATTAAATATCAATCAATTAAACAAACAAAACCAAATGAAAGAACCCCAAACCCCAAGTCCTTCAGATACTGTGCTGACACTATTACGTGGCTAAAGAATATACCAGAATAAGACAAAGATCTGTGAAAAATACAAATTTTTTATCTCAGCAAATATGATGAGTAATGTTCCAGCAAAGTTTCTGAGCAATTGGATCTAACCATTTCCTAAAAACATCTTGCAGTTTAACATCTCATGGGTATTATTTGGTCTCAAAAAAACCACCCAAAACAAAATATTTTACATTTGCAAGTAATTATATGAAATGCAAAATGGTGAGTGTGAAGTGGCTTTCCTCAATAGCGCCTATCTATACAAAAGAACTTCAGCCAGGATATTCAGCATTATGATGTCTAAAAATGTTTTTATCCTATCTATTTGTCATCGGGTAAATAATGACTAATCAGAGCACAGTATCTGGAGGTGCTGGCTTTATTCTCAAGGATGGATCATGGCAAAGACAGACTTTAGGTGAGGTCTTATTAGCACATCAAGATGTCCTCTTGAAAATTAAAAATATTGTATTTTCATGAATGGATGATCAAATAATTTTACACAGATCAGTGCAGATAGCAAGAATGCTGTAGGTTATGCACATAAAGTTCTTTGGTGTTTTGAGTGTTAGGTGGAAGAATATTTGGTAAAAGGCAGGAAGCAAATGCAGGATCTATTTCTATCATAGCTTCAAAGAACAAAACTCTTGAAATGCCTTTGCAATAAATCCATATCTATATAAATTAATATCTCATTGAGTTTATAAAATCACTGTAACTTGAGAAGACTCATTAAAATGATCTTAAATTGGAACCATAGATTCTACCATGGAAGTAGAATCTTCTTCTTCTTCTTATTGAAGGAGAGTGAAATACAGGTTTCAGAGTTACAGGTGCTCAAATATTCTAAATATAAAACACGATGGAGTTATCACTCAAGTATAATATTACCCTGGCCCTGCAGTGTTTTTCTGTATCTAACTATCACTTTACTGAATGCAGCATTTCATCAAGATAATTACAGAGCTGGACTTCAATATGTCTTTGTTTCTTTAGTGATGATTTATTTGGAAAGTATTGTATTTGGCACTAGTAAGAATAGAAATCTGCTTTGCCTCTTAAATTGAAAACTAAAATCCCAACTGTGCAAAAATTTAGGCAGGTGTCCATTTTTGTGCATTATGAATATCTCTTTGCAGAATTCAAGACTTCAATGCTCTGCTTACTTTTTTGTTATTGTTGTTGTACGCAAAACTTTTCACTTTGCTGTACAGTTGATCTTCTTTCATACAAATATTCATACCTATTAAGAAAATATGTCCTCTATCAGATTTCCTTAAACTCTTTGTATGTCATGTTTCCTCTGTTACTGTGGGTGCTCTACAGTATTGTAGTTGGTTTACTTTGCAACTTGATTTGATATATAAAGTTGAATGTGTACTACATTTACTACACATCATGAACAAATCGATTGCTTTTTTAGGCAATATAGCATTCAATTGTTTTTTATAAACTGGTAACTGCCACATATCATCAAACTAAATTTTTACCTTATGCAGTGAGATTTGTGCCTACTATCATGGGGACTGGATGTAGTCCATCATGACTGGGCTGCACTCACTGTGTTCCTCCCACTCTCTATGGCTGTGGGTGGTGTGTAATCTACATTGAGGATCATGCAGGCAGCACAAGTGGACACATTACAGCAGACCTCTGTAAAGTGCCATTGCAGAAGCCTTGTAAAACGGAGGAAATCTCACTACATAGTAAAGGATTGCTGCTTTTCAGTCTTATTTGGGGATTTTTTTGTGTGGTACTTTTTGATGGATTCTCTTACTCAAAATCCATCAACTCATCTGATACCGCTGGATTCTGTGAAGTATTAAACTCTTAACCTCATCCTTTTGGAAGATGACTTAAAATAGGTAAAAGGATGTGTGTTTTGTGGAGAAGGGGGATATACATTAAAAAAAATAAATAATGGTGTGATAGGGATAAGGGGCAAGGGGGGGAGCTGATGGTTTAAATCTCCATGGACCTCGGAATCGAGCCTGTTTCAGTCAGATTGTGGCCCTGCTAACAAATCCAATAGCAGCTAATCTGATCATCTGCTCTCCAGTTTTCATGCTGTGTTTTCTTCAGAGTTCCTTCTCCTAGTTCCAGTCTGTGACAGTGTGATAAGACACAAGAAATTTAGTCATCATTGCTGCTGTAAAGGAGCTCAGAGAAGGGATTATGATATTCCATAACCCTTACATTAGACACGGACAGGGGCAGCCACTGCTGTGATTACAGGCCTGAACACTGCTGTTATTTTTCCCACCTCCCTCCCACTAGTCATTTAATTATTTATTTTTATTTCATTTTTTATTTCTATTTTTTCAAGAAAGCTTTAAAGATTAGCTGAGAAATAGTCACCATCATAATCATTATCCTAAATCTCATGAAGGACTCAGAAGTTGGGCAGCTCAGAAGGTTGTTACACTTCTAACCAGCAACATAGCTCTCAACCAAATTATCAACAACACTCATCCACTATTCAGTCATTATTAGGGAATTCAAACAGTGTAAGCTGAACAAATCAACATGGAATACAGAGACGATGCCACAGGGAGCACTGATTTGGGAAAATATAGTATGCTGCTGAGGCAAGTCAGAGATTAGTTTGCCTTACCTCTGTTCCGCACACGGCAATATTTATTATGAATATATTTTTTGCAGTACCTCTTGCTTCTGGGTATCAAGTAGGTTTGCAGTGATGTCTCTGAACTAATAATTATATCTGTATTAATTGACATTCCTGCACCAAATCTCTTTATGCCATCTGTGGCTCTTATCCCCATAAAGAAGTGTCTTCCTGAAAAACAGCAAAGTCACAAATTAAAATAATGGGTGATGATGGAAGCTGGATTTCTCAGTCTCAAAAGGTAATAAAATGGTTTGGAAAGAATCTGTTCTGTTATTTGTTTGGTTTGCAGGGTATAAGTAAGAGAGCTTTTAAATTGGTTTATGTTGTTGTTTAAAGATTGCTTCTTGCATTTCAAAAAGAACCCCTGTCATTGGTGTTGTGACTAGTTTTGCAGCATTGTTATAAGGAAAGGTACTGCATGGAAATGTACATCACATGCCTGAGCCCAAAGAAAGAGAGTGGGTGAAGCACTGGGCAGAGACTCAGAATTCAGCTGGGGTGTTCTATGTCTGTATGTACTTGTGGTGTTCAGTGCTGCCCTGCCTTGCTCCACTCAGCTTGGAGAGACCAGGCAGACTAGAAACAGCTCTGTGGTGGTTACGGGACTGGCTCAGCAGCTACTTCTGAGATCATAAAAGAAAATTCTTTGCAGATGAACCATCTGATAGGACCTGCCTGGTCACTACTCAACTCTGATGAAGAAGGAAAGGTTTTAATCACAGCATTTAAAGGTAGATCTGTGGATCTCTGTGGCTCCACTCAAGATCGAGAGAGGTGCTTGCTGTGAGCACTGGGCCTCCCTTACATACCATACAATTCTGGTCATGTTTGGCTCTTGCCTGCAAGTGAAGGGCAAACCTGAGAGCTCTGAGAGCAGTGGAGACTGTTGCCCTGCTTTTTGGTGAGATATGTTTTGCCTTTTTCAGATGGGATTTTTACTCAATATCTAAAGCAATAGTGATCTACACAAAGCCTAAGACTTCAACTCCCAGACCAGACCAGAGGAGAATGTGTTTAAGTGTAATGTACTAAAAATACGGCAATGTAAATATCATGTTAATACTTTATGTTTGAATACACATAATCACGATGAAGAGTGGAACTTTGAGGGACATATTATCATCAGTAATTCCTACCAACAGATCTAGTTTAAAATTTAATCAAAGTATTCCAAATAGGGTTTGCTATATTTGATGCCATTTATAATGGTTTCTGTATGCATTAATTTTCTTTTTAATTGGAAGACTCATGTGGTACTATCTCTTTGAAAGTTGACTGGAAACTATTAATTCTGACTTATCAAAGTTTTGCATTCAGTTAATATAAGGTTTAACTCAGTAGTCTTTTATGGAAACAGCTATTGCTTTCCTTAAGCAAAATTTCTGTGTATCCTTTCACAAAATATTTCTTTTAAGACTCAGAAAGAGCAAAGGTAACTGAGATGCATACATAGTATTGCTTAACACTAACTTATTCCTTGACAAATACGGCTAGATTTCTGTGGCCTTTTTACAGAGAATATTGAAAAAATTAAATATTATCACAGAATAAAAATTCCCTAGTAAAAGTAAGCTGTGAGAGAAAAACTATGCAACCTCTTATAAAAAATTTATAAAAACTGGCAGATGTCTAAGACTGATGGCAAAATTTCCTATTAATTTATGATATTTTGTATTAGAAGATTCAGCAGGCCTTGTGTTCAGAGATGACAAGATAAACAATGATAGTTTTTGCTAGGTAGGTAAGCAATCATTCTGAGAAAAAAGAAAAAAATAAACAACAGAAAATCCACCCTCCAGCATGTTCCTCTTCTGTATTTTGAACTTCTGTGTTGAAGCTGATTGCCTTGAGTATGCCTTAGACATTTTAATTTGATCAAAACCTTTTGACATTTCTTTAACATATTTTCCTGTATTACCCCTGCCATCTCAGGTATTGCTGACATCCACAATCAAAGTGATCCAGCACAATGGATTAACACTCAGCCAGTTACCCTACCTACTAAGATGAAGGCTAACTGATATTTTTGTTTGCTTACTTTTGATATTTTGTTTTCCTCTAGTTAAGTGAAAATTTATTAGAGAGCAATATACACAGAATAGATTTTGATATGAGGAGGCCTCATTTGTCCTTGATCTAATCAAATTGGGAACTCAGACTGATGAATGTCAAGGTTGCCAACTACTTCCTGTTTCCTTTAAAATGAAAAGAAACATTAAAAGATCCCAAACTTTTAAGCCATCACCATGGGGATTTTAGAAGATGATTGAGGTTGAAACAAAGCTTACCCTTTTGCTTCTGGGTATCAGGAAGGACTTTAATGGTATCACGACATTGATCATTGAATTCAAGGTCAGTCATGTCAGTGTTAATGAATTCCAAGTATGATTTCAGAAGATATTAGTATACAGAATATAGGAAGCAGAGCATATTATAAATGCTTTTAGACGTTATTTATAAAAATCCAGATTAAAACTTTATGTTGTCCACCTATGATAAATGTAGGCAAGTTAGTCTTTTGTGACATGTGAATCAACATGAAAGAAACAGCAACCTTAATTTCTACATAGATTTTCTTTATTCATCACTATAAAGAAATTGTATGAATTTCTTGAAATTAGGGTTGCAAATTTCTGAAGAATTTATCTAATCCTGACTAAGTAAAATATTGATAACACCGTGTTCTAAAATGATTTTCTGTCTTTGCTGATTTTCTCAGTCTGTAGTCAGTTCACATTTTCTTGTGATTTGCACATATCCAAAGTCAGATGAAATTAGGACAGAGCTGTCTCAGTGAAGCCCACAGTGACAGAGATCTCCCCAGCTGCAGGAATTTGCAGTTGTGACTGCTTCTTTTCTCTGTCCACTATAAATATTTCAGTAGGTCACGAAAAAAGCCAGCTACACAAATCACAATTACAATGTATTGAAGTTAGCTTGCTTTCCATTTGGGTAGCATAAGCCAATACTTTAAAATTCATTGCTATGATGTATTACATGCATTTCAGCTATTTAGAGAACATAATTTTCAAAAGGCTTTATCAAAGGGATTTTCTTTATATTTTTTTAGTTATAAATGAACTAGCATTAAAAATTGAAAATGCTGCAAACTTTAGTGAGATTTGTATTCCCACTTAGAATCTGTTCATATTTCTAGAGCCTGTTTCTACCTGTATTAAAATCAAACATTTCTCACATATTGCAGCACAAGTGAGCTATGCTCTTCAAGATCTAGGAATCAGACTGCTAGTGGTACTTAAAGAGATGTTCTGTATCGAAAATGAAGGATATACTGGCTCTGATGCAAGACTGAATTCTGGTTTTTGAAACTACGGTAAGCAGGGACCAAGTCAAGGTGATAGCAAATTCCCTGTGTTTCTGGAGGTCATTGCAAAATTTCAGTTTCTGATAGTGCCTGTGCAGTCCTAATAAAAGTTAACAATCTAGAAAGGATAGAGAGAAACAAAAAATATTAGATGTCTTATCTGAAAATAAACTCTAGAGAGGTATTTTCTACCAAATTTTATCAGATACAGTTTGAGTGATGAATCTTTTCCAGCAACAGCAGTCAGATCAATGCTAACCAAAGCCAAGTGATGACATTGTATTTGCTATCAAATTTAGGTTAGAGCTGGCCAAAAATTAAACGTATCATGGTGCCAAAATACTTCAGTTGAAAAGTAACAATAAACTTTAATTATTCCATGCAATTCTTAGACCCTTTCAACAATTTTCTACTATTTTCTACTACATTCTGGCAAATGCTTATCAGAAAATATTTTTTTCTACAAACTTGACATGGCCAGGCTCTGTCTGATTACTAGACTGGCCCCTTAGAGCTCTGGAATCTTCTGTATCTGGGAATACTCTGTAGAACTACGAGAAAGGAGATAAGCACTTGTATTTGCACTGTCTGTTAATAGACAGCATTTCCATGCAATTTTTGAAATTATAAAATCCTACAAAAAATTCATAAAATCATAGAATGGTTTGGGTTGGAATAACCTTTCATGGCCATCTAGTTTAACCCACTGGCCATGGGTCACCTTCTACTAGACCAGGTTACTCAGAGCCCTGAGTATCCAACCTGACTTCAAATACCTCAAATAATGAGGCATTCACAGCTTCTCTGGGCAATTTGATCCAGTGCCTTACCACCTTCATCATAAGAAAAAATTGTTACTTATGTCCAGTCTACCCTCTTGCAGTTTAAAACTACTGCCCTTTTTTCTGATCTTGGTAGAAAGAAGGCTTGGGTAGAAAGTCTCTCTCAACCTTACATGTGTACTTCATACTTTGAACTGTAGCAATAAAGTCTTCCTGGAGCCTTCTATTCTTCAGAATATAAAAATAAAATAATAATTTAAAAATTAGCTTTCTTTGTATCCTCCACATACAAAGGAACCTAATTATATTAGGAACCTAATATTAGGAACCTAATATTAGGAACCTAATTAATTAATTTCGAGGACCAAAATTAATATAGTAACTTACCTTCACCACTATCTGATAACTTACTGTAAGGTTCTCAGTTGAGCTGGCAGTGCTCAGAAAGCAAGACAGGAGACTGGATGTAGTCTGCAATTCTTGGAGCAGGTCTAAGTCATGGAAATAATAGTAATGAACTTACCTTCCTGAACATAGTATCTTTTCTTGGAGTATCCCTCTGCCTGTATTTCTCTCTTTTTAAGTGTGATCTATATTTTATAGATCTATATTTTATAAATCTATATTTTGAGTAGAACTTAATAGATTGGACATGTTATAAAGGATATGTCTGTAAATTAAACATTTTCAGAATTTTCAGAGGCATAAAACTGTCACACAAGCTTTTCCTTTAGTGAAATACTTCTTCTAAAATAATTTGAGAATCACTTGTAAAAATAGTTTAATGATAAGAAACAGTTCACGTTGCCATTAGATAGAATAAATTTGATCACTAATAAGGCAACCTTAGGTGTGTTCACATTTGGTAAAATCTCTAAACCAGAAAAAGACCTTGAATCCATGCTGTGCTCTAAGGAAATATATGGTAACTCTTATTCAATTGCGTTAGTTAACGAATTTCTGTGCACCAATAAAGTATATTATTAAAAAAAAAATAATATTCCTTCTTTCTTATTATGTGTTACTAGAATAGTAGATGACAGGTAGTAGATGATTTAAGGTAATATTCATATAAGGAACCAAATCTCCTAAACAGGATGTTTGATAGCTGCCCTGTGGCAAAAGGACCCTCCTTTACAAGGGTTCTTACAGCAGCATCTTTAGCTGGATTGGGAAAGCACCTCAAATTATTGTTTTTAATAACTGGCTACAATCTTAAATTTGCATATAGCTTTAACTACATAACAGAACATCTGTTAAATATCTTAATTGAATGGATAGGACTGTTGTAGATGCTGTTCACACAACAATAGCTTTCATAGAAGATTTAGTTTCAAATGTCTTATCTGTGTACAATTTGATCACTTCTGCAGCAGAAATCACGGAGAGAAGCCTTTGGGACATTCCAGTCACATCGTTAAACAACACATTTAAGTGTAGTAATCAGATGTGAAACAGCAAGAGCTGCCTTGAGGAATTTTGAGAATGACCAAAAATTACCACCTGGGTTTCTGTAACAGTAGAATAACTAATTACAAATGTTCCACCTATCACCTAGTTTCAAATAGACCTCAAGTCAAAACACAATATGTTATCTCAATTCTACATGTGACTGATAAATGATTCAAGTGAGCTGAGAAGACGTACAAGCACAAAAGCCCTGATGCCTATCTACATCCAAATCATAATTGAAGAATGAACTTTATTTTAGGGAGAAATTCTTTACTGTGAAGATGGTGAGGCACTAGAACAGGATGCCCAGAGAAGATTTGGAAGCTCCACCCTTGGAAGTGTTCAGGGCCTGGTTGGATGTGGCCCTGAGCAGCCTGGGATAGTGGAATGTGTCCCTGCTCATGGCAAGGGGAGTAGAACAAGATGATCTCAAAGCCCTCTACCAACCTAAACAATTCTGTCATGCTATGATTGGTTTTGTTTTGTCTGGGCTGTTTAAAAATATGTTTCTCTCCTGAGTACTTACCTGTATTAATGAAACCTCATTTGATCCATGGAGATTGGCATTTTTAATGTGCAGAATCCCACCTGCAGGACTGAATTACAAGCGTTTGATTTGGGACACTGTATTCCTTTCTTAATTCAGCAACTGAACAATACCTGTGATTTTTTAAAAAATTAGGTAATTCTTAATATAATTTTCTTAATCATCATAAAATTTTTGATCTGTAAACACTTCTTCCAGGGGTATTCTGTAAACTGTTTACTACTTTGTAAAATATTTGCATCAAGAGATGACAAGTGTTATGGACTTTCAAATTAGTATTTTCTCAAGCTCTGAACTATACTGCATTGTTTCTGAAATATGTATAGATGGCTCAATAATATGTTTGAACAGAGGAGGTGGAAAAAAACTTCAGTGATTTAGAATATCTGCAAAATCAAGATATGGTAGAGAGTTATTTTTTATTTCGAAATTGAAGATTTGATTCATGTAAATTTAATTAGCTTTCCTATATCCATATATAGTATAACCATGCAGAGTCAGGAAAACCTACTGACAAAAGGAAACTGAGAAACACTACCCTTGTTCTTTATTTTCACTGATCAGAGTGGAACTGGAGAAAAAAATGCCAAGAAAAAAAGCTTTAAAGGGAGAGATTAAACTATCACCTACTTTCTGGTGCTATTTCATAACTATCCTCTAGCCATCTGTGTTTAAATATTGTGATTCTAAACCTAGATTTGACATATATTGCAGGAAAGTATGAATTCCCTATACCAGTTGCACAAGTTCTACTGTATGTTTTTTGCCATTAGTACAGGTAACTAGGATCCACTTTTTATATAAGTTTCCATATATTACCATAATAGCAGCTTTATGCCCCATAGTTACTTGCTTTGTTTTTCTTTCCCATTTTATAACAGCATGCCTGAAGCCCATCAATATTCAAGTTAGTACTTTAAAATGAAACTATAAATTTCAATTTAGAGAAAATAAGCCCTTATTCAGGCTCATAAGTTTTAAATAACACATTACCATTGGCTACATTAAGTTTGCATTTCTAATGTTATTTTATGCATTTGACAATAGATGTTCCACTCTGCTCAGCAGTGGAGAGCAAATGCATGTGAAATGTAAGTCTGCTTAAAATGTAGGAATTTATTAGAGCTGTCAGTCAGCAGTGACATGAGAATTAAATTATTTCTGAAAATATTTCAGCTGATTTTTTTCACTTTCTATTGTCTTTATCCTCTGAAGTTTGAGTATAAATATCTCTTTTAAAAGGTTTTCTTCCTAGACTGGTTAGTGTTTCCTAAAGTCAAATAAAACGGAAGTGAAAATAGAATGCGCAAACCTCTTAAGGAAATAGGTAGGAAACATTTGAAACAGAAAAAAAAAGTAAAAAGTGTTCAGTTATTTATTTCTATTACTCACAGAAGAATGAGGTTAGTTTACTTCTATTTTGATTGTTTTTGTTTAATTTAGTACCTTTAGGAAAAAAAGGTGATTAATTGGTCTTCCTTTTCACTGCTTTTTTTAAAGTGAAAGGTATGTACTGGTGGTCAAGTGGATCTCTTGCAACTGTCTGAATATAAGCTGTGAAACAAATTAATATAAAATTCCCTCTGCTGTAGGACTAATAGCAAGGAACTTTTTCTTGCTGTTACTACAAAGCACTACTTTTCCTGGCAGGAGCAATACCCATTCTTCACAGCTTTTCTTGTTTATTGCGTGGGTTGCCAAGTGCACTGATTGATCTGAAGGAAAAATTTCCTTTTCACTTGACTCTATTTTTTTATGATCATCTGGTGCTACTGCCTGCATTTCTTAAGCCTATTTTCTTCTACAGAAATTAGAATGAAAAACAATTAGTTTCCTTATGAAATATTACATCAGTGAGCTACTGCATCAGTCATGCTACCTTGATTCATTTTGGTTGTTAACTTAAGAGCTTTTGCATGTCTAGAATAACAAGTGTCAAGAATGAACTCACTCTGCACAGTCTCCTACAATTGAGAACCTGACTGCATAACTCCTATGTACTACATTAAATCTGTCAAAAAAATAAACAAATAAAAAATTAAAAAAAAAAAGAGGGCTTTTTTGCTAATTGGTTAGTTAAAAATGTTTATTCTCAGCTCAGGTGTAAAGACATAGCTAAAAAAGTAGTATAGATGAGTAGTGACAGAATATGGACTGTAAATATGATTGTACTAGGAAAGAAGAAATTTCCACAGTACCATTTGTACTTTATTGCTATGTGATGACAGGAAATTCCTATGGTTACTTGGGCTGCTACAATGTTTTCACTTGAAAAGGTCAAAATTCAGTCATGGCATAAACAGAGGAAGTTTCAGAATGTAAATTTAATTTGAATATAATGAAATAAATAAAATGAGCATATTTTCTTCATTCCTGTGAATAATTCTCACACGGGGATTTATAATGATTATAGAAATTTGTCACGTATTTCTCAATTATTAGAATAACTCTGTTTCCAAAAAAGGTATTACGACCAGAAAGAATACAGTGCTAGCTCTAAAATACCTGGAAAGGCCTTGCTTACAATTCTAGTAAAAAAATTCATCAAAAAAAAATCTGTAACTGTTAGAAGATCCTGAGTGCCATCTTTGCTGAACTAGATATCCTCAAAACTTGCATTTGATTTTCCAGATACCCTTCTGAGCTACAGAAATCTTGATAGGGATTATCTTTAACTGGATAAGCAGATGCAGGAGGGAAAAAGGGAAAACTTTTGGACTCAGAGAGGAAATGAATGGATTGATATGGAACTGGATTCATGTCTATGCTAGAGCTCAGGTACTGCTGAATTAACATGCACTTATACTCCATTAACATGCAAAATGCTCTAGGCTGTCTTAAACACCTTTACGCATTTTAATAGATATCACAATCATAGTTCTGATCCTTTTATGCATGTTGAGATAGCAACAAAATGCATTTATTTTTTGG
The DNA here is from genome assembly GCA_013397555.1 of Urocynchramus pylzowi. Taxonomy (NCBI): domain Eukaryota; kingdom Metazoa; phylum Chordata; class Aves; order Passeriformes; family Fringillidae; genus Urocynchramus; species Urocynchramus pylzowi. Next base: position 91,903 of record VZRH01006971.1, on the reverse strand, counting down.
TTAATGAACCAACAGGAGTCCAACATACAGATTTGAATACTAGTTACATTGAATATCTGCTGAGGAAGAAGATTGGGTCACATTTTTTAAGAAATTAGTCCGTAATGATGTAGAACCATGGGTCTCTCAAAAGTGAAGCTCTTTATTTATTCTCTTCTGGTGTTATTCCAAAAGAATGAATAAGTCATTTCAAGTCTTTCTGTGTTAGAGGGCACAGCTGGGACATTAAATAAATGAGTTAACAGACTGGACTTAGATGAGATAGGTGTCTACATCATGTCAGAGAAATTTGGGCTCTGTGTTTATGTAGCTACAGTAATCCAGTATTCCCATGTAAGCCATGTATAGATGACATGGCATATTTGCTGTGGCAGCAGGATGCTTGTGCTGTGGCCTCTGGCATGATGCAGAAGACAGTAGTATTTCATGTCCCAGTCAGAGTTTGCATTCCCAGAACAGTCTCTTCATAACTCCTGTTTCCTTGGTGTTCTACTATCCTATCTGCATCTGTGTTTCTGGGCAAGGACCTTGGAAGAAAATGGGTCTAGCTCTTCAAAAATGTCCACAAAACTCACTCTGGACTCTATGAAATTGATCTTGAACTTCAACATGACAAGGCAGTACACAGATACCTACAAACTCAGGCTGAATTAAGGTCTTCAGAGAAGATATCCCCTTCTTAGTGTATACATTGTTACACCAGGGACTGATTCATCCATTCATGGAACAAGAAGTTCACAATTAGGATATTTAAAAGAGGGTCTAATGGTAAATATCATTCATGTGCAGAAATGAAAAAAATCAGCTGTGTAATACAAATAATGTCCATGGCCACTGGCTTGAGCATCTGAGTTTTCATGATAGACTATCACTCCCTCCCCAAGTCAAATGCAGCAGTTAAACAGCAGAGTACAAGTGAAATCTGGAATAAGCAGCAACAGTTTTAATTAACAGGGGCAAGGTAATGTTTCATATGACCAACATATGAGTCTTTTACAAAGCTGAGGAAAAGCTGATCTGTTGAAAACTTCATTTCCAGCTTGCCCTGTTTGAATAATTCCACCATGCTCTCAGCCAAGCCATTTAATAAAAAATTACATTATCCAGATATTGTACTGCAAACCCATCATGTCTGCAAAAGCCTGCCTGGTTGTAAATCAAAACCTTTTTAAGGCAGGGGAAACAAGGATTACTTGCTGCAAGTGATGGAAAAGTAGTGTACACAGGAATCTGATAATGCCAGAAGTAGAGGTCACATCCATTATCCTAATTTCAACCTATTTGAATGAACACAGCCACAGCTCCAAGTAAAATCCAATAATAGATGTTGCAAAGCAAGCCATCACACCTGAATACTTGAGTTTTAATATTTACTGGAAATAAATCAGGCCAGGAAAGCAATCTGAAAACAATACTGTGAGATTACTACCAGAGTGAGTGCATACCACAGTGTCTAGAGTTTTCTTCTTTCTCTCTAGGTCTTGCAGTGCTTGGCAATAGTGTCTGGTGTAATAGTGATGGCAGTATTACTTAGAAGCCACACAGTAGCCATGTGTGCTCCAGAATTTACTGCTATCATGGTTTTATTAGCAGTTATCACAGAATCATAGAATGGGCTGGGTTGGGAGGGACCTTAAAGATCAACCCCCTGCCATGGGCAGAGATGCCAGCCATTGGATCATGTTACCCAGGGCCCCATCTAATCTGGCCTTTAACACTTACAAGGATTGGGCAAAAATGTTATGTTACAAAATGTAGAGGGACAACAGGGATGTGCTGTTCAGCAGCAGATCAGCTCCCCAAAGAGGTTCCCAAGATAGACAAGCTTCTTTTCACCTGGGGCATATTTTTGCACATATGTGTTCCAGTACTGTGTTTCATTAAAAAAATTGTCGCCAAAAATATAACCAATTTTAGACACATGTGACTACCTGTAAATCCATTGTTCCATAAGTTCCAAATAAGGACAAGGAAAGCAATATTAATAAGCTGAATTAATAAGGCAGGAGAAAAATCTTATTTTGGAGCTAATCAGGAACAGGCATTCAAGCCATGTCTTACTTCAAAAGTCCATTCTGTTTTACTTAGTTTCAAAAATTGTAGAAAACTTGTGGAAAATACACCAAAGCTGATGAAAATTGTGACTTGAGTTCCTAAAAATGAAATAACATAACTCAAGAGCTACAGAGAGTAACACAAAGGCTGCAAAAGTGTAGCTTTGGTAACTTTTAAAAAACTATTTTTATGCATTCATTTCAAAATGTGAAATGTAGTAAAATTTTCTTTTATAAATACAATCTAGAATGCCAATATGAAGACAATAGCTAGATATCTGGTGGTTTTTCTGCCTGTTGGAGAGCCAATGTGATATGGGACAGATACTGCATCTGAGCCTATGTAGCTTGTCTGGAAGTCTATGCCACAGTGCAACACCATTGATTTTAAAATGCCTCATATGCCAATTTTTAAACCACTGTTCTCTACAATCAATACAGCAGCACTGACATATCTACTAGGTATTTCCAAGCACCATTTCCTTTGATCAGCTTGTCACTCAGGCAACACAGATTTGTAGACACATCTTTATTCTCCTCCAACGTATTATTTAAAACTGTAGTAATGATGTCAGATCAGATGACATTTAATGACATTTAATAATGTCAGCATTGCAATAATGATTTTGGGAAAGGAGGCATTAACACTTTATTAATATCTCTTCCCCACAACCTTTCCTTAAGAACACAACTTCCCAAATTATGAAGCCTGAGCAATCTGTGAATTTCAGTAGTCATCCAAAGTGGCACTCATCTTTGCCTTTCTTTTCCTGTGTTATACTCACTTGCCCATGTTCTCAAGGAACGCTTGTCGTTTAAGTTGTTTAGAAGATACTTTAGCATGTGAGGACCATGTACCTCATCCTAAATTACTGAAAGTACTACAGTGATTTAACAGCTGTTAACAGTGATCTCTGAGAGCACAAAGGGTGGGAATGATACTGAAGACTGCAGCAGTGCAGATGGACTGCTCATCTCTAAAATGGGATAGGAATTCTAAGAATTACAAAAGAATTACAGATTAACCAGTTTAATTTCAGTGCTCGGAAAACTACTGGACCAAAAACACGATCCAACAAAATATTTGTAACCTGGAAGGTAATGGAAAACTATCAGCCAGCATGGATTTGTCAATAGCAAATTATTTCCTTCTATTTTAGAGTAGTAGGTCCTGTGGACAAAGTAGAAGCAGTAGATATATTTTTAAAACAGAAACCTTTTAACATTGTACACATGGCATTTTCCTAAGCCATTTAGAAAGATGTTTTTAAAAAAATGCTACAGTGTCAGCAAAGAAAAGATAGAAAAGATTATGGTTCACTGATAAAATCAAACATATCATCTGTTGTTGTCCTGTTCAAGACTTCCTTTTGTGACATAGGTGATGGAATGTTTATTAAGTGAGTGGGAAGCATCACAACTACAAAATCTTTAGAGAACAGGAAGACAGTGTAAAATTGTCACGAAGCACTGGAAAAACTGTCCATGAAAAAGAGAAAATAGATTCATATTTATCGAACATGGGAGATAGTTATCCACTGTAAAACCAATATGGGGAGAAAACTGGTCATATGAAAATTTTGCAGAAAGACATTTGGTTTCACAAGACAAATATTAGTCTCAATTCAGAATTCTTGCTAAACAAGAAAAGGGAAGAGGAGACCCATAAGACACATAAAATCATCCTTCTGCTGCCCTGAGAGGACCAGCTAGAGGTCATATGCAGGAAACTAATATGGACTTAGGAAGTGTTATTAATGAGGGAGACTGAAGTTCCTAGTCTTCATCAAGCTGCAGAAGAAAGTGGAGACAATTCTCTAATTTTCTAATAAATGGAAGATTATTGAACTGAAAAACTGATTAATCTCTTTTCCTTGACAAGATAAGCAACATAAGAAATCATAGGTGCCATGAAAAACATTCTTACATTTAAATTGGAATAACTGAGATGTTGGTAGGGTTTTTCAAAATATCAAAAACTAATGGCTAGAGTCTTAAGCTTTGAACATTTTTAAGAACCAGCTAGACAAGTGACTTATTTGCCATGACATATTTGATATCTCAACTACAATAGGGAAATGATCCCATGAGGTCAATTCCTCTCATACTCTTTCCTACTAAGGAGAGACACTGTCAGGGAAAGTGGCAATCCATGCTTTGCCTGTTCTTTAAATAAAAGAAGGATGGGGCTAGCAGGACTTTCCTTAAGCTGCAGCAAAAGAAGATATTTTTCTATAAATACCTATTAAGCAAGACTAAATTTATAATATAAAAGAAAACATCAAGGAACAGTATTAATTTGGCTTTATTATGTTTTCTATTTCCATTTTGACATGCCTCACTACCTTATTAGCAATGTAAAGATATGAATACAGAAGTGCTCATTTTATCATGACAACATTCAGTTTAGAAACTAATCTAAAATAAAACCCAGGGTATGCACAGAAAACTCAATTATGAAACAAAAGGCATCCAGTATGAAATTAAGGTAGTACATTCCATGTTTTATGTTCTGGCATTGTAGTTTGTTACAGGGGTTTTTTTGCTGATAAACCTCCAAAAGCTCACATAGCCAAGAGCAGCTCTAATGGACTGAATCAAAATTACTCACTTTCATCTGCTGAAACAAATTGGTTTAATATACAGTTGTTTGCTGTCAAATATACTAAAAAACTTGTGCCAAACAAAATTATAGGCTGTGTTTCTTGTTTGCCTGGTATATTTGGTAGGTGGGGGAATGGGAAAAGGAGGAAAGACAGTGGGTGGAATTATCTGTGCACTTGCCAACATCAGACTAGATAGCATTAAGAAGATGTAACACACACAATATGCGTGCAATGTGTTTGAGTTACACAGGCATAAAGTTTTTCCTTCCAGTTTTTAATGTTTGACCATGTGTAACTAAAAAGTTCTAACCTGTTGGGCATTGCAAGATAGTATGCAAATAGGCCAGCTATTGACAAAGGACTACAGTAATTCACTTTTCTGTTAATCAGGGTGTGATTATCATTTGATTCTTTTGAACTCCATCCAGCTTGCTATTCTGTCTCTACTTCAAGCAGGTGTTTTGTTGTTGCCAGACCATGAACACAGCCCTGTGCCTGAGTCTTTCAAGTGTGCTAGCTGTGCAGATGAATTTTGCCTGCAAACTTTCCTCAGGCAATGAACTGACTAGTGCAACATGTTCACAACAATGTTAATCTAGCTCAGGGACATGCAGTACACATGAAAGACTATTTTTAACCTATTTTTTAATTGATATGTTTTCTCCACTGCAAGTTTTTCCTCTCTCTTACCCATTTTTTTTTCTCTCCACCCTTTCTCTCCATGTCTTTATATCTATCTACTTTTTCTTTCCTTTTTTTTTTTTTTTTTCCATTGAGACAGAAAACAGATTGGAGTGAAATGAAACTGCACTAGCTGGCAGACACAAAGCAGAAACAAGGGTGAAGTTAAATAAAATATGAGAGGGTGGATGCTCAGCAAAGAATTCGCCTTTGATTTAAAGATTAGATAAATTGGAAAAGTAATAATCAGGAAATTGAAAAGTGGGAACTATTATGCATTAGTATTGTGACTAGCATAACAAGTCTTGTTTATTTATTTATACTTTCAGGATGGTGCAATATTTTATATTATGCAATAGCTTAAAATGTCTTCTGGAAAGGGGTTACAATGACACATTTTAACTCTCTGATCCTAGCAAGAAATATTTGTGAATTAATATGATTCAATGATATTCAACAGAAACTGGTTTGGATATCAGAATCTTTCAGACTTGTTCGCAACACAACTCGTGTTAAATATAACTTGCTTTAAATAATTTGATTGGTCCATCTTTATATGATATATCGGCCTTGGATTTTTTTGCATCAAGTATAGTTGTTGATCTTTAACTGAATTATTTTATTTAACTCATAATTTTGTCTTTCACATTATATGATTTATTATAAATTATAGAGTGATATCTGTGCCATTGAGTTATAGCGAATGCATACAGGTAACTATCATTTATTTTTCAAATTAAGGAAATTCTGTCAGCATCCATCACTGTTCATACAAATAGTTTGTCATCAACTGAAGTAGTTTCAGAAGCAATTTTCAATTTAAAAATTTCAGTCCATTTCATGAATTGCTTTTCAATTGTAGTATAATTTTAGATGAAGTGAACTATTCGTAGAGGTAACAATCACACAGAAATAAAGTCACATTTGCAAGATTGACATTCCAAATCAGGAAACTTAACTGTTGTTTAGTTATTAGGTCAAATGTACTTGGACTTTATTGTTACAGCAATGGATTTCAGGTGTCAGCACTGGTTGAAGACAACCCTATTTCCATTTTCTCTTCCCTGGTGGTACAATGATACTGCACAAAGTGGTAGAAAATATATTAAAACCCCAAAGTGTTCAAAATAATAAACTTTTTTGTATGTGTGCTTGGGTTTTGTGTTCTTTTGTTGTTTTGTTTTGGTTTTTTTTTCCATTTTCTTTATATTTCTTTTTACAAAGATCAGCTCACTAATCCACAGCACAGTGGAATCATGTCTCGAATGCAGGAGCACACAAATAAGCTTCCTCATCCCACTCAAGTGCTGCAGCCTTGGTTTATGTTGGAGTTGTGCCATAATACACTGTTTTATGATACAGCTAATCTGATCTGACAGCTAACTGCCACCAGGCAGAGCAATCTTCCCTTTTCCCTGCCTTTCCTCCTGGCCCTGGCTATGTGTGTCTGCCTGCTCTCATGTCCTGGCAGTGGTAGGCTTCCAACTCCCCAGAGGGATGGCTCAGTGGAGGAAACTGACAGAAAAATATTCTGTTCTTTATACTTGGCATCTCGTCTGGCCCCCAGACTGGCTCTGAGGAGGGCTGGGTGAACACCAGTTTCTCCTGGGCCAGGCAGAAGAGAGCAGCAGAGGACACCTGGGGAAGCCCATGGCCAGCAGCACACCCAAGGATTCCTCTTCTGTACCCACCTCTTGTCAGGAAGCAGCACAGCACATCATCAGAGCCACTGCTGACTCCCAGTACCTGTCTTATAGTGTTCACTACTTGTAGAGTTATTTAAAATTAAAAAAGCCTCACAGAAAAGAATGTTGAAGAACACCAGAGTTATGAACTGTCAAGAGCAGAGCAGTCCCAGTGGTAACTTAAGGCTATGATAAGCTATAAGCAAGGCATTGTATTGGGTATAACACTAGAAGTTGTAAGCTCATTATTGTTATTGTCAAGTCTCTGAAACAAAATGGGTTATTTGGAATGATTTTAGACTGACACAAATAATATTCAAAAAATGACAAATATCATTTAAGTTTATGAGGAACTTTTCACAGAAGAAAATTTCTTATTTCCACTGAGTATTGGTTTCCTTTTGTCTGAGCCCTAGGTTCATCAACCTCAGCATGGATTTACTCACTGAGTTTTTACTCCATGGAGTTTTCCAAGGGATAGGTAAGGTGAAATAAACCAGCCCACAATATGGAAAAATTCCTCTTGATATGTGTGTTTGCTTTCTCCAATATTCTCTCTGTTTCTCTTCTATGAAAAACCAAAATGTTAAGCAAATACTCTGAGGTGAAATTCTATAAAAAGTGTTTTGAGTAAAAATGTGTTACTAAAACCAACACTTTCAGCCATTACACAGGGTTCTGCCTTGCCCTACTTTGCCTTGAACTTTGTGTATTTTTGTGCCTTCCAAGGTTCCTTGATCAGCACTGAGGACTCCTAAACTAGAGCTCACAATAGGTTTATTTATGGTCACCTAGTGATTTTGTTGGTGTCAGACACTATCCCAGTTTGAGGAGTAGTATACTTCTTTCATTCAGAAGAAGTTTTTAATGAAACTGGAGTAAGAGTTGCTATAAACTAATGTCTAAACTTCAGTTTGAGAGGCAATCATTGTAGCAGTTAGTACTGGAGCTTCTACAGGTGTTTTTAATTCTTCCTCTGTGATACTATTAAGTTATCCACAGTGATCTGAGTAACAGAAAAATTTGTTTAAATGCAGTGTCAGGAAAACAAAGGTTTTCCAGGGCAATGAAAAGGATTTGCGAGTTGAGGTGATCTACTAGTTATCTTCATCCAAGAGATGTAGGAGATGAAGGAAACTGAGTTGTTACTAATAATTAAATGGACAATAAAGATATATAACTATTAATGTAAACAAAGAACAAAGAGTAACTGAGAAATGCAGCTAGCTAAATGGATGTTAGTAATGTTAGCTGGAAAGGCTTTCATCCTAATAAATTTCTCAAATTTAATTGTATAAGTCTCACTGTTTTCATTTCTATAAACAGGATCATTAGGAAGCTCTGAAGAATAACAATAATACTAATAACAAAAATTATAACAATAGTATCATAAAAATATATCTCATTGTCATAAATGGATTCCTGAAATGGGTATTGGAAAACTCTGAAGGTTATTTTCATTATCATATGTTGTTACCATACTAAACCTGACATTTTTTTTGTTCTACAGTAAAGACAAAAACAAAAAAAAAAAAGGGATAAAGTGCAGATAAGGATAAGGATACTTCTGTGTAATGTGGTCTAGACTGACCTTGCTTGAGCAGAGGGGCTGAACCAGACAACCCTTCCAACCTTACCCATTCTTTGATTCAGGAAGAAAACAAAACAGGGAAAACAAGCAGGAAAAATCACAAGAAAAAAAATAAAAGAGAAGGAGAAAAGAAAAAGGACCCCACCTCACCAAAGTGCTGGAAATCAGTACCATATTAAGGAATACCTGGTTCTGCATACAATTAGATGTTCATTTTCAGAAGTGCAAGGCCCTCAGGACTACACATTGTACTGTTAATCAAGAAGAACTCTGTATCTAAAACTTTAGGACCTGGATTACAGTTTATTCATGTTCATTATGAACATGAATTTTGTATGTTAAATTTTATTTTTAAAAGCTAAAATATAGTATTTCCCCCACATAGTCAGATGTATATATATGAGTTTATATACATATTTATTGATTTTTACCATATATGCAACATGGAAATTATTCATTATCAAGTTTTAATGCAGCAAAATTGCATGAAAATGACCATGTTCTTCACAATAGATTTTGTATGGTTTTTTTTCATATTTAGCACATCTGGGGTAAGCAGAGTGGGCAGGAACTGGAAGTCTCTGAGCATTTGTGTCTTGAACCTAATACTTTTAAATTATTTATTAATTATTGTATATACATACGTAACAATATTGATAAAACTAATATACTTGACAAAAATTTAGGAACACCACTGTATTAGTGTTCAGCTGTACTTAGCAAGCATTCATATTTTTCTAAACAAAAGCTGAGGTGCATGATGGGAAAACAAATATTAGCATATCTAGACTTAACACGGCTTGTAGACTCCCTGGTGAGCAGTGCTTCTACAGCCAAGGATTATTCACACCATATACAATTACGTTTTCCTTTAAGACTGAATCTTTTATGCTGCAGATAAAAATGAGAAGCTACACAAAGTCTTCTAAAGAAATATTCACGTATCTTCAATAAAGAAAAGAATGTAGTTCATCTCTTGCAGGCCAGCCAAACTTAGGGAGTTTTATTTTATCTAGGAGTGTCTAAGAACAGAATTTGGTATACAGTTTGACCTCTCTGATTGTATTTTGAGGTTGTTATTGTAATTTGCTGTCGGCTCTTTAATTAATCTTGCCGGGTCTGTAATATCATTGGGGCAGAAATAATTGCTTAAATATAAAAGGACCTGTTAAGACAGCCACATGGGAAACAGTGAAGTGGTGAAAGAGTGCACTTCTAAGATTTCCTTATTGACTGTTTAGTAATAAATCGTATGTTTTAATTGCTCTGTCAGAAGAATCCTTCAATGAGGGAAAGGTGACTGGAGCTGAATATGGGAACACCACAGGACAGCTGTTTGGTCTGGCAAAGGGCTCTGTGCACTTGTACTATATATCCAGAGCGACCTTTCAGATTCCATGTACATAGTAACAATTAAAAGTACACAATGACTTGACAATGTTCACTGTGACAGACTGCAGGTTGGCTGCTTCCCATAACAGCCTCCCAGGCAGAGAGGAACAAAGAGCCCGGGCCCATCTGTACGCGGCTCTGAATGCCTCATGTTCCAGAGAGTGCGCTTTGTTTCTCCAAACGCCCCAGGAAGCTCTTCAACAAACAAAACTCAGAGGTCCAGAGGAGCCCAGTCAGGACATTAATATGATAATGAATTCCGGATTACCCTGACAGACGTGACAAAGAAATAGGTCCTTTTGATAATAAGTTATCGGGTTGATTAGGCGGAATTTGTCTGACTCCACGACTGTTGTGAGTATTTCAACAAAGTCAACAAATCCATGTATGACATCAACTTGAGCCACCTTCTATCCTTGTTGCTTTCCAGCAAGTCTGACCTATGCTGCTAATTTAAGGGCTCTTCAGTTGCAGTGTAAATGCTGATACCTGTCCAAAAAGGTATTATAAACCATAAAATATCAGCATCTTTGCTAGTGCATGAAACAAAGGAAAATGGCTGCTTGTCACAGGCAGCTCTGAAGAAAAATTGCCATTAACTCAGAGGTATGACTTTGCTTACCAGCTCATGTTCCTAGGCTAAATTACGTCAGTAGACTTTGTAAGATTAATTTCCAGTCACCTCACCAACTAGGCAAAATGGTTCCTTTTCTGGCCCACCAGAATAAATCTGATTCAGTAGAGGTTGTCATAGCATTTGGAAAGGTACTTACTGTTTTTCTGCTACAATTGATTTCTGTGGTAATTATTATGTCTTCTTGGCTGTATTCTCCAAAAGGCTCTAAGATAAACTTCTGTTATTGCACAAAAGCTCAACAGCAAAAGAGCATCAACTGGTTGCAGATACAGTAGATGACTAAGGTCACACAAAGTACCAAAATCGGGTGGCACCAGCCATCTGTAGTTAACAGCTATTATATAAACATAAAGGAATGTGCCCTGTGTTCTGAGTGATGGAAAAAAACTGGTCATTAGCCACTTGGGAATGTCCGATTCCCCCCACAGCTTTCCAGCTGCGATCCAAGTGTGTTTAAATAAAAATTTAGCACACTTAACAAGAAGTTTGATAGAGTGTTAACAATCCTCAACTTCACATTGAGCTGTTAACCAACAAAGTAGTCATTAAAGGCTGGTAATGACTGCGTTTCTTGAGATTATTGCTTAATTATAAACTTGATCGAGTGGGTCCTGCCTTCTGACTTGGGGGACATTTTCCATTGCTGAGTTTTAACTACAAATGTTTCTTACTATGCCACCTCATTTATAAAACCCTGAATTTAAACTACAGTAAGAATACTGCCTTTAAAAACAGTTATTTGTACACCTCAAAATTATGTTCAAACCATAACTAATCTTGGACTCACCTCAGACAGTGGACTAGCAAAGCTCAACTGCTGTTAACAAATGATTTCTGAGGGAATGGGGCTTTCTTGTAGCGTTAATTAAGAATTTCTGAAACTGGAAGGAGTCTAGAGTGTAGCACTTCTTTTCCAAAGAAAACCCATGAAAGTGAGGAAAAACTGCAATGGATGTTCTATCTTTTGTTCTTTCAGAAATGACTGAATGCTGTTTTTAGTGTACAAGAAATTATTTCTGCAGGCATGACCTTGAAAGTTCCCTAGTTATTGCTACCTGCTTTGTCTTAACATTTAATATTAATTTCCCCAAATCTGTAGATACCATGGCCTATACAAATGATCATAAAAATGTATTCAGGAAAGTTTTCTCCTCTGCAATGATATCAGAGCATCTAAATATATATTATCCAAATGCACAAGGAAAGATAAGGGGTGAAAAGTTTCATGGAGTCACATACTTCATATCCCAGCATATGAGATGGCCATGCACAGACACAAAGGGTACAGGGACAAAGGCAGTCCTATTTTTCTTTTTTTGGTTGATTTCATATGTATTTCAAGTCACTGTATACTACTAATGTATATAAGATATCTTACAAAAATCATTAAATAACAGGGGTCTGAATGTGTGAGTATACTGAATTTATTCCTTTTTTCCATAGGGAAAACAAAAAAGAATATTGATATATTTAATTTAAACTTCTTATAAGTCCTTGGTAATTTAAGGCCACTTAGTATTTTCAAGCAGGGAGGCAATCAGTAGGGAAAAAAAAAAAATCATCCTTTTAACTGAATCTTGTTCTGTAATTCACAAAATACTGAGACTTCTAATGCTAAGTAGCTAAGCAAACTAATACATCTTTAGTCTTTTTCAGACTGTTCTTTTAGGTATTAAACAACAAGGAAATCAAACAAAATCCCATCTTTAGAAGCTATTAGATCAAACATTCTTTGAAAAGAATAACATATAGAATATATTTATTTGTACAAACTTTTAAGTGAAAGTCTCCCTGATAGATAGAGAGTTTCACAACTAATCTGTCTGCAAAATGGCATTTAAGTATTTTTAGAAGTGTTTAGAAGATGGTTAAAATAATGAATTTCAAGTTATTGCATTAATTATCTCATCAGTGACAACTGTAAAGAAAAGTTGCATTTTTAACAGAAAAAAATTATATAGCTGAAAAAGATGGAGAAGACTTGGAGCACTCGAGTACATTTAGGTTTTGCACTTTGTTTCCAATTATTGCCAGTATATGAAAGGAGGAGCTGTTTGCTGGAAATCTGAAAGGGAAAAGAGACAAATATCTTTGCATGTGTAAATCCTCTTCTTCATTCAAAAACTCAGGCTTGTGTCCACAGTGGCTTGCTGGCTCAGTTCATCAGAAAGCCTGCAGCAATTCCCTGAGCCCTCATTTGTAGACATCACTTTGGCAATGGAACAATGCAGCAAATTCTCATTCGAGGGATTACGATACTATATATAAAGAAAACATAAAAAGATTTACATATATTCCATGTAATTTCCCCCATTATATATTAAGCATGAAGCAGAATTTTGAGTCTTTTAATTGGTAGATGTGTCACTAAATTTTTTTAAAATGGTAATTTATATCCCAGCATTTTATTTTCAATGATAATATGCATCTCATATATCACATTCAATAGATATCCCAGAATCTGCAGGCTGGGAAAAAGGACAAAATTCAAGCTATCCTTTTGGGGCTACTTATCTTACTGGATCATTTGAGTAGTGCCTATTCTTTTCCAAACCCACCTCCTGGTTTGCATGCATGCTGTAAATGACCTAGAGAAGGATCACAGTCATTGCTGCCTGGCATTCTGTCCTCATTATCAAGAGGGAACAATGGGAACGCAACCTTTGCCAGTTGTGGACCAGGCATGAGCAAAGAACTGCTGTGCACCAACAGATTTGCAACACCTACATTCCCACACCTTTCCAGGCATTTCAAGATAGAAAAGGGGGAACTGCACCCCTGAGAAAAGTCTGTAATGTCATAGAATCTCAGTCACAAACATCTATGCTTCATCAGACAATGTGCTAGAACTGCTCTGCTCTAGATGAGAAGTAAACACGTGATCACAGAGTACTGTTTGTGATGGGCAGTACCAAATCCAACAATGATCCTGACAGGAAGAAGCTGTGTGGCACACATTCAAATCACCACATTTGAACCCATAATTAATTTATTCCAAATCAACCCCTATTTAAATCACACAGCTGCCTTATAGCACTGATTTTGGGAGCAGCAGAGTCCTGCTTGCTCTATTGTTGGGTGATACTTTACCAAGCAATGTCTTCATTTCTGGGTATCTGCTGTGTACTAGCTTCTCATTCATTGAGGCATGATTAAACTTAAGACACCTCAGCTGAAAATGAAAATTCCCACCAAACATTTTGACTTTAAATAAAAAAATCTTCCATTTTCTTAACAAACTTTGGGATCAGACTCCTCATGGGAAACATGGAAAGAACAGGAAAGGAACAGATCCTAAAAACTTATTACTGTCACCAGTAATGTGTGAGAAAAAAAGGCCAGAGTGCAGCTGAATGACAAAAGAGGAACGTTGGCCACTATATTTGCTGGGATTCCAAAAAGACATTAATTTAAATTAAGTTCAATCACATGGCACATAAATAACTCTCTCTGAGAAGATCTGGGCCCCTTTGCAAAGTTTCCTGTTGGCACAAATGCTGTACATAAAGCACAAACCTCTTGAGCACAATGACCCAATGATGTACTGCTACACAGACTCCTGTAGTTCAGGAACCCACTGTAGAGGAACAAGGTTTTGTGGAGCAGAGATCCAGAAGACCACAGTGAAGCATAAGATAGAGTCTGTAGTACCAGATATGACACTCAAAATTGGGCAGTAGCTCAGAACATGATCCCTTGGTGAGAACAGACTGGTTTTCCCTTTATGGCAGAGGACCCATGGATCTGGGATGAGCAGGGAGCAACAGCAGCCTCTAACTTGTTTTAAATACCTTCAGTTGCCTGGCACATCAGCATAGAGAGGGCAGTTATGACCTGGGACCTACAGGAAAGACACAGGTGTCTGGAGCAGCAGCAGACAGCCAGGAGATTTAGCCTCACTACCTGAAATGGCACTTGACACCTGCATGCAGGTGTGCAAATATTCTTCTCTGTTTTTTGTTGGTTTTTTTTTTTTTT
>VZRH01006971.1:29140-76232 GCA_013397555.1 Urocynchramus pylzowi | reverse complement strand
AAAAAATAAAAAATTTTAATCCTGCCTAATTCACCTTAAAAAAAAAAAAAAAAAAAAAGGTAAGTCTATATGTGCTGCATGATGCAAATCTTTGTATTTTTAATTTTATCATTTTGTCCTATTAACAATAATTGCTATGTTTTCCTAAGATGTCCAAATGAATAGATAATGGAGTATAGAAAGGAGAGGAGTAGCATTGTTTGTTACCTGTGCATTCAGATCTTTGTAAATGCAGCTCCCAAAGTTACTGCTTCTCTCTGCACCATAATGATATTGTACAGTGCCTTTTGGCTCTAGCACAATGTGTTATGCATCAGTGTTTAAGAGCATATTGTGCACCATTATTGCCCTCTCTCTAGAGGACTACAAACTGCATTAGTTTGAATTACCAAATCAAAACTTTATGTGCAGCAGTTCCCCCACAAGGGCTTTAGCATTTTTATGTCATAATCCCTCTATTATCCCCCTCCTCACATGCTTTATAACCATTAAGTTATTGAAAAATTCTCAACAGATGTCATCTTAAGATGAATGTTGCTGTGCCGACTGGTATCAAGGCTGGAATCTGGATATTGCTCAACTTTACTAAAAATGTCAGGGAGAGAATAGTCAGCTGTAAAAATACAAGATATGCCAGCAATGGTTGTTTTCATGTCAACTGCAACATGACTTGTAGTGTTCGCAATTTTAGCTTCTAGAAGATGCAGTTTTCATTTGATGGGTTGGCAGTAATGGCTTGAGATATGTAGCAAGAAAAAGGAAAATAATTCAAGGTCTTTTTTCCCCTCTCCTTTTATGATAAAAGCAGATTTTTGCGTTAATCTGATTTTAGTCTCAAGACTTACCTTTTATTATATATTGTTCCTATTGAGAATTTTGTTGAAATACAGAAACTTTTTGCATAGGTATAATAATTGTAACAGGTAATTATGTATTCTCTTTTCATCTAAAGCACTGAAATACCAAACATTATTGCTATGATGGTAATGATAAGGATTTTATATTTTCCCTCTCATTGTATTGGGACATTTGTAATTTTAAACACCATAAAGTCATAAAACTATACGTTGTGACATAATTTAGAACCATCTTAAATTTGAAGCAAACAAAGCAAAAGACATTTACCTTCCAAAGTGGTGACAGTATGGTATTTAAATAATAGGAGATACACATGGCACAGATACCTGTCAAAATGAGATTAAAGAACAGAACCAGGGCCCACATTAGTAAGAGCTTTAAAAAAGGCTTTTGATAGTAAATCAGCTTTTTCAGAAGCAGTTACTGTACAAAAGAGAGGAATAGCATAATATATGCTCAATTCATCTGAATAGCAATATAGCAGTTGAGTTCTTATATTCAGAGCTGATGTGACAAACCTGAGAGATTTTTAAAGAGGAAATTACAATAATCAACTCCCATGATGAAACAGGTATACTTTTGGTAAAGCTGGCAAGGAATATATAAGGGATATATTGTCCATGAGGACTGAAGCAGAAATAAATCTATTGGTATTGCATCTGAGATGTGAAGAGTTTTTAGTCAAAAACGAGGCTTGGGATTCTTAATGTGAATTCTACATCTTACTTTTACAGAAAGAAAAATCAAATTACAAAAGGAGCTTCCTATTTTCCTCTAGTGCTCCCCTAAAGGCCCAGAACTGGTTAATTGAAAGTTTTCCCATAGTATCCATGACAGAGACTGCTATTATTTCTTTGCTTCACAGCTGTATCTGCTATTCTAGCTGTCTAGACCCCTATAATTAGGGAAAGATTGGTTTCTGGACAGCTTTCCAGCTATCCACTTTCCATTTTGCATCCTAAAGGCTCCTCCCTTCTATGGGGGCTCATAGCTTCCAGTGGTGCAGGGATATAAAGAGGAGATGGGATTCACCAAAGAAAACTCTTTTAGCTGATATTAGCTGTCATAGAGAAGAGCCTGATGAAGTCAATCTCACCTGTAAGCAATAAAAGGTGGAAATGCCAAAACAGGCTGTCGAAGGCAACATAGATCTGACTCTTCACTGTAAAAAATGGTGTTAAGAAAGATGATGTACTCAAACTGCCTGATATTCAAAACTCCCAGAAACTCTCAATTCTGACTGTTTTAATAGGAGACACTTTTTCATGTCTAGCCATCTTTAAGAGAATATTGAACACTGAATTTTGGAAATAAAAGGTGCTGAACTTCAGTTTTCAAGATTTATTTAATGACAGAAAACTCATCTCATATTTAAGTCTTTATATTTACTGTGTGTTGTGTATTATTCCTATTTGTCTCTCTTGTAAAAATATCATAATTCATCACATTATACGGTGTGTGCTGCTTTTGTTCTGTAGCGTGATTTTAAAACTTATGCCATATGAACATTTCCAGTTCTTTTGTATATGATACCCTACTTGAATTTTACTCACAGTTTATAAACTGAGCTGGTTAATGTATTCATTTATATGCTGCGATAGTCGTCCAACTCAAAGCTTTAATATTTCATTGCAGTGCTGGTATCTGATCTGAGGAAATATATTTCTGTATACTTTGCAAGAATCTTCTTAGGTTTTCCTAACATTTATTTTCATATGGTTCTTTAGTGAAGGTTTGGATTTGTTCTGCTCTTTTATTGCATGTTCCTACCTCTATATTTGACTGGTGTGCTTTAGTATATAATCTGCCACTAACCTGGATAATTTCTATTACTTTACTTTCTAAAAGCCCAGGATGAACTGCACTGAGGAAAATATCTATAAAGGTATTTGAGCTACTCCAGTGCTCTATGAGACTTTACACAAAGGTTATACACAAAAAATGTTGATAATAAGCTAGAACCTCCCTAACTTATAGCAAATTAGAGTATATTTCCTAAATCTCCTGCACCTCTGTCTATGACACCAGGATAATGTACATTTGCAGATAAATGACTAATTTACTTCCAATTTTACCTGCACTTTATTAGGAGCTGGCCTATCTTTGTGAGAAACCAAATTCTTGTACTAAGCAGTTTTCCATCTTCTTCTTCAGCTGTAATAACAGAAGCTAAATAACATTTAACAAATTGCCACTTCCTTATGCCCTGTCTTCAATCCCCCATCATTGTTTTTAATGGGACAATTTAACCTTTGAACCTATGTCTCTATTACAGATATAGTTGAAGAGCTTTTAATTGAAATATTCCATACAACTTGACATCCAATATTATTTCTTTGCTCCTCTAATTATCCTTTTAACTTTCTTCTGCTTATTTGTATAAACTCTCTTCAGTCTGTCTTTCTACCAGACTGTTTATATATTTTTCAAAAGCCTTTCAATTATTTGCTCATTCTACTCTTTACATACTACATAACTACATTTGACCTCTGTAACCCTCCTCCTTGTTTAGATTTAGCCAAAATGAGTTTCAGTTGCAAGGTCTGCAGCCATTTCTTAAATTGTTTCCCACTGCTCATCCATAGTGCTCATCTCTGCATTGGAGAACAACCAAACAAAATCTCTTTGGAAATGTTATACAATATCAGACTTTCTAGTAGTAAAAACAAAGTCTCAACCCAGAAACATCTGAAACATGTTGGTTTATTTCAGTACAGGTATGAAAAAACAAAACTAGAGGGAGGTTTTCCAGCTCCCAATGGTGAAATGGCTACTACTTTCAGGCTGTTAGGGTGCACAGTATTTATAAAATACAAAGTAAAATTAGGCAGAATTCATGCCAAGCCTAAAACATGCCAACTTGAGCAAGTCTTGACAGTATTCTTATCCTATAACTTGGAGTTACAGTCTTCTCCCTTCTCTGATGGACTTTATACTCCATCTATTTTTATGACAATCCTTCTTGCCCTGACATGCCTAATGACAGAAAAAAAAGAACCTTCTGCTCTTAAATCTAAGCTGTGGGTATAGTGATTAACAGTGGCTGGTAGTGGTATGATTCAAGCCAATCTGCAATTTAAGGTAGTCTTGATTTCCATATAACTTATAGAAACCCTTTTCTTTTGAGTATTCTTATTTGATATTTCTTTTCAGTCTCTCAATTTTATTTTTGTTTTCTCTTTAAAGCAATGTTTCTATGGCTGAGAAGAGATATGGTGCAGAATGGAGTTTATGGGTCACCCAAGACACTTACATTGTTTCCTTATAGAGCAGTTTTTTGACTCACTTTCTCATCAGGTGGCAAAGCAAAACTTCTGGACTTTATTGTTGTCCACGTTGCAAGTGCCTCAAAGAATATTACTTGAAAGCCAGTACCTTTCCTGGGCATATCTGGTAAAGATATTAAAGATATTATCTGGAAGATGCTTTCCAGGAAACTTCAGCCTGTGACAGGCAGCTATAATATTCTCCAGAAGAATATTATCCATCCAAAGCTGAATAAATGCCAAGACTTTCCGTGCTATATAAAATTTTAAAAATATTTTACAAATGTTCTGTGAAATTTTCTGTGAATTTCATTCCCTGACATTATGACACAATGTCTTCCCACACAGAGTTCAGTAAGCTCAGTAGTATCCAGTTGTGCACTATGACTTCACACTATCTTCTTTGGGTTTTGCATATCCTTTTAACACTCAAAAACTACACAATTAAAACCCCTCTAATATCACATATTCTGTCCTTATTACAGTCCCCTCTTTTCCACATACAATCTTCCTCAATCATGTAACTTAAAAGCAGACACTAATGCAATTGGAAAATGGTAGAAAATTCATTCAAACTTTGAAAACATTGATCTGTGTATGAGGACTTTCATACAAGTGATAAATCTGTTGCCTTGAAACATTTTCCTAATAAGAGTAAAACCAATGAGTTGAGTTTTTATCTTCTCATGCCTTGTGTCTCCTTAAAAATAAGGGTGTTACCATATTCCATCAGGGAAATGTCATCTCACCAAACACAAAAGATGAAAGGAAGAATGAATTACAAAAACAAGGAATTATTACAGAAGTGTGTATAATCATTGGTTGCAGAAATTTTATCTTTTTTTAAGCTTTCTTTAAAAATAAAAAAAGGGTTTTGACTTGTCACACAACTATGTCACACAACTGCAACCTACATGGGCAGAACTAAGTGAAACCACTGGGCATTACAATTTTTCCAGACCAGGAGCACATGTACAGTTAAGTATTAAGGTTCAAAAAAAACCATATCACTGTTCTGTAAAGCTAAATATAAAGGTCCTGCAACGGTTTCTTTTTTTTACTTTTTTTTTTTTTTTCTTTTTTTTTCTTTGATGTACTGTGTGTTCACCAAAACAGATTTGCAAATACGTTAAAACAGAAATCCCTTAGAACTGCACTGGAAATCCTTCCTAAGTTTTAAAGATTTCCACAACAATGAACACACTTTTAAGGTCTTATAGTACGCTTAATATATAACAGCACTGTGTAGTTGAGACAGAAACTGCAGTATTCTTCTGCATTCAGTATATGATGATCAAGAGGAAGGCTTTCAAATACACTTGCAAAGAAATGGAGCACTCACTCATGACTATTACATGGAATGTTTAACAGACGAAAAATCAAATATTTTTATTTTTCATAATGAAGAACAGTGAGTTTTATCACTGAGAGCATCTGAACAGCTGTGTCAGATCAGACCGAAAGCCTGTCTGGTCCCGTATCCTGTCTCTGACAGTAGGCAAAAGCAGATGCCTGGAAAAAAGTGGAAGAAGATGACAAATATATAGTGAAATTCCCCTGAACCCAGCAGTTGCACATTTAGGAAACTTTTAGAAGTAGGTGTGTTATCTCCATTCCTTACAGACTCCAGTGACATCTTTTATATTTTCTTTCAATGTTTTTTAGAATCCGTGCAAGTAGTTGTGTCCCACTGCCTTTCACACTGGCTATTACTACCTCTAATATTCCATCTTGTTTAGAAAGTTGAATCTGTCACTTTGTGATTTTGTTTGATTGCAGATAGTTCTAGAGCTGAAGGGACTGCACCCTTTCTGAACTTATGGATGCCATCATACCTCCCTTATTTCTGTCAGCCTCAAACCATGCTAGTTTATTCAACATTTCCTCACTTGGAAGCTGTTTTTGAACATATTCCTGACTTTCCATTGTATCTTCTTCAGGATATAAGAGAGTCAGATGTACACAACATTCAAATGCAGGTGTGCTGATGATTCATATAGTCAAATAATACTATTTTCTCTTTTGTCTTCCATTATTTACCTATTAATCCGTAACATTTGGGTTTTTTCCTTTTAGTGAACATTGAAGTGGTAATTGTGTGAAGATATGTATTATAATATATGAGCTCATTCCTGACTGTTAACAGTCATCTTAGAACCCATCATTATAGAACCTGTCATAAAATTATTTTTGTTTTTCCACATTCACATCACATTTATTTGTATTAAATCCCATCTTGCTGTTTATCATCCTGTATCTCAGGACTATGTAGTCCTTTTTGCAACTCTCTGCAGCCAAGTCTTCTTTTTAAGATCCCAAATAAATCATCATGATCAGAAAATTTTTCACATAGTTATGAATCTTCTTTACATAACAGTTTATTCAGAACTTCACTGGTCAATTGTCTTCTGTATGAAATAACATTTTTTCCACTGCATCCTAATTTATAGCCATTTATTTATCCAGGGCAGAGTCTTCTCTTATGCCATGGCTACTTATTTTCCTTAACTAAGGAAACTCTGCAGAGACCCCAGACTTTGTCTTATTTTCTGTTTCATTCACAGTACAGGTTTCTGATCAGTGAGTTTCCACAGTAAGTCTCCTTCTAGTCCTCTGGAATAAAGCCAATTTTAAGTGTGAAGGCACATACTTCAGTCCATAATTCAGACACTTATTCCTTGAATTTCAGCAAAGGTCTTGAAAGCCTGTGTTTGCCTTTGATGACGTAAAATCCTTCATTTTGTGAAATTGTTCTATGAGCTGTGCTCCTGAAATTTAAATGTGGTATTTTTATTCTCTTCTGCGTTCTTTGTAAAAAAATGTTCTGGCTTAAAATAAACAAAAAAAAAAAAATATCTTCAAGCATGTACCTGATGCAGGGAGATTCAAAATATTAATTTAGTTCTTTTGCTACATTGTAATCTATGTTGTCACCTCATCCAAGTACTCATTTTTCCTGATAAGATTTTAGGGTTTTTTTTTGTCTGGCATTAATTTGTTTTTACATTTAAGCTACATGTTCATGTTCTTTTCTGGTCATTATTCAGATTGAACTTCACATATTTGAAGGATTGCTTTTTAATTTTAATCTACTTCCTTACTCTGCTGTTTGCCCATGCTGAGTTTCTTTTGTTCTTCCTCTAACCTTCTTTGAAAATGTATGCATTTGTGTTGTGACTGAAACAAGAGGACTCAAAACATTCCCAAACTTCCAGTGAAGATTTTGATTTTACAGGAGTTCCTCTTAGTTTCTTCTTAATTATCTACGCTACTTTCGTATTTTTCTCTTTTGTAAATATTGCAAGACAGTTTTTTAATCTCATTATTCACACAAAACTGTTGAGATAAAGTTTGGTCTGGAGTGGCGCTTCGACAAGAGTGTTATGACAATTTCATGTAGACTGACTCAGGACCAGGAGAATTATTTCTCCTTGCAGATTTCTCATATGGCTTGGCCCAAGAATCATTGGTTGTCCAGGAATCATGGGGAAAAAAAAGTTTGCTAGTGCTTAACTCCAAGCTTTCTATATAACAGAGCAACATTTCTGCATAATTTTCCCCTATTTTTAGCTTATGTTAACTGTCCCTCTGATTTATTTTACTGTATTTTCTGATGCAGCTTTTCCTCCAATTGTACAGGTACCTGTCAGCTAGAAGAACCCATATAAGATGACTTGAGATAGGGTCACATATATGATTCTGTAAAATCCCTGGAAATGGCAGTGGCAGACAAGCTAGGACACTTCTTTGCCCACAGCAGTGGTCTACTGATGTAGTTTTGGTCTAAGAACTGAAACATAGAATCCAACTCAGTGGCAAAGACTACAAATAAAACGCTCTTAAAATGAAAACACACTCATATAACAAGGAAGTTATTAATATTAACTGGGACATGTGCTTAATTTCACTGTAATATAAACAAACTTTTGATGTTCATTTTCAAAGTATGCATTTGTATATAATTATGCTTAATGCATATCATACTCTGCAGTCTTATGATTTTACAGTCAGACTGATGGAAGTGCTTGGTTTTTTCATCTTCTTTTATTTGCATTGCAAAATATTTCTTTGTCTTTATTATTCTTACCTGCTGGAAACAACTTTCTTTTTCATGAATCATGTAGATGAGTATTTCCAAGAGTCATGATATACAATATTTGGAAAATTTGTAAATATTTCCTACTCTCAAGGAAGTGAAGAACTGCAGGAGTGTACTAATGTTGGTGCAATTTAGTCTATTATATATATAATTTAGCGACATGAAAGAAAAAAATACTAACTTGTTATAATGTAGATTAAAAAGAGAGTTCTGACTACAGCCTTGTCAGTAGTACTTTTAGATGTATTTAATTTTCTTTTTCAGTGATTGTTGTCACAACAACTATTGTTTCCAGTAGCTTCATATTCACCCAGCAATAATAATGCCATTTTAATCTTGTAATGATGTGTCTTCTCTAGCTGAATTAATAAGGAAACCAAACTAAAAGATAATTTGGGATATCTCTGAAACGCGTGCTAATAAAAAGACTATGATCAGTCTGACTACATGTTTTTCTTAGTAATATTATGCTAATAATAGTAAATAACAGCCTTTTATTTGTGTCCTTCCTTTTCTTTATAAAGATAAATATTGATAGATTTGCATGAAACAATAAGAATGGCTATTTCCTTCTGAAGTTTGTAGGTATGATCCAGCTAAATGGAACACTGCTAGTCCTGTTTCCATCAAGGCTCTCTACAGGATTTCAATACTCCTCCTCAACTGAAGTGTCCTTTCATGCTATAGAAAAATAATAAAAAGTGTAAATCAATGACTATCAACTATTTGCTTGTATAATAATATCATGGTCATTTATAAATGGTGCAAGTGTTCCCTACGTCACAGGGGTGGCTTCAGCCAGGAGGTGCTCAAAGCTTCCCCTATATTCCACAGAATGACAGCTGGCTCCAAGGTGAACCTGACTCTGGCCAAGGATTACCCCATCAGCAACAGTGGCAGAGGCTAGATTTAAGAAGGGTGAGGGGTCAGGGAGAACCAACAACTTCAGATGGGCAGTAGAGTGTGAATATGGGAAAGAAATATCTCTGCACACACCAAGGTCAGTGAAGAAGGAGGGGCAGGAGGTGCTCCAGGTGCAGGAGGCAGGATTCCCCTGCAAACCATGGTGCAGACCATGGTGAGGCAGTTGTGCCTCTGCAGCCTACAGAGGCCCACAGGGGAGCATAGATCCACCTGTAGCCTGTGGAGAAGACCACCAGAGCAGGTGGATGTCCAAAGGAGGCTGTGATGGGAAGTTCCCACTAGAGCAGGCTCCTGGGGACACCTGTGTCCCTGTGAAGAGAGAAGCCCACACTGGAGTAAGTTTGCTGTCAGGGTTTGTGACTCTATCAGAGATCCATGCTGGAGCAGTCTGCTCCTGGGGGAACAGGCATCCCATGGAAGTGACCCACATTGTGGCATGAAGGTTTGTCTCCCACAGGAGGGACCCCAGGCTGTAGCAGGGGAAGAATTTAGAGGCTTTCCCCCGAGGAGGAAGGAGCAGCCAAAACAGAGTCTGATGCAGGCCACATTCTCCACCCCTTTGCAGCGCTGCAGGGGAGAAAGTTGAGGAAATCAGGAGTGAAGTTAAACCAGGCATGAAGGGAGGGATGAAGCAAAGGTATTTTTTGGCTTTTTTTCTTTTTGTTTTCATTTTGTTTTTTTCATTATTCTATTTGGGTTTAATTGGCAATAAATTAAAATAACTTTCCCTAAGTTAATTCTGTTTTGCCCACAATGGTAATCAGTGAGGGAACTCTCCCTGTCTTTGCCTTGACCCACAAGCCTTTCATTATATTTTCTCTCCCTGTCCAGCTGAGAAGACAAGTGATAAGGCTGGTTTAGTGGGTGCCTGGAGTCCAGACAGGATCAATCTAGCAGAGACAATTGGTACAGTCAAAATTAAACTATTTTTTCTATGCCTAGATGAGAACAGTCAATGGTACCATAAATAGTGCGGGTGTGCTCTTCTTCTGGCTCAAAAATATGTTTTGAACTTGTCAGAATGGATCTTTGTTTCACGAAAAAAAAATTAAACTTTTGGATTACATGAGTGGTGAAACCTCTCCTTCCTCAATGAGCATGGATACGTTGTTATGGATGAGCTCATTTTTGCATGGGTTCAGCACAATGAAGGGGTGCATATTCTGCCTATTGTACATGAACATTTATGTATTCACTCTGGAGCTGTCTTATTGTTTGGTCTGTTTCCAAATGCCAATCTTAGCACAGAATGGACATTTGATCAAAAAAAGCATTTATATTTCTGTTGGCACTGTGCTGGAGGGCTCACATTGCTTGGCATTGTTGATATTGTGTTACTTAATCTTCTGACAAAATAGAATTATGTCTCACATGTAACTTCTCTTACAAGTATAAGTAGCTTCCACTTGCAGACAGTATTCCCATGTTCGTGACTAGAGCACTGCAGTCTTATACTGTGAATTCATTGTGTATAGAAATGTGAGAACTGTCAGAGGGCAAACAAGCCAGGGCAGTACCATGCACCACCATCATTTTACATATTTTTAAATGTTTCCTCTAACTGGGACTTAATCATTTCAGTTACTGTAAGGAGCCTGAAAACCGGTAGTCTTTATTGTCCACTCTCTTCTCAGAAAAATTCTTTCTGTATGTCCAGAATTGTTCATATAAAAGTACTGAATAAGTTTAAAAGCATGCTGATTTTTCAACAGGATGCACTCCTGTAGGAAGAGTTATACTTGCATAATTAGCTTCAATGGCATTGTCAGGATTGCAATGATGAGCATTCTCTTGTAACACCTAAGATAAGTTAAGAAAAATGAGAATTGTAGCTCCAGACTATACTCCACCACTTCATATTTTTATTTTCTTTTAACTTTTAAAACAGTTCACAAAATCCAGATGTCAAATATAAGTTATGTTTTGAACTAGTAACCTGTGGCTACTTGCTCAGTTCACATTTACAGGCATTTTTTATGTCAGTTTTCTCTGTGTCTTTCCCATAGGTAGGCTGCAGATGTGCTACTAAACGTCTGTCTTTTGATGTAATATATCATATTTTAATTACTTTCCGTTCTTCTTGCATTTGATTCACATATGAAAGAAATTATTGGCTAATCCCAGGTGAGATCTATAAATAACCTTTTATGTAGAAAATATTTTTTTCTTTTCAGTAGCTTCAGTTTAGAGTTGCATTCAGTTTTCTTTTCAGTAGCTTCAGTTTAGAGTTGCATTCAGGTTTTCATCTAAGCAAATAAGCTGTATGTTTGTTAGGGAGCTGCTTTTACAGATGGAAGAAAAATCTTTCACCTCTTCCTCACCTGTGAAAATATTGAGGGTCCTTCTTTTTCCTTCAAAGTATTTGGGAATAAATCATAAAATATAATGATTTGATATACAAAAATGTTTGAAAAACTTATTTTGATGTAGAAAAGGATCCATGAGTCTTAAAAATGCTTTCACTATAGACATGCTTAAAACAATACTTTATGATTTTGACAGTTAGGAGTTTTCTTGTCCAGTTTTCTTCCTAAAGCTTTTATGCTTGTTGAACTTAAAAAATATAGGAAGAAGAAATCTGCAGAAGTGTTATCAACCAAAGGTAGTGTGGCCAGCACTTTCAGGTATTCTCCTGGAGGAATTAAAATATCTTATCTGTTTCAATTTTCTGTATCAGAGAAACAATCACAGTCATTTTTGTGATGCTTTTTTTATCTTATTGGGTCCTTATAGCAGAAGGTAAAACCTGGTGCTTGCCCCAAAAACTTTATCAAATCTTGAAGACATTGATGCTGTACAACTTTTTTATCATTTTGTGATTCAGTTTCCACTGTCATAAAGCACCATGAAGTCTAGAGATGAATATTCATGTTCAAGTGATGTGACCAATTCCCAGTACCTGGCTTTATTTTTCTGCTGTTATTGGATACATCTGTATCCACAAGATAATTTAAATATATTTAGTAAGATGCTTTCTGTCAGAAGAAGTTTCCAAAGCCAGTGAATCAGCAGCCCAGGAACTGAACAAACAGTGCATATTTTGTCAGACTGCTGGCAAGCCTGTTCTGCACACTAGTGCATCCTCCTTGGGCCAAATAGAACTGTATGGACACAGAAACTGAAGAACAGCTTGACTTTAATCAAAGAAGCTAAACACTAGTTATAAAATGAACTTTATTTCCATTTCTGTTTTAAAGCTATGCATAGATTCTCTATTATACATTTAAGTATGTGTCGTGCAATAGTTAGCTATGTCGTTAATAGTTTATAATGGAATATATATGGCACCAGGAAAGCAGAGTTTTTCACATGAAATCACAGTGTCTGTTTCCATAAAGTTTTAATGACACTTCTGCCCTGTCCTGCAGAGTACATTACATAATTGTGAGGTTGTCCTCAGTACAGGAAGGGCATAAGAGAAAAGGAGGTAGGATTCAACCATTTTGTGCATGACACAGAAGGCTAATAATGATCACAACCTTGTGTTATGAGAAAATAAAATCTCTCTGGAATAATTACTGAGCAGTAGCAAATCACTTTTTTTTTTTTTTTTTTTGTACAAGCTAAATCCGCCGGCAAGGCTAATAACCTAAATAAATAAACAATAACCTAAATAAATAAACAGAAGAAGAAGAACTTTTGGTGGAGACATGGTTTAAAAGCTTGTGAATTCCGTTTTTGTGCTGCTTGTCTCAAACCAGATTTGTCTTCAAGAAATCATACTCCAGAAGGAGCTGGAGCGACTCCAGTTTCTATCTCATACTTTTTCTCCTCTCCCAAGTATATTTTTCATATTGTGACTTACTGAATGCTCCAAGAGATGCAAGTAGTGGTTTCACTGTTGCTCAGTATCTACTGTGAACTCTTGTACTCAATGCTTGTGAGCAGCTCCCTCTTTACTATTTAATGTAGCCTTTGAGCTCTATAAATTTGGAATTGTTACTCCCTGTAAGAAGTCCCAGGCTTCTTTTAGACCTCAGGACCCAGAGTTGTCTTAGCCAAATCACTTTTTAGGTTTTAGCTTGTGGAGGTTTTAGCTCATTTAACTATCAGGTAACAGTTACCTGCATTAAATTAGCTTTTGCACCGCTTTGAACAGTTGTTTTTGTTCTGTACATTTTGTAATTAATACACAATTATAACAAATGGAATGAGGGATCCATTGATGGAATAAAATGCAGCATCAA
This sequence comes from Urocynchramus pylzowi, assembly GCA_013397555.1. NCBI lineage: Eukaryota > Metazoa > Chordata > Aves > Passeriformes > Fringillidae > Urocynchramus > Urocynchramus pylzowi. The sequence goes on along the minus strand of VZRH01006971.1, from coordinate 62,898 downwards.
TGAATAAAGACAAGGAATGATATAGAACTTCCTGAAAAGGTAGCAGGATGGTGACTTTGAAGACTCCAGAGTTATAAGCAACTGACCAATGCCCAAATACTGTTACTCACAGGAATGTCACCTGAATGAAACCTGGTTTAGTCATAACAAAGGAAGCAGGATACACAGGACAAATATCCATTGTATGTAAAACCTGTAAGTACATAAAAAAGATTGGGTGAAGCCTGGACTTTCAGAACAACTAAGATAGAGCAAGGTGTAGAGCATGTTAGTAAACACATAAAGTTGCTCTAAGCATATGTTATTATCAGGAGGATAATAACTGTCACTGTCAACATCACCACCAAAATGCTCCTGGCATGCTGATGACTTGCTGTAACCATTTCCCCTCCCAGAATGGAGGGAAATTGGCCTAGAAACTCAAAGGAACAAAACTAGCCATTGGCCTTAGAAACTCAGAGGAACAAAGAGTGAGAACAATGCCACAGAAGGGAGGAAATACAGTTTAAAGTTTTGTGTAAATAATAATGTGGCTGTAATATATTTGGAAGTATAATCATTATAGCTAGACTAATATTTATTTCATTAGACTTTTTTTTATTATTATTTTAGCATTTTAAATATTATCACTGGATTATTTTAACAGTGAATTCCTGTGTTTGCATGTTCCACTTGTCAAGAGTGTGACACTCTCTGGCAATTTATTCTATAACTTTCATGCAAAATATTGGTAATATAAGAGAAATTAATAGAACCAAACAAAACATGCTTTGGATTTATTCACCAAACATATACTATCTGGACCTTTTTTAAATAATATGTTATTCCTGCAGGCTGGAAAAATAGGTGACTGTTTACTGAAGCAAAGACAACAGGCCATTCAAAAATAATCAAAGATCAACTTAGTGTCAGAAAAAAAAAAGTCATATAAAGCTGATGCATGGAAAGAAGTGATTTACAAATAAGCATTTGTGGTAGCATATTTTATGAGATTTATGGGGTTCTCGGAAACCTGCACATATCCAGAGCAGAAAGACCCTTCATTTTGTTTTGGAAGACAAACATTCAACATTGTCATAAGACAACTCATCTTCCTATTTTTTTTGGTATAAATGGTTTCTTTACAGGCCAGAGCATGGTGCTTAGCTTTCTTTCAGATCAAAAGCAATTGAACTTCTTTTTCTCTCTATCTCAGTTAATTTTATTTTCTTTACAAGTTTTGATAGGATTTTTTCCTTTTTTTTTTTCAAAGTTAATGGAAATTTGTATCATTTTTCTTCCAATTTTTATCATTTTTCTTCCAATTTCCAAAAATGCAGGCAATATTCCAAGTAAGGCTGCAAGGCAGCTATAAAAAGATACTACTCTGCATTTAGAAATTAAATCTCTGTGTGGGCAATTGAAATTTGTTTTTGTTGGTTTTTGTAGCTAAAATACTGTAAGATCATGTCAAATTTGTTGAAGACTCTCACACACTGATTACTTTCCAGTGACCTTTCTTCCTTTAGATTTTTCAGAGAAAGGAATCAGAATGCAATTATATTCTTTTCCGGACTCTGCAAAATTGGCATTCCTCTTTTTCCATTCCATTTTCTTTTCCTCACAATGAAGATTCTTTTTCTTACCTCAAGTGATTGAAGGCAACTTTTTTTATATTGATATTAGAATTTATGGCTTTTGGTGGTGGTGGTAACTTGCTAGTACTACTGGCTTTTATAATCATTATAACTTCTTAGATGCTATTTATATCATGTCAAATATATAAAGTCTAAGGAACTTCTGAACAGCCATCCATTATGCCAAGAAATTTTATAACAAAGGTCTTATAGGCTATGGGAAGTTGACTTAAGTATGACTGGTTGTATCAGAATATAATTTGTTTAAACTTTCCCCTTCATAAGTGGAGAAAGACAAGCTATTCCTGTCTATCATAATTTGTTGCTATTACTTCTTAAATCACAAAATGTGTATCAACAGCCACAGGTCTACCTGTTCTATTTGTCTGCTTTTCACTTTCACATACCTTGTATGTATGTTCCCTAATAAAATGTGAAGAAGGCCTTTTAAATTACTTTTTCTGTAGAATTTGTGGCCAATACCATTATTGCAATTGAAGAGACAGCAAACTAGATGAGGGGCCACTTATGCCTGGGAAACTAAAATATATTATTAAAGGAAATGTGAATTTCACTTTATTTCTCCATAATTTGTTTGTGATTGTGCCTTCCATCAAGAAAAAAGTGGCCTGCAAAGACTTAAATTGCAATAAACTAAGAACCCCTTCTCTGACCTTCATATATGACTTTCAATCCATATCTTCCATTTAAATAGGAAAATAGCAACCTGTTCTAACTAAGATAAAGAATACACTCTAGCCAATTCCTGCAATAGAAAGAAGACAGCTATGGTGTTTGCCACAGGCATATGAAATAGATAAAAGAAAGATAAGAGCTTTAAAAAAGGTGGACCATAATGAATATATGGGAATGAAGAAAGGAAATGGTTTGTTTTCTTTCCCCCAAAATAAAAAGAACAAAACTTTTTCAAGAAGAAGAAAACAGTTTTCCCTGAGAAGTAGGAATCTGGTATGTTTCCTCAGTCTTAATAAAGCATTTAGGCAGAGACAGCTCTGACACTTGAAGGGAGCAGAGACTGAAATGTTTTCCCTTTGACACAGAGTCCTATAATAGTGAGGTTTTATATTTAATGGGATGCAGGGTCATTTCCCATGGGCTATTTAGTGGACCTTTGTAGCTTCAAAATGTGATTCTTTCCTCAGAAGGGCCTAAAGCTGATTATTAACCATGATTCATAAATTCTTCAGAAGGCGATCAAGTTAGGTTTATGAATTCAAGCTGGGACAGAATGCAGCTGCATCCTTTATGCCTGTAAATACCAAGAAGCACTGCAACTTATGGAAAAATAACATTTTAAAGTTGATTTTCCTTCCTCATTGTCCTTTTCCAACAAGAAAACAGCTGTTCATATGAATGCTTGGTACTTGCAAAGGGAAGAAAAGGGAAAAGAATGAAAAAACCCATGTATTTCAATCTCATTAAAGTGGCACTCACTTCATGAGTTAGTTTTCTGAAACAGTTGACTATTGCAAAGGGACAACTCGAAACAGTGGAAGGGCTGGGAACTGTTCACTGCATGAAATCAGTTCTCATCCATTATCAGATCCAAACAAGGATTGAAACAATCCACAATGCTGTGTTAAGTGTACGGTACAATACAAATACATGGAGGAACACTAGTAGAAATCCTCTAAACATCATTACCACACTGAGGAAGATTTTGCCCAAGGCCTGTGGTTGATCATTTTCTCTAGGGTAGAGCTACAGATTTGTAGGCCAAATGCTCTAAACAAATAAATCCTGGGCAGAATGTATTGACTCCTGCACATTTTCTGCTATTTTTGCTTTTCCAAAGGTAGCTACTATGAACAAGGCATATCAAAGTCCTACTTATATCACCACAGATGATACTATAAACTACAGATATGACTGTATTGCACAAAGACACAAACTCAGAACATTCTGTGAATCTGTGAAAATGTTGTTAGAATGCATGGCATTGTTTCTAGTTTATTCTGGCAAAAGCCTTTTGTTATACGTAGCTTAGTGGAAGTCTTCTTGTTAGTATTTAGGCTGGCTGGCTTGTTTTAAGTGTTTGGTCCAATGCTTATATGATCTCTGATCCTCCTTTGGCTGAAATCAGGGAGAGTACTTACATTTACTCCATATATGACAGTAGTTCAATTTACAGTGATCTTTATATTTAAAGTTCAATTAAGATTATAAACTTTCTTCCAGTAAAAAAACACTTCTGTCCAGCAAAATAAAGTCTAGGGATGAATAACAGGTATTATTCTCTAAATAAGTATTATAATATTTTTTTCTTTGAACTGCTGATATTAGTATCTAAGTTAGCTATTCAAATAAGACAATTCCATTTTCCCATGCAAGACAAAGTCATGGATTCAGTTATCTTTTATTTGGCAGACATTTTAGGTTTAATTGTTCAAATGAATGAAGGAAGGGAGGGAGGGACAAGACCCATTTTCTTTGTCAGACATCCTGTTCTTGGAGTGTTTCTATTTCAATTAATATTTTGATAAAATTCTTTTATTTAAAATTTATTTATTGTCTTTTTAACAACAAGTTATTTATAAGAATTGCAGTCAGTTTGTGGATATCCTTTACAAGCAAGCTGTCCTGATTGTGGGAGTATAGTGTAGTATGTGTAGTAGCTGTGTAGTATGTATGTGCCTATTTATGATTGTAGATGAGCTGATTCAAGATGCTACCTTTAAGGCAATTCTATTCAAAACTTTCTATTTTAATGTGTTCTCATAAATATTTCTTAATATTATGAGGTAGAGTCATATTTTTGTAGAAATGTTTTGTGTGTCTGATGCTACCTTAGTAAATAGTGCTTTACAATGCATAAATGGTAGTCTTAGGGTGTATCATCCTCATAGTGGAACCCAGTGTTTCTTGATATTTGTGCTTTGTGCTTACAGGCCTGTCCATGAGGTTCATTGCTTCCAAAATATTTCCACCTGTTTGCTTTGTACTCTGCTGTCTAGCAACCTTAATTATTGCTTCCTACCTAGGCATATTTTATTTTTTCCTTATAAGGTACACTTAAAAAAAACATTTTCTTAGGTGCATCCCTGGAATGACTTCTCTTGAATGTCTATAATGCAATAAATCAATGGAGAATCCACACTGAATAGATTAAACTTTACTTTGCAGAAATACTAGCTGGTGAAAACAATCAGACTTTGATTCATGTAATTTATTATAGTCTCACATTCCCCATCCGGTCTTGATAGCAAAGCTGCCAGTTAAGATCACACTGGAAGATTGCTGCAGTATTTGTTGTTATTACTTGATATTAAACTTGCATTTTGTTATTATTTCTGCTATTTTTTATTAAACTAAAATGCTATTAAACAGAATGTTTGAGTGTGGCTTGACCTTTGTGCTGTCCCACACCTTCTGCATAAGTATTTAAAGTGTTACATAGCACGATTTTCAGAGGAGGCCAAGGGAAACTATAGGAGGGAATTGGGCAGCTGCTGTTTGGTTGTCCAAAATTAATATCATCAATGAAGTGGGAGATGTCTGGAGATGTTTCATTTCAGTATGCTCTTCTCCAAGCTGAACAAGCTAAGTTAGTTCAGCCTCTCTTCATACAGGCAAAGACTTTTCTAGGCTAGCAGGAGGGAGATCAGTGTCTACAGTGAACCCAGGTAAAAGCTTACTCCAGCTGTAGCTTTAATAGCTGGAAAGGCAGGTAGATGTCCCATGTCACTGAAGATCCTTTCTCTTCTGATATAATTTTGCTAATCTTTTACCTCATTTTGATAAACAGCTCAATCTGCATCTGTGCTTGTGCCCCTTTCTCCTCCTTGTGCCATTTTTTGTCCTGCTAGATACTTGTAATTTCTCAGCTGTGGATATTCACAATTTTTGGACTCCCTGTGCAACTGCTGCTTTGTTCTTCCCTTCATGTACATTCCCTGTCCAAATATTTCTACTACTGGTAGAACCCTAAAACTCCCTCATACCTTGCTTGTAATCCCTGGTGCAGCTATGGGCCCCTACGAGTTTCTTCAACCAGCAAAGTCCACACTTCCTTAACTTCTTCATCAGCTCTAACATTGACAAAATGTAGAAATTATAGATATATTTGCACTTACTAAAGTTTTACACAGATAATAACTAAAAAACTGTTCCAATGTTCTAGGGTCAACTTACCCTCCTCCACAAAAAAAAAAAAAAAAAAAAAAAAAANAAAAAAAAAAAAAAAGAAAAAACCAAGAAAACCAAACCAAACAACCAAAATCTAAGAAAGAAAGCAGATGCAATTATGATAGTCTCAGAAGAACCTGACTAGAAAATATGTGCTATCATTGACAAGCACAGGAATCACACATCAGATGATATGATTAATTCAATTAATTGGATTTCTTTCATTCACTGCTGGCACTTACAAAATATTGCTATACTTTTCTTCACTGTTTCCTCAGGAAAAGTAAAAGGCATTGAGAAAACACTTTTCTTCCAGGGTGCATTAAGGCTGGCAATGGACTTTTGAGGAAATTAAGCTGCAGACTGTAAAAAGGTCCTGTAATTCATTTATATAGAAAGAGTTACTGAGATTTCTTAGAATGTGTCAAAATTCTCCCCAAAATCCCATTGCATTATACGTGAAGTATTTGGGTACTACTTGGATAGAAAGGATGCTCTCTATAAATTTTAGCATAGTTAAATTTTAGCATATTAACTTATTGATTATTCTCAAATTTCAAGTATTTTGGTGTTAATGAGTCATTTTCATCCTTAGTGCCAGTAGACATAAATATAACAACCTTGTTGCCCGATTGTTACAAAGTTGATTTTCTTTCTGAAGGAATGCAAGCCTACAAGTGACCACCAGGTAGAGAGGTTTGCTATAATTACAATTATCCCCATTGTCTCTCTTTTGCAAGCTATTGGCTTGAGAGAAGGACCATGTTGTAAATAAAAGGTATATATTATGCAACTGTTACACACCAGCTAAACTACTTATTACACGTGCTTTAAATTTTAAAATAACACATTATCATGAAGATTTTCTTGGGAATCCTGTTGCAAAGGCATAAAGTCTAGGTAAAAAACTGTGGAGAAATATCCTAAGCAGAAAATATCATGTGTAGTTCCATGAACCCCTAGTACTAAAAGAAAATGAATACAAATTAGGCTTTCAGGCACATTTGGAAACAAAGACAAACATGACAAGCAAATAAATTTGCTTATTGGTGACTCTGCAGAAAATTCTGGATATTAAATTCAGAGGGATTTTAATGTGGTCTATCTCTGGGTGATCTAAGTTTAACTAAGAAAAAGAAATCCCTCTTTACAAACACTTGCAAAATAATTAAGCTTTTCAAAATTAGCACCAAAATTATCTTTAGAAAGTTTCCTTCGTGGTTCCTACACGTTTAATTTAATTAGTAGATAATGTCTATATTTAATATATTAGAATTTTTGAAAAGCTGATATTCCTGAAAAGTAGAATATTAATTGAAAAGTTTACAAATAAGGGTTTGTGGGGCTTTTTGTTTAGAATTTTCAGAATTTCATAAGTTCCCTCCAGGTCAATCAAACCATACCTAATGATGTATTCTAACAAATGAGTAATCATAAAGGTATGAAAAGGTCTAGTCCTGTCCTTTGAAATGCTGTGTTTTAAAAAGTTAACAGTAATGTTGTTCTTTTAAAAGACTGCATTTTCAGACAACAATAATATCAATAACAATAACAATAATAATAATAATTCCTTAGTAGGTTTTGACATAAAAAATAGAAACATGTATAAACTTATACTGTGAAATAAATTGTGAACTTTAAAATTAAACACTTGACAACATCTTTTTAGGATTTGTGTTTCGCAGCTGAGACCTGATCCTGAGAAAAAGCCAATTTCTACTATGCAAGTAGACTTCTAAACCATAAGCCTAGGCTGTAAAATTAAAATTGTGCTATCTATTTTGCAAGGGTTTGCCCCCAAATGGTAGAACCTTGCCAGAGATTTCTTCTTTAAATAGATTTATGAGAATGTCTGCTTTTGTCTTCCTACAAATTAGAGATTTAAGCTTGCAGATCTGGGAAGAGAAGCCAAGCTATTCTAGTCTAGTCTGAACCACAGCCAAAAGAGAGGCTCAGATCAAAGTATTTGGATTTAAACCTTAGCTGTATGTATTGGGGGGTGCTTGTGTGTGTATGTATGTATTTATATTTATACATTGCAGGAGTCCAGATGTGTGATTTAATCTCTTCATGCATTGTATGACTTTATTTGCAGTCCAGAAGTCATCTGAATGATGAGCTGAGAATTTATTTAGATATTGGAATAAATTCTAAGCCTCAGTGATTTTTTTCTGCATGTACGGAAAATATGTGAAAGCCACAGTGGTTGATACTTATATAGAATTTAAACATACAAAACATGAAATGCTACTAGTTTGTGATGCAAATTGATCTACAAAATGATTTTTTTTCACCATCATTGCTAAATCTATGCTATATTTTATGAAACACAGGTAAAAAGTGAAAAGTTAAATGGCTGGAATATATATATATATAATACAATGCAACTCATTTTTAATGTGAGGCAAAGAGAAGTGATAGTGGAAAGGACTTTTTATTGTTGTTTCTTCAAAAGTAAAAATAATGAACATTGTAGAGTTTCTATTATTTAGCTTACAGTCTTCATTTGGGCATTTCAAGCTTCATAATTTCATAAAAGGAGAGTAAATAATAGAGTAAAACTCTATTATGTTTTGATCCTTATATTTATAAACTTTGATCCATAGCTAAAATATAAAAAAGTAGTGATATCTTTCTCCTCCCCCCTACGCCCCCACCCCTTAACACTGAATGTAAATTGACCCACTGTACAATTTCAGATCAAGCTTGGAACTCAATTTAAATTCTAGCACATTCAAACTTCTTAAAAATATAAGTTCCATTCAAATGGGAGCTTTTTCACTGCACACAGAGCTCTAATCAAAAGTAGAACTGTATAGAATGGTTTAAATTTAATCCAAATCTCAGCGAATTTCATGAATCTGACTATTCAAGCTTTACATGACTGGGCTCATAAAAGTTATTTCTGCTTTTATGCATGATAGGTTGCGAGTTGCTGCTGCTTCTGGGCTTCACAACAAATGCCACAAACCAGAGTTCATCTCTGCCTTCATGCATTTTTCATAGCTGCAGCTAAAAAGTAAAACTGTACTGATTGATAATAGTTAATGAATGTGTAAACTGTTAGAGAATGTTTTCCAGAGGTTTCCACTAGTTTGGGTCACAGGGAGTTGAACTGGATAACTGATTATCCATAAAGATCACATTAGTGTATTAAAGAATACACACCTCACACACACACACACACCCACACACACAATTAATTATTTTTCCCGTTAGCAATATTCCTGAACATTCTAATAAACATTATTTTACACCTTTTCTCAATTGTAGATATTTTCTATTGTTTCTTCTTTCTAGGGTAGAAATATAGTGGGCTGTCTATTCTAAATGTGTCTCATATTGAGAAACTAACATTTTAGGCTGAATTATACCTTTTTCCTCCATTCTCTTTTTTGTTTTCGTTTTTTTTTTAAATGCCAAAATTCTTCACAGACACAAAATGTGTGGAGCTCACCTTATGAAAACTGGCATATTTGGCCAGAATTGTCTTATCACATTTCTATAGAAAATTTATTTTCCTAGTTGTCTTTGTACAATGAATACAGGGACTACAATATCCTTTTTCCTTTTGCTGATACTTAATGACTCACTTTCTCACCATAGCAGGCAAAGTGTTTGTTCCTTCATGACAAGAACAATGTTTCTCATTTCTCAGGTGGTGCCATTTGGAAGCAAGTATCCATAGTAAACTTTGAAGTTAACAGTTATATTCATAATAGGAAAATAGCTGAAGGAAGAGAGTACCAGAATGATTGTAAGATATATTCACTAGAAATACATGAATTTCCATGACAACTTCAGTGTTTCAAAATAGGGTCAGAGAGTCAGGTGGGGAAATGGGGTGATCTGCTCCATTTGAACCATACTACACACCCTCTCTCATTCTGTTTTGGGACATGATACTTGACGGGTGTAGAGCTGGCTCGAGGCCCCATCACAACTTCACACTATGCTCTTGCCTCTCACTCCAGATACTATACAAGATGAGACCATACAGGCAGCAATGAAGCTTATCTCTACTACAGTTTCAAAACCCAGTATAAAGGAGAGGGCAAGTTATTGCCTAAATATTTACCCGTTATCAATGAATATTTACCCATTATCAGAGACTGTTGACTAAGCAAGAGCTCTAGTTTAGCATGTTCATCTCACACCTCATTTCAGTCCCCTTCACCATTCTAGACCTGTCTTCTTGTTAATATATGTACCTTGATAGTTGCATGAGTTGTCCTTTTCTCCTCAGTGGTATAAGAGCCTGGAAAAACCTACTTAATTTTGGAACTGCTGTCACCCAGCCTTTTGCAGAGATCTGCAGGAAAACACCACAGAAGCAAAACAAAATTTTACTACCACCATAAAATTGTGAAAGAGGGAGAAGCTCTTGTTGTCCTGTCACTGCAAAGACACCTTTTGCTCACTATTCAGTAAATTACTATGAACTTCCAAACTTTAAATTTCCTTAAGCATTTTATAAAAATATTTGCGTACTTTTATGCAACTTGGAAATATCTCAAGTCAGTGCTTGACAAGATACATAAGATGCTGTCCATGAAAATATTGTAACTATTTTAGAATAATATTTCACTGAGAACTAGACTTCTGCTACAAATCTACTTACAGCAAGGAACTTGGTGCAAGGGAAGTGCATCAGTAGGCTCTTACATTTCCCTTATGTCTGTTTTCAAGTGGGTTGTTGAACAAATGCAGTCCCTGCTGCACATATAGATTACAGCTTTCTGAAAAAAGAACCATAACACTCTATGTACCATGGATCTGCAGGAAGGGCTATCCACACATTTATTCTGAATTTAATTGCATAAATCGAATGTCATGACAAGTGTTTGGAGAGATTTTGGAATGAAGCTTCTGACTTTGTTTTCTCAAAAAACTGTAGTTTTCATGTCTCAAAATTCGCCCCAAGATTGACTCAATAGGTGAGTAATAGAAAAAAAAATCAGGAAATTTACTTTCAAATCATGTTTCTGTTTCAATACAACATCTCAAATATCAGCCCAGATTCGGAATCAAATGGAAGCTTAATGAAATTTATATGGTATAGTTCTGAAAGGCACATTTTGTATGCATATTTGACCTTGTGTCATGAACTGTGTTCACCTAGCATTGTGGCAATGTCTTACAATACTTGAAGCATGCAGCATGAATATGGGGAATATTTTACTTCTATGGTTTGAGGCTTTTTCTCCAAAATGAACATGAATTAATGAGAAGGAAGACAGAATTAATTTTTTGTTCATTAACAGGTTTGACTATCAAATCTATGAACCCCTACACCTCCAACATTATGATTATGAGTTAAAATGATTTGGGTCAGTTGAAGATTCACAGCCAGGGAGTATGAAGGAATTTCTGGAGCAACTGAATTTTTTTTCTCTGTAATTGAAAAAAAATCCCACATATCCTGAGGTACATTTGTGTGTCACCTAGAGAAGACTGAGTTTTAATGTTTTGAACATGAGTTAAATATACCCAAAGCAAGCTTAAAAATATTTCTGGAAGGTTTTTTACCTCTGATCTTTTGACTTCTTGAAGTATGGCAAAATGGTTGAATGTCTAAAGCCTGTGAAGGACAACCAATGGAGCAGATATTTTATCACCCTAAATGTCTGGATTGAAATATGATTAGCAATCTGGTGTGTTTTGATCATATCACATGGAATTTGGAGATGAAGTGTTGAAAATTGTGTCAGAAATATCTGTCTGAAGAAAGAATTAATTTTCTAATTTTCACTTAAATTCCACTGTTTCTCTCATATTAATTTGTAATATTTGTGTTTGAGTACCCACCTAATTTACTTGATGTGTTTTCTCATTCCTTTTCCAATTTACATATATTACTGTACCTCATTTGAAACTATAATTTGAATCTTCTGCCTGTACCAATTAACATTATTTTATTGATGTAAGCAGACAAAAGAAGCTTTCAGATCTTTTTGGAAATAGTGACTTTACCTCAAACTAGAATATGCAGCAAGAGTTTGTATTAATAATGTAATAGCAAAACTGGCCTGTTTAGTCAATTGATATCCTTTTTGATAGGGCTGGAATTATTTGGAAAACAGATTTGCTTCTATTCATAAACAGAGTAATATAGTTACTACTGAAATGCTACCTGACTCTCCTGAGTTTTCCATTACCTCTTTCAAGTATGTCAAAAGTTCAAGAAAAGCAACTAAATAAAATTACTATAATTAGCTCAGTCCATAAGAGTTATGGACTGGGAGGTAGAACAAAGAATAGAATGATTAGTACACAGAAAGCAGTAAATCTCAGAAAGGGCTGCAGATTTGTACCACTGAAAAGAGATGTTTGTCCCCTTGTTAAACACAAGCAATAGTTCATTGATAAAAAAAATGCAGAGTAGAGTTCTATGCTGTCTGCCAGAGGCAGAGGTTTACATTTGTGTCTGAGAGGAATCCTGAAGAAAGCAAGCAATGTCTTATGATTGATGGGTAAACATCACTGTAGACAGATCAAGGATGGTTGTGACAACTTTTAGAAGATTCTCAAAAAAATTGTATATAAGGTGGTCTTTGAAAATGTAATAAAATTTCAGAATTGTTTTGAATAAGCAGTATATTATGATGCCTCTGTTGTTATTGGCCAATAAAACATAGATTGATCAGAAGAAATAACCTTGCATTGATGAAAACAACAGTCAGGAAAATGAAAATGTTGATGAAAAGTAGCCTAATGATTTTTGATGGGGTATGTCAAACTGTCGCTGTGAAAGCGTGCAAAAATAAGAAACTAGTATGTTGAGATTTTTTCATTTAGGACATGGAATCTGTCCATATAATAAGACATCTGTAGTTTTATGGCAATATTTGTAGTCCTGGAACTGTCTTTTGTCTCTAGAGTGTCCTTGGATTAGACCCTGTGAACATACTTTAAATATGCATTTGCATGACCATAGAACCACAAAATAATTCAAGTTGAAAGAGGCCTCAAGAAGTACTGTAGTCCAGCTTCCTTCTCAGCAGGAGGGTCAGAAGAGTCAGCAATGAGATCAGATCAACTTGTTCAGAACTGCATCCAGCTCTGACTCCAAGGCTGAAATCCCCCCTGTTCCCCTATTTCGCTATCTTTATATCCATTTGAAATCTCTCCTATTTCAATGCAAGTCTATTGATTAGCAACAAAATAAATGAATATTTATATATCTATATATAGATATATATTTTTTTTAGACTAAGAGAAGTCAGCTGACTTACCTAGATCTAAGTAATGCAGAAAATATCAGAACACATTTTGAAGGAAAGTATAATAATACATAGAGGTAAATCAAAAATGGGAGAAAAAGAAATACATATTCAAAGAAAGTAGATCGTTCCAAACTAATTTTTCTTTCATTGATTGAATAATTGTCTTTCTACACTAGAAAAATATTGTAGATCTCATAAAAATGACATGTAAGGAAAGCTCAGATATTGTCCTGGAAAGAATTATTAGTCAAGTATCATAGAGACAACCTGATGTAGCACTAATAGCAAGCTGTTCATTAAGATGATAGGGATGATAACTAAATCCTAGAATGACCAATCAACTTGTTAACAGGTAAACCAGACTGTCCTGGAAGAGGAAATAATGGTCTGGCACAAAGATGCTTGCCAATGTTTTCATTAAGGAAGTCAGTGCTAAAAGTTAAACCCAGACGATGAAACTCCTTCTGACATAACATATGGCAATGCTATCAACAGAAAAAAAGAATTTAATACAGTATAGAAAGAAATAGAATGTGTCTGCATTAGCATTTTATTTCAGGGCAGGAGGGAACTTGTGACATCAATCTCCTGATTTTCCCCACCTATTGACCTGGGGCTTGGAAAACAATTGTCTCAAAAAGCAGCTGGAAGAAGTTTTCTGCAGTATCAGGGAATGTACCTGAAGCTCTTTAATCATGAATAACTTCACTGTACGAAACCAAACTAACAACAAACTATTACCCCAAAATGTGTGGACATCATGTCCTTGGTACCAGCCACTCTACTCTACAGATCCACTCCTACTAAACCACGCTGTTTAGTAGTGGATGACTCATAATGTAGATGTAGACTTGACAGCTATTTTTTAACTTATTTGGGCTATGGAGTTATAAATTATGTCTTCCTGTTAGGTAAAATTACAGTGAAACCTAGGGCCCAAGACAGTATATATCATATACCCCTCCCAGCGGTCACTACAGAGGATGAGATTAGCCAAGTCTGAGCTAAAGCTTCTGGTATGTGTCTTGGATAGACAGTGGGGCCTGAGCACCAAATCTTTGTGGTACAGATCCACCACTATTGTGTAGTTGTATTTTCTGAAGCAGAAACAGTCTTAGAAACATTTGGAGCTGGAATAGCAGAGGTTTACTCTGTAGGAAGGGGATTTATCTGTTGGCAACCAGTGGAAAGTAGAAACTTTAGTTTTATTATTTCATCACAGAATAGTATAAGAAAATGAAGTGATGTGACTATGGAAAAAGGAGTGTGTGTGAGTCAGCATTTTTTTAAATTGATGTGTAAATCACAATAATGTCATTTTAATGCCTTTATACTTAAAGCTGAAGAATATATTTTCCAAGACTGCAATGCATTTAAATGTTGGGGGTTTTTAACCTATGTTTATAACATTACTTGTAACATCTGAATTTTGAACAATATTTGCTCCTCATGCTAAACATTTACAGTAACTTAACTTGAGAAACAAAACTGAGATTCTCAGAGTCATGTTCGTTTCTTTCCTTTGACCCAAGTAAGCAAAATAAAACCCCATTGTTACAGTTTCAAATGTCTATGGAATATTGATACAATAATATTGATGTGAATATATATATATATATATATATATCTCATTGTCTGACTGTAAATCTTCTGTAACTGAGGGGCAGGAATCTATCAACTCTCTCTTACTTATTCATAATTTGGATGAAAAAAAGAGAGGATGGCAAGTTACATTTACAATGTATTTTTTCATATTTGTAGTAATATACAAATTATATTATAATATATTTGTGCTAATTATCACATTCTGTATGATTTTCTTCTCTTTTTTTCTTCATTTATTTATTACAAATACATTGTTATACCTTACAAAAAACAAGTTTGATGGTAAATCTTCATTCAATCTATTATTTGATTTGGAAAATAAACTATTAGGAACATAACCAAGTATGTGGAGTGCCTTGTGCTTTGGGGAGGGGCAGAGTTATCTTATCATATTATCATATTCATATGAAAATACTGAACAGACATTATGGTTATTCTTGAAGAAGAACATTTTCAGAATCTATTCTGTATCTCAATTTCTTTGTCTTCCCAATATGAAATTTAGTAAATGTCGTAGAAATTTTGCCACATAATGAGGGGAAAATGTTCTTCAGTCAGATTGTTCCACAGAACCTCATAATTATTAATATCTTGCTTGTTCTTTGAGGCAGTTACTTTTTCCAAATTCTGGATTCATCTGTTTCCTTCCAAAAATAGTAGTACAATGATTCCAAGAAAACCTTAGTATCCCACTATGAAGTCTATTCATATTGCAGCACTCAGTATTAATCACCAGGTGCTTCTTTAGGCCCTCATCTTTTAAAGATATGATCATCTGCTCAATTATATATTCTGTAAATACTTCCATTAAAGGCAAGGGGCTTCTCACCGAGATTAGAGGTAAAAGCACATGTTAGTCTTTATGAGATGTCTTTGGAACTGCTATAATTGTCTTTGATTTACATATTGTCTATTTTTAAAAAATTAAAATTGAATAAAATATAAATTTTGATCATAAATTTTGAGTCTTAATAGAAAACATTAAGTTGTGAGTTATTTAAATAATTCCTGACATATAACCAGCTAATAAAATCAGTGCTATGTTAAGTACTTGGGCTTGATGCAATTTCAAAATCAGTAGCTCAAATGTAGTTCACTTGTTGTATTCATGATTTTAGAAAGATATTATTTCATATTCATCTGTTTGTTGCTATTTTGGTATATCAGGAAACTAGATCAATTAATGATTCCAAATAAAACTTACAGCAAATATAGGAGCATTATTCCAAGTTTATGTAAGGCTAGAAAACCATTGAAGATTGATCCTCCTAATATCGAAATGTGCAAATTTTATTAATTTCAACAGTAGTGAATCTGGATTTTGGACAAGAGGTTTTGTCAGCTTATTTCTAGCCAGTATTTATACTACAGAAAATATACTTCCATTACCCCAGTCTGCCTTATACATGTGCCACATGCTGCATTGATGTGCATCCAAAAATAATAAAACACTCAAAATGTGAAAGGAAGAAACTATTATGCATAAGTCATTGCAAGTACAAAGACAATTTTGTATCATGGGATGGTGTCCAGAAACATACTCAAAGTGAGGAAAGAATTTTCTTTCTTTAAAAACAAACCTGAATCTTAATTTAAGCAATGCTTAGATCAAATTATTTTCTTTTCTTTATTTTCCTTGAATGGTTTCTTTTCCATCATGATACAGGGATTGGGTTTTGTTTCATTTTTTCAGTTACAATACTATTTACAGGTTTTGTTCTTATTTACCATGAAACAAAATTTCTCTTAAATGTTTCCAGGCCCAAAACTAAAAGAAAAAAACATAAAGAAAATCTCTTTGATTATCTTGATCTGAGAAACTCTTCTGCTGGCAAGTCATTCCCTTCCTCTTATGTTTTCTTCCAGAGCCAAAGGACGTGGTAAGTTCTGAACTGTCTGGACCTTCTCTGCTCTAGAGAAGTTGCTAGTCCCACATGCAACATGTGGTAAGCAGGTGGGAGATCAGTCTTTTGCTGCATTTTGTTGGGGGGAAAAAAATCTACTTTCTGTTCTGTTCAAACCAATTCACTTCCTACAAATTAGATATACTTTAGACCAGACAATGAAAGGGAATTTCATCTTCAGTAAGGCAGAGTTCAGCTAGCAGATGGAAGAGGTAGTTTTATATTCCACAACATCATACATCTCAGGTGAGGACCGGCATTGTTTTCTAGAAAGTTAAATATTATTTCTAAACAAATGTATCTCCTTTATTGGGCAAGTTATATTCTGATTCTATTTTGGCAAATGTATAAGGAAAACCCAAAGGACAAGGAGGAGTAGTCAGTCTAGGAGACAAATCTAAACTGCCCAAAAAAGGGATATTTCTGAACCTGTTAAAATTTTAAGCTGTCTGCACAGGCAGTATTTGTTGAAAATTGTATGCTTTACTTTCAGAAACTTGTAAATTTTGTAAGAGCAGGAAAGAGTTGTTCAGGAAATATCTGCTCATGTATCAAAAAAAGTGAAATGTACAATAGTATTCATTTTGACATAGTATTCCGAAAAATTCTGATAAAATATGTTATGTTAATTTAAAGTATGTTTTAAAGCAGTGAAATACAAAGTCAAGTAAATGATAAAGTCATAAATACAACTATTTTTCTAAAGAATGAAGAAGAGAGTGGAAACTCTTTGTTGTGGTCATATTTAAACGAAGACTTCAAGCATTACTTATAGTTCTCACATAATTGAGAAGCAATATTTTCTCAGAGAAATTAATCTCTTTTAAAAAGTTACAACGAAGTTCCCATTCTGAGTGGAGAAAAATAAAATGTGGAATAAGCCTAGATATGTTTCCTTCTAGTTCCTCATTTTGTCCAACTCACTGAATCTGATGGCATGCAAACATATTTCCTTAAGGGACTAGAAACTACATAAAACAAAAAAAAATTAAGATACTTAGAAGCTATCCACTGGGATGGCATGCTTTTCTCATTGGTAATTGATTCCATTGATAACTTTTATAGATAAAGTCACAGAAGTTCATAAAAAGGTTTTGATGTTCAGATGCCACAATATGGAGCATTGTACACACTGAAAATGTATTCATGTTCTCATGCTCATATTTAAAATATGTGTATTCCTCTGTTGCTGTAAGTAATTCCTGCCTTGCCCTTGTGGTTTATTTGTATCTGCAGTGAATAAGGCAGCACCACTCTCATTTGGTTATTTCTCGTTTCACTGGCCCTGCCAATCCAAAGAGAAAATAGACCCAAGATTTAGGAGAGTCAGTGGAGAAAATACAAGCCAAACCTCAAGAAACAAAAAACTAGTGAGAGTATTTTATCAGAGGCATTCAATAGCAACTTCAACATCTAAACATTTTTCAAAGCATCACATTTCCAAGGTCATGCAAAGGTCTTGGCATTTTGGCAGGTTTTACTGGGCAGTGTGGGTGGAAGCTCGCAGCAACCTGCGCAGCAACACGGGTAATGGAGCAGCCTTCTGCCTGCCCTGCAGGGCACAGTTTTGCAGTGTTTAATCAAAAAGCTCCTCAACTTCTTGCAAATTCCAGGCCACATCCTGCCAAGTACCAGCATGGAAAAGAAGCAGGGTTATGGCAAGAGCTGAAGGGCCATAGGATCATACTTTAGAGAGGTCTGAAGGGGTGCTGGCGCCTTGCCCATCGGCCATGGGCACAACCTGGGTGCCCACATTGGGCGCAGCATGGAGATGGCTGTGCGGGCTGCCTGTTTTGCCCTGGCTGCATCTGCCCAGAGATGAGGCTGCAAAATTGTTTCCTTTTGAATATTTTAAGCTTTTGGAAAGCTTCAATAGGTTATTATTTCCTTCTGCTTCTAGTTAGCCCTTACAGTTGTGCTGTTTTGATGTGAGCTGACTTTGTGAGGTCAGGCGGGTTAAATGGTGTTTGATTAAAATCAGAACACCCAACAACTACTGTTTCACGGTTTGACTTTGTTGGCCTCTTCATCTGGGAATTCAGGAAGACACCTTTAGCTTCAAAAAAAGGGGGGAAAAAAAGCAGCTTCTTTTTTCAGGGTTTTTTTTTCCCCTCTGTATGTCTTAAAGACAAACAAAGGGGGAAAGCCACATTGTGTATGTTTTTCTGGCAGTGGGCCTGCCACTGTTTATCAAACCAAGGCAAATCCAATTAGCCTGTGGCCTGCCTCCCAACCTTATTAACCTGCTCAGCTGTGAGAAACTCAACAGCCCCTGCCAATATCTCATTTCTCCAGCAGCTGATAAGATCAGTTCAAGATATTCAATGGGGTTTCCTTTCACTTCGGCTTCATCACAGTCACCGGCATCTTAACCGTGGTAGCCGGATCTTATTTTCCTCTCATTTACTACATGAAATAGGATGGCGGCTCCGAGGCCCATGCAGCTTGTTGGAACAAACAGCGATCAGGCCTTCGCGGTGTTTGACAGGACGGGCTGATTTTCCTTATCGCGGCTTGCCCACAAAGGCCCGGGCCAGGCCGGGGTTATTAGCATTCCTCGGTGAGATGCGTCAGGCCTATTTCTGTCACGCAGACAGATTGAGCCTTTCACTCAGGCTCGCGAATGAGTGACACATGGCCTGACTGGGAGGACAACATTGTTATTTGAGTTAAGAAATCAATTTGTATCAAATGTACACTGTAATTTATTTGTTGGCTTTGAAGGGAACCTGGCTGAGATAAATGGGAATGGGCTTCTTTCTTCCCCCCTATGCTGAGCTGATAAAGTTCTTGTGAAGCTCCAGATAGCTCCAGTCAGAGCCAAAGTGACAAACATGTTTAAAGTTGCACAGTGATCTTTAAATCTCAAAAAGAACACCTTGTCGGACATGATAGAACATTTTTTACCTTTTCCCTCTATCTGTCAGAAAGCTGCTGTGACACATTGCTTTAGTATTTTTGCTGACATTTTCTTTATCAAGCACATCTGTTTGTGGTCGAAAGATGCTTATTCCTATTTCCTTCAATCTACAGCAGCCTAGAAAACTGCCAAAAGGAAGGAAGAAAATGAGATATTCTTTCCAAGAATAATGCTAATTTTATTTCTTTTAATTGTGACTTTTCTTGATCAGGTTTCTTTTCGCTTTTTTTAAAAGAGAGAAGAAACATGTGGGGAGCATGTATCATGAGATCTTGTCTATTTCAAGTTTGTTTTGGGTTCAGATTGATGGTACATTAAGATGTTGGTATTAAACATTAAACTGTGAGCTATGAGACGGACATTCTTCTTATTAGAGTTATAAATATAAGCCTAAGTGTTGGCTCTATGTATCAGTGTCTTTATCTTTGGAATAATTTGAATAATCAAAAGTTACATCTATGGTTTCATGTATGCTAGCAGTTATGACTCCATAATGCAAAAATACTAGCAAACTAGCCACAGGCAGAGTAGCTCGTTGACATTTCCATACAGTAACCTGATTGTTTAGTTTTGGCTTTCAAAAGTGATCTAAATGTAACAAGTCATATTAGATCACCATGTAAAGTACATTACCCTTCCTCTGCATTATATCCACCTGCATATAGGCTCTTCTTTAACAGATGTGCACATGTATGAGTGCTCATACCACAAACATACAGCATCATGGACTGCTGTACTCAGTCCACACAAAGTACAGCCATCATCAAAGCAAGGTCAAACTTGAGACAGCCCAAAGTGGGCAGCCTAGGTCAAAGGGTCTTCAAGTCCTCTGGAAGCTAGGTCAAAAGTGATTCCAGACCAAAACCTCTACAGTATACAAGCATTTTTGTGATAAATTGGTTTTTGGGACCGTGGAATTTATGAATAGCCTGATCACATCTCCAAAATAATCACACCGTTGTCAAGAATCTTAGAGAGGCCCACTTATCACAATTAACTCTTCTCTCGGGCTGCCCAACCAATATTTTCACTCTTCTTTTTCCTGCTTTCCCCCTGGGAATGTTGCAATCCTTTAGGCTGTAAGCAGCCTGCCAGCCTTAGATCTTGTTATACCTATGAGTACTGACACTGTAATAATGTTAAGCCTTACTCTCAGGTTTCTTCTGTGCCGTGGCCTTTGGGCGAGGTCTTGCCCTTTTACCTCCCTGTCCAGGTGCGTAGCGACAGTGCTGCTATTCAGTGAGTTACCTGACATTTTTAACGTGATGCTTTTTAAACTTCAACTATGTGTTCCCACATTTAGGCATTAACTTCAGATTTTGTCTCACCTTACCAGACTCAAGACAATATATAATTTAAAATATCCAAGATGTGACTTCTGATTTTCAGGTGCTCAGAATATGCAGTACTGCAATACAGCTCTAATTAGCAGGAGTTTACACGCATTTATATTTCTACATATATTCTACAAAACATACACCTTCTTAAATGAGGACTGCACTTAGCCACACTCTTTTAGCTTTATCTATATAACCTTTACAATTATTACAGACCAAGCACATCAGTCAATTCATTGTCAGATCGAACTCTTCAAGAAATCATACCAAATATTGTTTAACCTCATTGCTTTAGAAATAACCATTGGCAGTGAAGTAATTTAGACCCCAGGAATATCAGTGCAAAATAATATACCCTCTCAGTCTGATACAAGAGAACTCTCTCATGTCTACAGCTTCACTCTATTAAAATAATACATCCTCCAAAGCACTTGTTTTGGCCTTCTCCTGCCTTATCTTATATCCTTTAGTGACAGAAAATGGAAAGAACTTAATTTCTCTTTGAGGTGTGTATTAATTCATTATGAGAAATGCCAATTTTCTCTCTGCTGTGAGTAGGCTCCTGATGATAGCATAAAATTTAACCTTATGCATGGAATTTGGAGAGGAAGAGAACAGATGCAGCAGTGTGCTATGTTTGTTCATGATTTTTTTTTAATGTTATGCTCTCTAAAAAGCACAATAGCCAGCAGCAGGGGCAAGCTGACATTCATCTGGTCTTCAGTAACTCACATGAATGAGAGAGAATGCTCTGGGTCAAGGGGTTCCCTTCTGTGTCTTACCTGAGAGCAATGAGTGCCTATAGATGGGAAAAACTGTGATGAAACCTGTGGGGCATGCAGTGTGAGAAACCCAACAAGCAAAGAGTCTTCATCAGGAGCAGTGGTTCCTGAGGAGATCAGGGTCAAAGAAATGAGGGGACAGGGAAAAAAAAGAAAAAAAAAATTTAAAAAGGAAGAAAAAATATAGAAAAGAAAAAACCCAAAGAAAACTCCCCTTTTCTCAAGGGTGGATTGTATTGAGTTTGGTTCAAGAAACATTTGAAAGATGTTGGATTCAGAGCAAGGCTCAAAAAACAGCAAGGATACAGTGGACAAAGAAAGATTTATTTTTGTATCCTCTTACTTTTATTGTCTTTCTTAAGCAGGCCTCACTTGTCTCTTTATAAAGGTCCATTGTTTTAGTCTGAGCTAAAATAAACTAGAATTTCAGAGTTCCTTGGATGTTTTTTGGCATGCTTGCTGTAAGAACAATATCTACCTCAAATTTCTCACTGACTCACGGTCCCTTCCCTGAAGATAACTCTGTGTATCCTGAAAACTGCAAGAAATAGCAAACTGAGAAAATAGCAAAACAAAGAAAATGAATTGTAGCTATTTCAAGAGCAATTGCTATGAACTTAAAACTCACACGTATAAGGAATGAATTATAATTTTCATCTGTAAATGAAGGAAATATAAACCTTAGAATAATTTTCTGGTCTTTAATAAAACAAAACACTGTCTGAATCCTTAACACTGACTAATTACTCATGCGAAGTGTCCTGCATTGTGCAACCCCTACTGACACAAAATGGCTCTCTGTCACCTCTGGGTAGTCAGACTACAGGAAGGGGGTTTGTCAAGATGATGCTGTAAGCATGACAAGAGATGGAAAGATTTATCTCAGGGTATCAGTGTCTCCTTGCTTAGGTGTTGAGCATATGTCTGGAAGAGGTTATTATTTTTAGAACACTATCATGGTTCTAGAGACAATGGCTCTTTATATTCTTCTTGGAAAAAAGGGAAAGGGAGGAAGAATACAGCAAGGTATATTTTCAGAAGCTCATGCTAAAGCTCCTGTGGAAGTAACTCTTCTGAGTATATATTTAGAAACTTAAATCAAAGTGTATACATGAAAGCCCAGAATGAAATGAGAACTCAGTCCACCTCCTTTTCAGAATGAAATGGGAAATCAGTCTACCTCCTTTGCCCCTAGCTCTCTGGGACAGCTGTGTTGAAATGAAGCAGGGTGAAGAGTTGAATATTGTAATTAACAGGCAATGCTAAAATGCGTTGCTTGGTTGTGTTTGGGAGACACACCTGCTAAAAAGGGTGATGTCATGAATTGGGGGGGCACGTTAAAACTGTAAACATATCAAATTCTGGACCAGTACTAAACATTCTTGGGAGACGGAGCCACTTTAAACTGAAGGTAGTAGGCGGTACAAGAGTTAAATGCCAATTTGAAGCGCAAGAGTTAAAGCCTCAGGAAAAAAAGCATGCAAAACTTCCATTGAAGAATATTTTAGGAATGGCAAGTATGTCCATCTGTGAATAACCAAATAACCCGTGTCTAGTGCCTGCATGATACATGCTCCCACTGTCAAGTGAAAACAGCTAAACAGCAAGTGCTCTCGATGAAGCCACAGATCACAGCTATACCTAAAATTATGATGCTCATTTTGGACTAGGATGCTCATCATGGACTAGTAAAAATGGCACACTAGAAAGTTCAGTTCCACTTCCCTTTTGAGGGATTTCTGAATAAATGTTTGAGATAGTGTTCATTTATTAACCCCAAATTTTGAATTGGTTAATTTTCCCAACAGTCAAGTCCAGGTTAATACAAAGAGGAGTGTAACACTGCTTATTAATATAGGCTGAGAGAAAAGCCTTGCAGATATTAGGTATCTTTAAGTTTCTTGACTCAATATTTTCAGGCCAAAAGCATCCATATAAATATTAGCTTCAGACTGAATCATTTTGGACAGTTTCAGCCAAAACAATTTGGGGAATTCTGATGAATTTTTATTTAGTCCATTATGTATTCCAGTAGATACACCCATTTGAAAAGAAAGAATTTGATGGAAAGCAGACTGCTTGGCAGACTCATGGCTTTTGCTAGGTCCTTTTTTTTTAATGAAAACAAATAATTGTGATCTTACCATATAATTAAAAACTGGATTATAATGTAGATAGAGTAGATAGCAGGACTAGGGTTATAACAACACATCAGCATTTTTGTAGCTGTGATAATTTTAACTCTGTATTCGAAATAATAGTCTCAAAAATATTTTGTTTGTTCAATATTTTGTTTGTTTTTATTTGGTTCAACATCTCTGAACAAGCTGCTGAAGTAATGTCACACAGTAGAACATAATCCTTATGTGAACAGGTAGATATAAATCTGAGATATTTGTTAAATCACAGACCAGGAACATTTGGTTACTGATTAACCCTTAGTAAGAAAATGCTTTCTGGCTTAGCAAGTAGCAGATTTTTATATTTAGTAGAAAAACTTGCCTTTGTTATCTTAACAATATTCAAGATATAAATGAATAATATAATCTCTTCAAAAAGAAAATACAATTCCAAAAGGTTTAATATTAAATCTTTTGGAGTATTAAGTGGCACAGATCTAGGGAGTCTCTTTCATATGATCTCCTAGTCTTCATCCTGTCCAACGCTGCAGGAATTAGAGATATCCTAATTCATATGAGATGAACTTGGTGAGGATCATTTCCCACTTTCAAATGCAAACATACTATCATACATTTCATGAAAGAACATCCCTTCTCAACTGTAATTCTTCAATTATCAGTTGCAGGAGGCCTGAATAATGAACTTGATTTCTGCTGGGCGTTTTAAGATAGTCCTCAATAGGCACTAAATTGCTTCATATTACACACAGTAATTAAAAAAAAATAAATAAAAAAATAAAAAGCAAAAACTCAAAGAAATGCCAAAGCAAACCAAAAACAAAAAAACCCAAATTCACAAAAAAACCCTCCTACCTATAAATGCTATAAATGCCATCATTCTTCCAGGTGCTTTGGGTAGCAGAGCATAAGAAATGAGGAGATTCCAAAAGAAGTAATTATATTTTTAATATTTTTAATTTGGCATCAGATTTTTGACCTCTCTCAGTAAGCCATGAAATGAAATAGAAGTTGTTACTCTACCCCAGTTTCCTGCAGGCATTCAGTCAGCACACAAAAAAGACAGACAGGGCTGTGCCACAGCTGTCTCTGAAGGCAGCTACAGGCCAGGCCACAGCTGCAGCTTCCTGTCTGCCCAGCAGGCTGTTGGAGGAGCATCTCGAGGTGGATGGTTCCCACTGTGGGTTTCTGCAACTCGTGGATCTCAGCAGCTAAACAGCTGATTGTTGGAGACAGCATAACTATATGTAAGGACGGCAGCCTTTATAGCAGCCTCAGAGCCTTTTCTTTTCTTACTGCTCAAGCCTGGAAATGGAGGGGGAATAAAAGCTATTAAAAAGTGCTTGTCCAAAAAGTATCTAGGGCATGAGCTCTTCCAAACCCCTTTTTGTTATTCGACCTTTCCTCCTTGGGAACCAAGTATTTAGCACCATATTGCTGCTTTGGGTGCTAGCATGGAAAACCAGCGTAACTGCGCTCCAAATCCCATTCATAGTAAAATCAGGTTAGTTTACTAAAATTGGGGGTAAGACAGCCATGTCTGATACTCTTCAGCAGCCAGCAATCCACTTAGCAGCCCCTTTGTAAATGCTTCCTTTTGGCAATGTCTTGGGTATTTTATGACACCTAACTGCCACTGTTGGGTTAAATAAATTAGAGCAACTTGTTTCCAGCAAACTCACCTTAGAGTGAGTGATGTGCTTCCAAATGTTTTCTGTCAAAGTTTTTGAGATATGCTATGAGATTTTTAATAAAATATTTGGTTTTAGTTAAAAATAGCAAACACACTGCTCATCAATAATGGGATAAACTGTAAATGATAGTTTTCAACAGAGTAATAGAGCATAGCAAACAAAGAGGAGCAGTAGAAGCAAGTAAAACACAAAATAACTTTGAAACTCTACTGATTAAGATGCTAAAGTAGTTTTCATTGTTTATTACAAAAAAAAAAAAGCTAATTAAAGAGTTTACATTTTATCATGCACAGTAAAGAACTCCTGACAGGCATTGTTATAATATGAAATGCTGCAGTCTCCAATAGAGTTTAATTTAGAGCAACAACAAAGAAAGGGAAAAAAGAAGAAATAAAACAATTGAAATGTTGCAAGCAGAGTGCCATAAGCTCAGGGGATGCCTTTCAGAAAACTGTTTGGAAGAAGCAATGCAAACTGAGCCACTACCCAGGGAATAATATTTTTCCTGAAATTGTTTCAGATTGAAATGTTTATAGGAGGTGGTATACAGGTTAAGTAAGCCACTGGCTAAAAGATTGGGGAAGTATGGCAGTTTATCAAAGGCTAATCACACTGATTATGCAAGATCCACAGGTTCTGGTGCAAACCATTTACTGGAGAATTAGTGATTTCTGCATCACTATTGATCATATCAATAGATGTCTATATTCTCATCAGTAAATATTAACTTGCTAATGAATATGTTTACCAAACATATTCAACTATTAAAAAATTTGACACATCTTGTTCAGACGTGTTAATTTCTTTCAAACATATTTTTGCCTGAGAGAGCCTTGGACACTTCATTGATTTCACTCTTGCCCAATTGTTTGGTGAAGCATAATGATAGACTATGCATATCATGATTTTAAACCAGTCCAACATTGTTTATTTATTTTAACTACAATATTTTGTTGTATTTGCAGACTTGAGGCTGAGAAGATAGTTCTACTTTTGGCTAGTAATTTTTCTGCAGGAGGTATGAGAAGGCAATTTTTTCTTGTCATGAGCAGACCTGAGGATCTCCATATTTAATTTCCCTGGCAGTCAGATGTATGAGCTGTTGCAGAGGACAGAGTTGAGCTATAGAACACAGAATACACCCTGCTCTGACTAATTTTCTGTCACCGATACAACTGTATGATTTGCTTTCTTAATGTTTGACTTTGTGTCAGGCTTGGAAGAAAATTAATTGGCAGAGAACGAGCTCAGATAAGGTGGGAGCATGAGGAAGGACCACAAAAACTTAATCACAATATTTCTTGCAGCGTGTGTTGAGCAGGAATTCCCCGTCTCTGGTTCAGTGTATCATAATGATGGGAGTTTTGGGACACTAGACTTCTGCTGGAATCTCCTGGATCACAGGCAGTCTAACTATTACAGCCCCATGATATATGTGACCATAGATATATCAGTTTTTCCCTCAGATTTTACATTTCAAATTAATTGAAATTAATCACTCCAGTACTGTGTACAAGGGACCAGTACAATTTAATGGCACAAGAGAGCATTCCCACTTTATTTCCATATTATTTATGAAAAGGTTTCAGCACATAAATGGAAATTAATGTACTATCGTTTTACTAGGTAGATTTTCTTCTGTTTATGAGGCTGTTGTCTTATAATTTCAATCTTATGTCAATTTTTTCTGTTGTCTCTGCTGAAAAAAGTCTTTTCTTCTTTCTCTGAAGTCTGTACTGCCTTCTTGTTAGA
Source organism: Urocynchramus pylzowi (assembly GCA_013397555.1). Classification (NCBI taxonomy): domain Eukaryota; kingdom Metazoa; phylum Chordata; class Aves; order Passeriformes; family Fringillidae; genus Urocynchramus; species Urocynchramus pylzowi. The sequence goes on along the minus strand of VZRH01006971.1, from coordinate 35,778 downwards.
AGGCTGTACACATCTCTGTAAATCACAATGTATATCTTTCCTTCTATCACCCAGACATTGCTGTTATAACTTGTAGATTGAATTGTCAAATTTATTCTACACTGACTGCTTGAAAAAGCTGGGCTCTTGTGTATGTGCTTGGCTGTGGAGTGATATTATTCTCACCAGACCGACTCAGACCTCTGAAGGTTCTTGTGGTTTCCAGACACAATTCAAAATTTGGATTTTCATCTGTGGTCTCCTAAGTAACATTTTTCCCTGTTTTGTTCAGATACTGTAACATTGTTGGGACACTCATGTGGAAAAGATCCTCTCTTTACATTTTTACTGATTGTAGAAAAAAGTTTTAATAAAATTAATTTATTCCAGTGAAGTTCTAGTCAGGAGATAGTCACAGCATGGTGCAGAGTCGATTTGTTCTCTCAGTCTTTTCAGTGAATTGGATTTGAGACAGTTTCTCTTGTGTTTTTATGGGAAACTAAATGCTCTCTTTCCAGCAAAAGCACTCATATCTCTCAACATTTCCTTTAGTCTTGGGCACTGCATTTTGCTGTCTTAACACTCCTGCTGGTTTGCACCACAGATACCTGGTGTTACCCATTCCCCAGGGTCTGCCAGTACTGCCATCAATATTAATTAAGGGTGTTGTACATCACCAGCAGCAGAGATGATTGATTCACTGGCTGGTTTTCTCCACACTCAAGCATTGAGTTTCATGCTTCTATTTATTTTGGAATACCCTCTCAAATCTGCTGTATAAGGCTTAATCCTAAATCTGTTAGAATCAGAAATTTGTTCCTGTCATCCCAATTCATTTCAGGGTATTTTGTCTGTATTTATAAAGGTGTTCATATTGTTTTTGAAAATTTGCCTTCTACTTGTTGACTGTAGTATATAAATAAAAATTTCATATTTATTTCATATTTATTTTCCTAAGCTTACTTATGAGAAAAATCAAATTAGTCTTCATACAACACTGGGTTTAAGTATACTCATTTACTGGATTGTATTTGAAACAACATAATTTCCTTTACTTCTTTTCACTCTTGCTGTCTGTTTCCATCCTTCTCCATTCACATTAACCATATCACCATTTTACATGAAAAGAAGTTGTTCTTTAACACTTAAAATAAAAGATAACACAATGAGTGAATATCACTGAGAGCTAATTTTTCTCAGATAAGTTTTAACACCAGTTCAGGCTACCTACAGTGAGCTGTGATAGAAGACAGAAATGAGACTTCAGGCAGCTTTCTAAGGAATGAAAATCATTCCTCTTGCTGTACTGTTGTTGCACAGGGCCAGCAGGTTAATGGCAGAGGAGCTTTATAGCACATAGAATTCCCTGGCTGCAGAGGACAGAAAAGCACAAGAGTAGGGCTGTAACCCAGGGATTTTTGGACTGCTGTTAAGCATCCACAGGTGCATTGCTCAGCAGAAGAATGGCAGCAGCTGTTTGTGCTGGACCATACTAGAACATGATAATTTTTTTGTCTCCAATGGTGGCTCTGGTCAGCTGCGTAATTGCTTGGCTATTTTTGAGAGGAGTTTAATATTTAAAAAAATACTGGATTCCATTAGTATAAATAAAATAATATTAATCAAGCCCACAATGCCTTTTTAATTGATTTTTTATTAATCCAAGCAATTTGGTTTGAGCTTTTGTTACCATGGCAAGAAAATAATAACTATTACAAACTACCAAGAGAATATCTATATCTCAGTTCAGAATTCATTGTATTTGTTCCTATTCACTCAATGTCTTTAAGAAAGGAGGCATCATTTCCAGTGGCTCTTCATGCACAGACATCATTTGACTATGAATTGTGACCCCAGCCAATGCCACTTTGATTTTACTCTTATTTTTCCTTTCACAGGACCATTCCCAAAAATTTACACCTCCCTCCAGGTAGTCAGATACTCTGAGGCACAATGTCAATCATTAGACATGAAAAATATTTCAGAATTTTAAAGCTAGAGTATTTGTCACAGACTCAAATAATAGAGATCTAATGACTTACCAGGGGCTTTGTTTATAAACACACCCCTATGCTATCCACAGAGCTCAATATTATTATTATTATTTCTTATTCTTTTCGTTCTTGTACTTAAAACAGAAACACATTTCCTCCTAGAAAATGCTGACAGCATATCTTGGCATCTCAAGGCAGAAAGGTTGCTTTCCCTCAGGCAGTGTGCTGGCAACTTTCACATGGACATACATGACTGAGCTGCCTATAGGCACCCTTGCTTTCATTGTTTCCATAATTCAATATGTTTAAGAACAGGCATGCTAACAAACATTACAAAGAGGAGAGGGAAGTGAAACTCTACAGAACTGAAGTTTAGAAATGCAGTACAACTAAAAGAAGGCAGTGTTCAGAGTTAAAGTACAGGAGGGATTTGTCATGCAAAATAAGACCTCTTCTGAAGCTGAGAAGTTACTACTTGCAGTCAAATTGAAAAGTGCTGCTTAAAATAATAAAGAAGAGATTGTCCTAATGTTTTTTAACATGTGTTTTGTAAGTAAATCTTTAATAAATTACATATTATCACAAATAATTTACTGATTACTACCTTTTGCTACATCTAATTAATCCATTCTGTGCCACACACAAAAGCACTCCTGAGTGAGCTACAACAAAGACTTAAGCATATGTTCTGAGTCAAACAGATTTAGCAAAATTTTTTTGGTCTCTTAAACAAGTCTGGATTACAGTAAAAATGCAATTAAAAGAATACATTTCCAAGCTGCCAAGGTAAAATTAATTCATATGAACAAGAATTTCACTGTTGTGCGGCTGCAGAAGGAAAAGACTTAATGTGTACGGCAGAAATAATTTTACTTGGCTTGCTACCTGAATTTTTATTGTTAACTATAATCTTTTGAGAATTAGTCAGTTTATGTTTAAGAAGTGCAGATGATTGAGTTTAAGCCAGAATCGCATGAGATAAAAGGTGTACAGGCACAACTCAGTATGATTCCTTAACCACTTAGTGAACTGATACAGGACAGGACAACAGAAAGATGAACGGAGTTACAGAGACATTATTCCTCTCTAAGTATTGGACAAGAAATTCTATCTGTTGCTGAGGTAATTTTGAAATATGGTTACTAATACAGTCTGCTATAGAAAGCCATAAGAAGGACATAATGCTCCCTCTCACCACATAGTTGATGAAAGAGCAAAGAACATGAAGATATGCAGGAGCTCGGAATTTCCACGTGCATTTTGACCTCTGCAAGAACATTTCTTTTGAGATCTTTTGAATGCACATGTACTGTGTATGATGGAAATTACTTACATTTGAACAGGTGTATATGCAGCTTTACCGGGGAAGTATTGTTTTTTGGCTCTGCACATACATATGATGGTACACCAGAACCACATCATGGTGTAATTGTAAAATTTGAAACCAACTTGAAAGCTTCAGCTGATGATTTATTTCATTACAAGAGGAAGTGCTCTTTTATTGTTCTTCTGTGCAGGACATGACACTAAGACTTGACAATCTCTGAGAGATTTTTTTTCCATCCATAAAGAAGCTGAAAGATCACCTGTAACTGTGGAATGTTATTTTCCCACATTTATATTTTACAGAGTGTTCTTGATAATGCCTTGGAAAAGATCTTAGAAAGTGGAAAGGATTTGGTGTGATGCTTTAGAGCTAGCTTACCAAACAGATTTGTTACAAATTGCTACATTTTGTGAAGTAACACAAAAAATGTTACCGGGAATAATCAGTAGTTCTATTTCACCAGACGTTCAGGATGCATTATGAAAAGCACTGATTCAATTATTTGCATTCTAATGTACTGAGGAGCTTCCTGTAGTATGTTTCATAAAACCCTTCATTATAACTATAAATCTGCTGTTAAACCCTAGCTGCAACTATGCATTTTCATGAAAATCATGGTATTTGCAAGCAAGAGTAGAAACTAAGATGTTTGAGGATTTTGTTCATTATGTAGTGATTAAAAAATTTGCAAATATTTCAAAATGTCTACATCTGCGCCATCTAGCCATGACATCACTGAGCAAGTCTTATTACTGATGATCCTAGCCTGCATAGGAAGAATATGAATATCTCAGATACAGAAAATCATTAAGGTTTTTTTCTAACCTAAAGGATTCTATAATTCTGTGAATATTTCCATGAGTGTACTGACAATATGTGATAACAGTTGCATGGAGATTTTCTTTTTCCAGTGCAATGGCTCATCTTACTAGAAGAAGCTTTCAGTTGTTACATGAGCTCAAATTGTAAGACTTACACACTTACTTTGCTCTGCAGTAATATCAGATATGTGCATATTATATTTTTGGTGTGTTTGTTTGCATCTCATTTGGCACAGAATTTATCTAGTGAAATACAGCCCTTATATATTACTAATATACTGTAGTATAACACCAGCAAAGCACAAGACAATATTCTGTCTAATTGTTTTGATCAAACATGACATAGACTTTGTACTCGCGCTAGACACATATTTCTGCAAGTTATAGCTTTCACAGTACTTGCTTTCATTTTTCTGTAATCCTGTCTGTTTCAGACCCTGAAGAATGCAGCACAACCGTTTCAGTTTTCAACCTGTCAAGACTTTGCACAAATGATTTGTCAAGAAAAAGTCTAATTATGTCTGGCTTAAGGCTTCCATGTTAAACAGGAACAATTGCAGTGACTGTGAAAGAACCGCCTCCTGGCACTTGAGCAAAATGTGAAAGCAGCATGATTGTCCTGCCTTGTTTCTTTCCATCAACACCCTGTGGTCAGAAAAAGAAACTACCAAATACTTCCATTTCTATGGGTTTCTTGTGACTGGCAGCACCTTGGCATTTGCCTTGTACTGTATGTGAGTCATACTGCTAGGGCAACAAGAGAGCCTGTTGAATACAAAGTCTGAAACTAAGCAGACATCAAGCCAAGAGCTGCTACAGCAGCAATCAAGCAGATTAGCTTAAGTAATTCTGATGAGCATGTTAAAGCTCAAAATGAATGAGAATGCTTTGAGGAAAACCATAAATCAAGCCATATGTAAGTGACCTGGTGCTGTGAAACACTTTGTATAATATACCTATTAACTGTATTTTATCAACTTCCTGACATATTGGCAACCATTTATTGTATTTTATTTGTTTGTTTCAAAAATATTTCTTATCTTTCCTTTCCAATAGAGTTGACAAACAGCACCAAAACGTATGTTTTTTATTGAGGACCTTATCCAAATTATCATTCAGTGGTTTCATCACTGGTGTCTGTGAAAGTCTTCCAGACACATTGTGTCTGGGTGTTTTGAAGCAAAATCCTGTGAAAACAATCCTGATACATAGCAAGTAAGGAAATGTATGGCAAAACCACTAGAGCACGAACTGATTGCTCCTATGGAAATTTGGCCTCCATTCAAAAAATGACTGCAGCTTTGGGAATCTTCATTTTATGGTGGTGGTCTCAAGACAAATCAAAATGTCTGCTGAGTTTTTACAAAGCATTGATCACCTACACCCTGAAAACTGTTTTTAATGTCTCTAATGTGTCTCTAAACCAGCAAGACCACATCACAGAAGGCTATCCTGGCCACAGGGCAGGTTTACCACAACTAAACTGCTAATAAAACCTAAAATTTCACTTTGCCTCCTGCCTCATGAATCTGCCCTGATATTAGGAGCTACTAAGTTCAAAATTCTTGAGTAATGACAGTTTATTCTTACCTTCTGCATCTGCTGGTTGACAGCTCTCACTAGTCTGTAACTGGACAGAGCCTAGTAGAAGACTGAAGGTCTTATCAGCACTATTTTGTCTCCTAGGAAAATGTGCACTGAAAACTAGGAAGATTAATTCATCCCTTTTTATGATCAGAAACTCACTTCATCACTGACCTGCAGAAACGCAGGGACAAGGGACATACCAAAATACCAGACAAACAATGTTGTTTTCCCATTTTTCGTAAAGGAAATAAAATAAACAAATAATTCTATAAAAGATAGAGCCTCCTAAGAGCAGACACTTAAACTCAAATTTCATAATCTCAAATTTCAGAGTGTTAACAGAAGCCTATGTAGACTGGGAGAATTGCTGAGGCAGGATACCCTCTTCACACTGAGCAAGGTAGTGGCTTCTGTTTTTATGGAAAAATTTCTGGAGTTTGGTGTTGTGGATGCTGGTATAAACATGGTATCACTGCTCTATACCTCCATGGCCTACCATAGGCCATTTATGTTAAGCATCAATTTACTGAAATCTCCTCAAGTGCTCCCAAGGAAAACCTGTGAAATGACTACCTGACAAGTGACTCTTAAAGACAACTGTCAATACTTGGTTTCTGCATGATCTGAGCACAACAGTGAGGTTAATCACAATTAAAAACCCAACAAAAATCTGTTAGTCTTTCTTCTTGGTGACCCACTCAGATTTTCATGTGTCATGGATTGTGAAACCAATACTATTCTATTTGCCATCTGTATGGCAGTTGTCTTCTGTTAACTGGGCAGTTTTCCTTATCTCTTCCACAACCACTCCTCCCTCCAGGCAGACATCTGCTGATAACAGGCTATTGAATGTCAATGCATGACTGATAAGAACTTTAACATCCCACTGTGAGATGCTCCGCCCAGAGGGAGGAGCCAAGCATTCCTACA
>VZRH01006971.1:0-24328 GCA_013397555.1 Urocynchramus pylzowi | reverse complement strand
AAAAAAAAAAAAAAAAAAAAAAAAGGCAAAATTGGTGCATCCAGTAGTGCATTGATAACAAATTTATTCAAGTCTTAGAAATTATAGGCTGCTGCTACCTGTTTCAAGTGATCCAATATCACTGGAGTAGACTTGTCTACTGAAGCAGCAAGGGCTGCAGACAACTGAGAAGCCTCTAAACTTAGCTAGAGATGGGTCAGCATAGTTATATCTCACTCTCTGGCATAGCATGCTGACGTGTAATTATAGCATTTTGATAGTGGATTGCAATGACACAGTGCATCGGATGGTGAAACACAGCAGTGTCCCAGATTTGTCCTTTGAAGAGTGCTAGCTCCTAAGAGTCCTGTAAATCTCAGCTGCAGTTTTCCCATTGATTTCATTTCTGTGCACAGGTGTTATGGTTTAACCTCAACCAGCACCTAAGTACCACACAGCTGCCTGCTCACTCCCTGCACCCAGTGAGACAGGAAGTAAAACTATGGGTTGAGATAAGAACAGTTTAATAATTGAAACAAAGTAAAATATAATAATATTTTTTTTTATAAAAAGGAGATGGAGAGAGAGATGAAACCCAAGAGGAACGAGTGATACACAGTACAGTTGCTTATCTTTTGCTGACCAATGATTAGCTCATTCTCAAGCAACGATCAGCTCCACCTGAACCAGTTGCCCAAGTTTATATACTGGGCATATCCCTTTGCCCAGTGCAGGTCAGCTGTCCTGGCTGTGTTCCCTCCTAGGTTTTTGTGCACGTCCTCACCCTGAGAGCATGGGATACTGAAAAGTCCTTGAGCTTAGGTAAGCACTGCTGAGCAACAGCTAAACCATCAGTGTGCTACCAATATTATTCTCATACTAAACCAAAACACAGCTCTGTACCAGCTGCTAGGAAGAAAATTACCTCTATCCCAGTCAAATCCAGAACAGCAGGCAAATGAGTTTTTGAGAAAGCACAAAAATAAAAACTGAGTAACCATGTGAGGTTTTGATTATTTTGGTAATAATTACAGTCTGTATAATACACTGCTAGCTGAACCCTTGAGATGCTGTAAAGTGAAGTTTCAGCTAGCTCTATCCAGGATAACAAAAAGCCTTGATAATATCCAGCTCTCATTCAATGTTATAAACAATTAAATTTCAACTCAGAATTATTTTCTATGGAAGTAATCCAGACTTTATAAATCAGTTTCTCTATATAACACTGACTGTGCATATATATCTGAGTGCTCTTGGTGTCCAATGGAAGTAAGCTAAGGGGGCTACTGTCTGCTGGTAACTGAGAAAAAAGGATATTGCTGCTCTGCCAAGACTGGTATCACTGTGAAATACATTTTTCTGTTATTCACAAATCAGAGAGTAGAAAAAAACCTCAAACATATCTAGTTTAAAAATACATTCAGGGCAATAAAAAAAACTTCATTGAGTTATTCCATCAACTAGAGGTCAAAATTACTGATTTTTAAAATGAACTAAAAGGAATGTCATCTGTGACAACCATAGCCTACCTCCATAGATATTCAAACTCTGAAGGAGAAGCTTTTAAAGAGGCATTAGAAAGACTTCAAGCTAATAACATAGTCATTGTGGGATGGAAAGATCTATTATTGTTACTGCATATCACTACATGTTCCCCTCTAAGTTCTGTAATAAAATATTCTAAGGAGATTCAAGGTGTCCTGCATACACAGTGATGTGTCTACATTAAATGTCTTTTTCTGAAAGGCAAGAAATCATCTCTTTTACTGATTATTCTCTGTATTCAGGATGTATGGGAATGTTTCAAAGCTCTACCAGGGAAGGTCTAGGCTGGACATCAGGAAGAATTTCTTTTCCAAGAGTGTGGTCAAAGAGGCTTTCTGGAGAGATGATTGATGCCCCAAGCCCCTCAGTGTAAAGAGGCATTTGGACAATGATCATAACATCATGCTTTAACTTGGTCAGTCCTGAACTGGTCAGGTAGTTGGATTACCTGATTATTCTAAGTGTATTACAGCCAAAATATTCTATTCTATTCTATTNCATCAGGAAGAATTTCTTTTCCAAGAGTGTGGTCAAAGAGGCTTTCTGGAGAGATGATTGATGCCCCAAGCCCCTCAGTGTAAAGAGGCATTTGGACAATGATCATAACATCATGCTTTAACTTGGTCAGTCCTGAACTGGTCAGACAGTTGGATTACCTGATTATTCTAAGTGTATTACAGCCAAAATATTCTATTCTATTCTATTCTAGTCTAGTCTAGTCTAGTCTAGTCTAGTCTAGTCTATTCACCTCTCTGTTTAAAAATCCAGCACAGGAAGACAGTTTTAAGACATATGAGGTCACACTTTTCAGGAACCATCCCACCTCCACAGCATGCAATTCAAGAGAGATTATCTAATGGTGTACAGAAGAAAGACCAAAAATATTTGTGGGGTTAAGTGCAAGCTTTGGTCCTCCTGGACTTTTGGACCTGGAAATACACCTCCATTTGCCAGGATACTGCCTTTTGTTGTTGTACAAACTAATACTGTACCACTCAGTGCAATATCTGCTTCCTAAAGAAAGGAGAATTTAATATGCTTTTAGAAAAAGGAGTGTCACTGGATATTAGTTTCATCCTATTTCTGTTCTCCAGACCTCATCATGAGACCTCAGCAGTCGTTTGTTCACGGTGTAGCAAGTGCTTCAAGTGCAGTTCAAACTAGGTCAAAAGCAGCCCTTAAGCAGCCACCCTTATGTTCTGGAGACACTTCACACTGGAGATAAGACTCCTTTTTCTTATTGCTCTGCCTTTTTTTTTATTCCCTATGGACATCTTCAGTGCCAGGATGCATCAGTATCCCACTTGTACCCACTCTGCCTGCAGAATGCTTTGCCCCTGCATTGTGCTTCCATCCAGATACTTGCCCTGCTGGAAGACCTCAGGTATTCCAAGAGGTTTAGACCTTTTGAGATGATACTGAAATAAGGTGCACACTGGAGAAGAACGTGCTTTGAGGAGCAATGATCAGATAACTTTTATTCCAGGGAATGTTTGTGGATGTGTACAGCCTGTCTGCCTTGATGGACTCAGAGTAAAAGTTTCACAGAATGGATGTGAAAAGGTCTATGTTACTTGACCTAGGGATTAAATAAAGCTGAATGGTAGATTTTCCAGTGAAACTCAAAGGTAAAGTCTCAAATTGTTGCAGATCTCAGCAAAACAGTAACAATAACTTTACTGGAAGCATACTGCATCATTCAAAACCTGCAAGTTCTCCTTGAAGCTGAATCTCACTCCTGTTTTCAGGACCAGTTTAAACAGAGGAAACAATGATATTACAAACATTTTTCATCAAAACCAACTGATGCAGCAGATTATTTCATTATGTACATATTTCCATTATTCTCAAACCCAGAACGAATGAAGAGAATAAATTTTTAGCTAGCATATTCAAAAATCTTAGGAAAAACCTCTTTTCCTTGTGGATATATTTATGTATGAATATAGAATACACTTGGACAAGAGGAACTGGATGGAACTGGGACCCTAACTATTTGATAGCATTATTTTTGGAGAAAAATTCTTTTAATTTTATGGCTGTGAAATAATGGTTGACATCTATAAATGCTTGAGTTGCAGTGCTAGGGATGTTCTAATATTTTGTTGTTTGATATAAACTTTGCAATGGAATAAAAAATCAAAATACTTAGTCTGCAAAATATGGACTCCTAAGAAATGTGACAGGCACCAAGCAAATAATAATTAAAAAAATCAAAAACTGGAATTATATTTGAATTACCTACATTTGGGTCACACAGAAGTTGTATGCACCTTATAAATATATAAACCTCAGGTTCTCCCAGAGTTATACTTGTATTTTCATATTTTTCACATACAGGTTAATGTATTTATTTAAAAAGAAAGTATCACACTTGATTAGCACTGTAACAAATAACTGAAAAAATAGGTAATAATTTTATAAAGAGATGCCAGAAGACTACTAAATCATTATTACAGATTGTAGCAGTTTTCCTTCTGATATATTACTTAAAGCCCTTGCCCTAAACTTCTGCTTGATCTCTTTTGAATTTCTCAGCCTTCACAAAGGTGCAGCAGATCTCCCATAAACCACTGACTGAAGAAATAGGATATAAGTGCAATCGCTACCACTTTTCTTGAGAAAATATTCTCAACTTTCTTATTATTTATTTAGATAATCTGAAAATATTTTTGTGTGTTTTAAAATTAAAACCAAAATTTTTAATTATACTTCTCTGATGGAGTAATTTGCTGCCATATAGCCTCACAAGGACATATTCCCTACAAGTCTTTGTGGCGTATGATGCAAGCTAACTCTGAAGTGGACTTACAGAGTCCACTTACAGAGTCTTACTAAAGAACATTATGTTAGTATAGGCATCTGAAGTAATGTCATTTGCACACATAAATGAAGATCCTTTTCTGCAGCATGCAAATTTAACTAATTTCCCAGTGTAGCTATTACTGCATGTCATCATGTCCAAGAAGTAGCTCAAGCCATTGAAGTGCAGTTGGTCATTCAAGCTCCTGGAGCACATCCTATTTTTTCCTTGAATTGGTGAATAATTGAAAGGTTAAATTTTGACTGACTAATGGACAGCCCGTATGGAAAAGACTATGGCAGTTCTAGTAACATTACTGCACTCTTTGTACTATTGCACATATTTCGATGGAAAATTACTCAGGGACCCCATACAGATCTTCCAGAATAACATCCTTCAGAATTTTAACCTATTCAGGACAAGGGCTGATGTTATTTTCATCACCATAAGTATATAATTGTATTTCTGTGGTGAATATGGTGATGCATGTATGCTTAGAGCATGTCAGACAGACCTGCTAGTCCAGCAGTACGTGCGGCCTAACATTTCCAAAGCCTGGTTATCAAAACCCTTGTGACTGAAGGGAAAAACATGAGTGGATATAAACATGTAATTATGTCCAGGAATGTCAGGTGAATAAAAGCCAATGTATACAAAGTAATGCCAGAATCTAACAACTGAATGTTCTTGGGTAGCCAGTGTCCTCCATCAGTTTTGATCTGGAGAAATTTTGCTTTTTCCCTGAGCTATTCGCCATTTTTAAAGTAGACTGAGGAGGAAGAAATAATCTCAGATTTATATACTGTCTAAACTCTTTTCTAAATAGTTTCTAAATCCCATGCATCTTGGGTAGTGCTTTTTACTTTGAATTTATTTCTGCTGTCCTATTAGAATGAAAATTTATTCTGATCCAGGGAAGGACTTTTTTGTACAGCAGGAAGAAAGGTGATTTCCATTTCACCATATATGAATTTAATAATATTGCTCATGTTATTGACCTGTTGACCTGTGGAGATTCAGACCTTTAAAGTGCTGAAAAAGCATATTTATTATTGTGTAACTTTATTGAAATACAACAAATTAATTTATCTGCACCTTTCCTTCTGTGTAAGTGGGTGAGAAATACTGGAACTGTATTTACACCTCCTTTCTTTCTTCATGAAAATACCATAAGCCACAGTGAAAGCCAGGGCACAAGCTGTCCCTAAGCAATTAATTTTCAACAAGATACAGTTAGAAAGTCATATTCTGTTTTGTATACTTGCCTGCCAGGACCCCAACTTCATTACATATGTGTCAGGCAGAACCTACACCCTGTATTTCCTCTCTCTGCAGGGGAACAACTTGTCTCCTTTCCTTTCTCCTTAATAGTTTAGCATTTTGGTATCAACATCTTAGGACAACATAAGAAGAGAAGAAAAGCTGATTACTGAACAAGGCAAGCTTAGCTACAATCCTTTCACCTTGTGTAGATGTCCCTGAAGACTGCTTCATATTTGAGATATAGATGTTGAAAAGAGGTTTCTCAGCACACTGCATGTAATTCAGTGTTTTTCAATCAGTGTTTTTCCTTGTCTTCTGTACTTTGTATTTCTCTCTCCTGGATATTTCAACACATTGTATTTCTATCAGGTTAAATCCTTCAAGCTTGCAGGAGGGGAACTGGGGTGGGGATTAGATGGGTGAGAAGCATTTAAATGCAGATAGGACTTTACAGAAATAAAGGTCAAGTCAATGAAAATTTTTATGCTAATTCATTCTCACAGTTCTTAGATTCTACCTAATTTGTCCTTGATGGATAACAAAGGAATTGCCTAAGCCCATTTTTGAATATTTAGAAGGAAGTGATGTTAGCATCATGGAGGAAGCAGCATCACAGAATAGCAGTTTGCAAAAATTTTCATCGAATCATAGGATATTCAAGGTTGGAAGGGGCCTTTAAGATCATCCAGTCCCACCATCAACCCAGCACTGGCCCTGTAACCCCTAAAGCAGTAAATCACATCACCCAGTACAGGATCTAGATGCCTCTTCAACACCTTCAGGGATAGTAACTCCACAACCTCCCTGGGTATCCTTTTCCAATACCTGACCAGCATAAAATGATTTTTTTTTTTTTCCTAATCTAATCTAATCTGTCTCCCATCTCTCAATTTAAGGACATTTTCTCTAACTGTTCTCACTACCTTTGACCTTAATACATATCAGGTTCAAATTCTTCTGCTTTTGCTTTCTTTAAGTAATATTCTGTCTTATGACTGTGTTCACAATATTGTACAGTGGCAATCATTTTGATCTTTTTCATACTTAGTTGTGGTATGTTTCATATTCTCTGAATTGTTCACTATTTTGTCTGACATCCTTTGTTGTAATTATCGTGACATAGTTCTGAGGCTGATTTGGTCTCCTAGGAAGAGAACCTTGTTTTTCTTATCATGAAAATAGGTATTCAAAGATTTTCTTTTCTTAAGAGCTGGGGTTATACCTCTATCAATGTTTCTTGAACTCATTTATTTTGTTAATGGAGAGATGCCCTAGCTTTATAATCACTGACAGCTGATCCACAATTTGCAAAATTACTGCATTCCTGAGCTAGTATACTTTACATTCATTTGTGAATGTAAGAAGTGAGAAGAGATGCACCCACAACAAAGCTAGTACTGTACATGGAGTATGACAGGAAGTTACAAGGGCTTAGTTGGTTAACATATCAAAATAAATCTTCTGAGGGATATTCTTGCTATTCTGTTGACACAGTTCAAAAAAAAAAAAGTAGATTCCTGAGCAGTATTTCAGAAAAAGCAACCACAACCATCAACTCATCTGAGTTTGTACTGCTCTGGAACAGTAGAAGTAATGAGGAGAAAAGACTATAATAAATTTTAATCAAAGAATTATTGGCATTGGAAAGGAAATCTTGGGACCATACAATCCAACCCCCCAGCTGAAATCAAGGTCAGCTTGAGCTGGTTACTGGGAATCTTGTCCAGCTGGGTTTGCAATGTCTTGAAGAGCAAATACACCACAATCTCTCCTGACATTCTATTTGAGTGTTTGACCACCCACAACTGTCATAAGAGTGAAAGACTCTTTGTTCTGTTATTGAGCTTAAACTCATTATGAGAGTGAAATTAGGATATGACTGTCAGGCTGTAGAACTGGATTTACAGATCTAGTAATTGTTTTCCAGACCAAACATACTCTTTTAGTATGTGTTCATTACTGAAACTGAAGAACTTGTAGTCCACTTCTCCTACAACATTGTTAATCTTGCTTGTGGCTTTCCCTCTTCATTCCCTCATGTTGCTCTTCCCTTCAAAGGGTTTTTCATAGTTTTACTAGCAGGCAATGTAAGTTCCTTATTGTAACTGCACAGTATCATGTCAGTCTTCATTTATCTGTGATCTCACTAATTCCTGTTGAACAGATTTTTGTGCCTTGAACTAATCTCTTTTTAAAGTTCATATTTCAGTGTTTAGCTAAAAGGTAGAGGTGAATTACTGCAGAGTAAGTGAACTTTCATTAATTAAATCAGCAGTTTAGTAAACAGTTTCAACTGTTCTCTCTCAGATGAAGTAAGCCTTATTCAAACTAGAGTAACGGCTGGGCATCCAATCTGCATCTAAGACAGAAACAAAATCTATGAGATGGTACAAACTTCAGGACTATGTACATGAGGTGAGGTCTTTAACACATTTTTGCAGCTTTAATCTAGTACCCATCTAAAAACCAAAAGACTGTTTGACAATCAGTTTTGGATAGCTGCTGTTTTAGTATCTCCAGTATATAAACATCCCCCAGTGAGTTCACATTTGCTGACAAGCCACCTTAAATAGAGTCAATGAAACATCATATGCTTTATTATCCTTTTTTTTCTTTTACTCGATCTTCCACTTCACTTCCCTTCAACCTACCTTTCTCCACCCAATCTTATCCAAAAAATCCACCCCTAAATACCTTTTCCCTGTTGATCCCAGTTTTGCTACATCCATCCCCAAATTTTTGATACTCTTACCTAGGTGATCCTGCTCTTATGTGTGGGGGGTACCTACTGTTGGGAGGTTGGCCTTGAAAAATTTTACTACACAGGAAATCCCCAACCACATCATTTGGTTTTCTTTGTGTTTGTGCCATTTCTCATTTAAGTGCCCATAACCCATGAAATCCAGCCATCTGTAAATTCTCTTTTCTTCTAACACTGTAATCTCTCATGGCCAGTAGCTTTTCATATCTATCATTTTTTACTAGACTGTCCATGTACCCTAACCTCAGATCCAGGAGTAGTTGGTGGCCTAGTCTTTTCACTTAGAACCCTAGTCACTTTCCTGTAATAATAAAACCCTGTGATTAAAAATATTGTTATTTTCACTATGACTATATGCTGTCACATGCATATAGGTGCGTCTGTCACAGAAAAATACTGGCAGCACCTTTTGTGAGGGATTTGAGGGCAACAAAAGTGCAGAACCAGGTCCCAAGGAAGGATTAAAAATGCGAGAATCTGGCATGAGAATAATAAAAAGCTGCTGGGGTAATAGCAACCTAGCAGAGACAAGAAACATGCTAGTTGCTTTCTAATAATCCTGTTGTCTTAGGGCATCTGTAGCCCTCTAGCATCCTTCCAAACTTTCAAGTTCTTTAGCTTGCTACCTTGATATCTCTCAATCCCTGCAAACCCCTTGGGCATGCATGCAATCCTTCCCTTGCTCAAATAGTTGTGGTTCATTTGAAGATTTTTAAAAGATCTCAGACACTGGGAACAGATTTCCTCTTTCAGAAATAATCCTATCCATTCAGGTGATCATTTTGTTTTCTTCCCTCCCTGACTTTCTACCTCAGCATGCACACAGCACCTTGCAAAAAAAAAGCAGCAGTCAGTCCTTCAACACTAAGACACCACTTTGAAAAAGACACCAGACATGGCTGTTTGAAGACAAAGCAATGAACATCTGCTACACTTTTGAGGATGTGTAGACCTATATTTTATTCAATTAGCATCAAAGAACATATTATTTTGCTCTCATGCAAAAAAAAGAAGACAAATTTCTGAGAGCAGTTTTCCACCTTCATTTAATTGACCAAAATATTTAATAAGTACCAAGCCTGTAGGCAGGGGCACTGTGCTTAGTATTTTCCTCTTTGCTCCTCAAGATAAAGGCCAAGCTCTGCACTTTTGAAAAGCAAACGAAAGAAATGGAAATACCTTCCCTTTCCAAAGATCTGCAGGTTTTAAAGGATACTGGGATAAAAAAAAAAAAAATCCTCAAAGCTGTCTGCATGGTGGCTAAACAAGATTAGGTAAAACACATCCTCTCCAATGCACACACAGAATATAAAACATCTTAATCCCTCTCCAGTATGGTACCATAGGCAGTTACTATGCAGAAGAAACTCACATGCAGTAAGCAAGCCAACGAATACATTCCCCCTTGATCAGACTTTGTACCCTAAATCTTTGCTGTTGGACTCCTAAATGAACTGTACAAGACTACCAGTAGAGGAATTACAGAGAGGTAGTTTTACCCTTTATTCTGCTTAAAAGAAAACACTTCAATTATCAATTGATAGATTATAATTATTGTTAAAACATTAATTTCAATGAAGTTGAGTATCTCCATCATATTAAAGTGAATTGCTTCTCTTTTTTACCAGACTAACTACAGTAACACATTTTTTAAAAATCCCAAAGCCCCTTGCCCCCCCACCCCCAATGATGTAACCACTAAAGCTTTTGTAAGCTTAAGGAATCTGGCCAAGACTCTTCCCAAAAAATGCCTGTCTCCCTATCAGTTGAATTAACAGAGAGCTAAATCCCTTCACTGCAAGCTACCACTGTTAGTTCCCAGTGAGTACATCATTTACATGTATCACCCTGCTCTTTCTTTTATTGTGTTCTTGTTTTGGTTCACTGTTTCCCTTAATTTGAAATGCCAGTTTCCCTTGCTGTACATTTGGAGGTATTCGGTAGCAGGACAGAAAAGACTTGTTATTGAAGCTGAATTAACCTAACAAAGAGAGAGGAAAAAAAAAATCAGAGCCTCACACAGTGCCATTAAACTCCAACCACAGTTTCAATACTTAAACAGCATAAGCTTGGTACAAACACAATGTTTCTTTAATTCACATTTCTTTTTGCTCAGTTGTGTATCATACATCAGTATCAATGGAATGGATAGTTTGATGTGTCCAGTTATAACAATGGTAGAGAGTGTGCTATGTGTAAAGTATTAAATCAGAGCTAATTCCGGTTTCTTATTTCTAACTATAGATTATTTCTTTTGTTCCTGAAAAAGCTGTTATTATCAGTGCAAGGACAGGTCTACAGTACTTCAAGTGCAGGGCTCAAATTGTACAGATTCGGCATATACAGTACAGGATTTGTTTCTTCAAAACCCACTGGGATTTCAAGTCACCAATCATTTATTATGCTGAAACAGTCTTTTAAAATGGATTATTTTGAAAGCTTACAAGGAAGAGCTCCTCCATCTCTATTAGCAAGCTGTGGACTGGTTCCCTTTGTAAGAAGCTGCAGGGGATGGAAATACTTGGCATCACATTGCACTTTGCTCAGGAAAATGTTCAATATCCTAGTACAAAATACAATAAGAGAGCTGTTTACCATGGTGTCTATCACAATATCTGTTCAGAACTGCCAAAAAAACCAAGGGTCTTACAACAGATAACAAAATAGCCAGGAAGACAAAAATCTACTCAACACTTGATTTAGAGAATTTCTGTGGGAATCTGTGGTTCATGCTTGTGGATACAATGCTTCTTGTTTAACATAGTTAATGTCCATTGATTATTCCCTCCACCACTGCAGTTACACACGTATTGTACACAGAAATGGGACACAAACACTCTGAATTACCACCTATGGTTTTATTAACTGGAGGGTAGATGAGGGGAGAAATATAATAAAGGCTTATGCCAGCACAAATGAATGAACTTTTTAACAGCAGAGGGGAAAAATAAAAGCATTGTCTTTGCAAGGTGTTACAGAAACTTAATGTGTTCTAGAAAGAGGATGATGGCAATTTTCATTACAGATCATTTTAGTTCTCTCATAATTAAAAAGCAAAAGGAAGCAAACCTTATTGCATTATAGACCAAACTCTTTTTAAGGCTGATCTGAGATGCACCTTCTCTAACACAATAATGTAAGGAAATGCCAAACAGTCCCCAGATACTTTCATTTGTCACCCTGCCTTTAAAATTCTGATTGTAGTAGCAGTGTTTGGGAGTGAAATCAAGTGAAAGAAAATTACTTCAAGTTTAAATAATTTTTTAAAATCCCAACAGCCCTTTTTAGGGTTGAATTTAAAGACCTCAAAAAGTCTACTTGATTTTTATATCCTGAACAATATATGAGATGGGAACTATGTTATCCTTAACAATGGATCTATGAATGTATATTTTTATCTATTTTGATATGGTTCCAGGAGCACCAGCATAATAAAGCAATATCTTTAAGAAGATTGAGATAGTTCAGGATTCCACCTATGGAAAAACTGTCTCCAGAGGCATAGTCTATACTATGTTTTCAGTCTTATCAAAAAGCAGTTGAACCTATCACTTTTTAAGAGCTATTTGAATGTGTAAAACTGAGCACATATTTGTATGTGTTTGTGATCTCTCCTTTGAACAGAAGCTTTTTTTTTTGCTTGATGTCTCTGGCTCCATCACAAAATTTCTGAAACCTACACTATGCTGACATTCACAATGAATCATTTTCTCAAAAAAGTAATGCTTGTCTTCCACCTTCCCTAGTGGTGGGCATTATCAGAGCTCAGAGGGAAGAGAAGTTATTCTGAGGACCTCAGTATCTCTGCATCAACAGTGGAATGCTAGCATGATGTATTCTGAACAGATGAGTCACCACAGAATGAGCATACACAGAAGAGTAGGTTCTGAGAGCTGGCTTCTGCAAACTATTTGGTATGGCCAGTGAAGGTCGAAGGCATGAATGAGCAGAAATATTTTTTGAGTGAGCTGTTAGTAATTTGAGTCAGGATAATAAAAATATTTTTAAATAGCAATTTCATTTGTCTTGAGCAGTTCATTACAGAATCTTTTCTCGTTCTCTGTATTCATGTCCCCACTTGTTTTATTTTCAGTTTTCAGCCTAAGACATTGAGGCCACTGTAACAGCTTTGGATTTAAATACTCTGAGGAAGTTTTCTACATGGAAGATATAACATTAGAAAAGCAAATTCTTATAAATATGCAAGAGGACTTTGCGGTGAATGTTTAAAATACATTACTTTAAATATTTTTAAATAAAAATAATGCATAAACCAATGAATTATAAGAGGAAAAAGGATTGTTTCCCAGAGCTGGACACTGTCTAGGGACAGAATATGCTTCAATATCCTTTCACCCATATTCATTCAGAAGATAGGGCAATTTATAAGAATCTGCCTAACATGTATTTAGTTATAGAAGTTCATGAGAATTGTGTCTGTCTAAAATGCAAAGACAACTCTTAAAATTCTGACTTCTTCATTTTTTCTGTTTGTTTTCAGGGATCATGAAATATTTAGTAGTAAATCTAGAGCTATAGATTATAATGAAGCATACAAACCAGAATTTAATGTTGACTAAGAGGACAAACCTTTAACTAATTTTGACTGGTTTGCATAAAATCTTTCATTTTGAGGCCAAATTCTGCCTGGGATTAAATGGGAACAAATTCTTTGGCAGGCTATACTTGTTATCTAAGAAATTCATGTTAGTATAATTAAAAATCCTCATACAGTTATGTATCAGATTTTTTAAAAAATTGCTGCCATATTTAAATAATATTGCTCTATCAATTCAGTCACTGGAAGTTTAAATCACTTATGTAGATGTAACATTTTAACCAAGGAGTTGAAAAGTATGTCTTGATCCTGCAAATTTTTTGTTCACATTCCCCCTTAATTTCTGAAGCCAGGGGCCTTCTGCATGTTTGTATTACATCTGCTTTTGCAAGAAAGAAATCTGCTCCCTTTACAGCCCTATGTAAGTTTTTTGGGGTTGCATGCCATTTTCACTTGAGTAATTTTTTACAATTGATTTATTTCTGTCTTTCTTTGCTGTGTAGGAGCACTCGAAAGCTTATTTCCCCTCTTTTCACATGTCAATACATAACTGGTACAGAAATCTAGATCCATTAGAATTTCATTGGTTTTATAAACTGAAAGGGCAGGATTTACTTCAAGTGAAACCTCAAGCACTTCTTGAAACATGAATCATTTAGTCTTGTGTTACACAAGAGCTCGGGTAAGGTAATCATAATAGTTCCTTCTTTCCCTAAAATCAACATTTATATAAATCAATAGAGTCCTGTACTGCTTTTACAGACAAAGTAACTTCAACAGCATAGATATTTGAAAAATACTAACAAGGAAACTATATAAAATGAAAATAACAATGGTTATTGTTCTTTGTGCTCTTTTCAGTTGAATGTTTGATGTAATAAAAAAAGTATTATTTTTTAAATATCTCTAAAATTGCCTAAGAGTTCAAAATGGCACCCAGTTTTGCTGATGAGAGAAGTCCTGTAGTCTCAACATTTTTAAAAACCTTATATAAAGAGATATAGTCTTAAATAACTTACAGTTCTGCTAATTTCATATGATTGTGTTCCTCTCTTGCAGCTGGGGACTCACCCTAGTTATCACTAACACAAAAAAAAGTCATTATTTGCTCAAATACTGTTTGTTGTTGCTGCCAAATTGGAACTCCAAATATCAAAATCTCTGAAGCCAGTAGTGGCCTTGTGCTGAAAGTTACCTTTATGGTGAAGGGTGATGCTGAGGTGTAAGTGATAGTTGCAATTCGTTGGCATGAGGAACACAAATGAGGTCTGCAGTAATACTTCCCCTATTATAGAAAAATACAACCTTCATGTGAATTGTAGGACCTCCTTTCCAAGTAAAGGATGCTTTCCCTTCACTGCCACAGTGCCCAAGAAGCCTGCATCTCCTTTTTTCCTCTCTTCAGCTGGTCTATGGCTCAGTAAAGCTGATGGGTGCAACCTGTTGTAATGAGTCATGAAATACTGATCTTTCAGCTTGTCTTTCAGAGGAAGGAATTCCAGTGTTTGAAAGACTGTTCCCCTAAAATTATCACAAGCTATATCATAGTGAGCAATCTGACCAACTTGTGATGCTGGGCATGATGCCACTGTAACAGATGGACATGGACGCTGTGAGACAAAAAAATCATGTATATGTATCAAATGTGAGAAATGAGGGCAAGACTCCAAAGACAAAAATATAGAAGTGTCAGTCTTGATCTAATACAGCTTTCATTCAAAGAGGGTTTACCACTAGCATCTTGGCAGATAAACTGAAAGAAAAGATGTTCAAACTGTGCAATAAGGAATGTGGCCTGTTTAACCAGGTAGAAGCATAGCAGTAATCAGCAAAGCAGCCTACCCACTCTCTTATGCTTAGAGTAGCTACAAAGGAGTGCACTGAAACAAGCATAATAAATTGACAAACCTAAATTCTGTTATGCTTGTCTGTGTTTCACTTTTACTATGATACATGCAGAGCCACACAGAATTAAGAGTTGGATAGAAAGTAATGAACAGAGAAGTGAAGGTGAATCCCATCCTGGATTAGAGCATTCCTGAATATCTGCCATTTTTTTTTTTTTTTTTCTGTTAGGGGAAAGGAGATTTATGAATGATATTAGACTTGTGATGAGGATTGCATCTAATCTCAGAGCTTCTTCTTATTTCCATTTTCAGCCTCTCAAATTTCACCTGAATTGGACACTATGATTTTCAAGTTCAAATTTCACTTTCAAAGTGTTTGTGATCAAATGTGTTTAATATCAGGCTATATCTATTTGAAATTTTTGATAGACAGTCAGTTGGAATGGATGTATTTAATACACACAGCAGATGATTCTCCTTCATACAAAATTTCAGTAAATAATTTCAAAAATGTGAAACCATAGGTGAAACTAAAAAATTATGCATTTGTGTTGTGCTGTAATTCTCATACACATTGCCTGCTAGTGAAAATCCAAGCTAATCAGAAGATAATATTTCATGAGGGACAATATTCAAACATGATTCTTACCCAGGCAAGGTTCCTGCAATCGAATTAATTACAGGACTATCAAATTATTTTATATAGGATCTGTCATTTGTAAGCTGTTTAAAGTATAGTTAAAGCTAGCATTGTGACAAGAGACCATATATCGTAGGTCTCTACATCTTTAATGAGCAAGGATTTATTTTTTCTCAAAAAGAAATTCAAAAGGGGGCAGTGTGCTTTAATTAAATAAAACACAATGGAGATTTTTTTTTTCATGGTCTCTGCAGTAAAACACACAGTGATAAAGCCATGTGTGCATGTCTTGTTTCCCCCTCCAGATTCCAGTGCTAGCAAAAGATTTTGCCCTTGATCATGCGGTTTTAGACATGAAAGGCTTCAAATCTATCCAAGCTCAAGATGAACACAGAATGCTAATTTGGGTTCACATGAAGAGCTGGACAAGCAAAGTCTTTTATTTTAAACTGTTTAAAAAGTGCTCTTTTTGAGGTCCTTTTCCTACCATATATTTCTGAAGTACATAAAACTGATTCACTGATCCTTTATGAAAGAGTAAACAAATTTTATAAAAATGTATAATTGATACTAGTATGCTTTCCTTTATTTGAAAAAAGCTTTAAATGTTATCTAATCCAAAAGGTACATGCTTTTTTATATATTCTATACTCTTCTTAATCATATTGAAATTATACTGCATTAAACGAAAATTATTTTATACACAACAATGTATATTGAAAAAATATAAAAGTCTTTAAATCAAAATACAACAAAGCTCATCAAAAGAGGACACCTCTCCATAATGCATCATCTTGGGAAGAGTTATTTTGGACAACACTGATGAAGAGAACAAAAGAGGCATTTACTGAAATAGTAATTTTCTAAGCAACCTAATATGGAATCTACAGGAGATTCCAAAATTATGTATAAAATGTATAATACAAGACACTAACATGGGAAATAAAATGCATGTGTTAGTGTGATGAGTTTGTATGGTGATGTATCTCTCTCTCTCTCTCTCCCTCTCTCTCTCAGTCCAAAAGAGTGTCCAGAAAATCTCCCTAAGTAGAAAAAGGTCGTAACTTGTGGTTCTGTGGTTCTGTCCCTTTTAAAGCACTAAATTTCTAAGGCACAGAAAAATTAAATGGGTTCTGACTCATCCATGAATGTTGTTCATTATTGTCATTGAACAATTATAGTCATATTTGGGGGGAAAAAATAAAAGTAAGAGGGAAGGAAGAGCTAATAGAATTATTACTGCTGCCAGATACCATATCTGACTAGAGAATGGCTGGTATTTCTCTGCCACATGGAAAACAATTACCTCAACCCTTTAGATTGCTGACCTCTAAATCTGGTGAGATCAGTCTGCTTCTGAAACCATCTATTTCAGTTGTGAAGTGATCACCAGCACGTCTCTTCACTACAAATGCAATTGCTCTGGCTGTCCAAAATCATTGTTGCTGTCAGCATAACCAAAATTATTTGTCAGCAGAAACATACTGTAACTCTTACCTGTAGATGTGAATCAATGGATGATTAAAAATCCAGTTCAATGGAAACAGAAAGAAGGTAAGAATTGGATACTTGTCCTTACAGAATTAATTTTCTAGCAGTTTATGAAATTTAGTGTTCTTGAAGTATTTTGATTTTTTAATCTTTTCTGGAAAATGGATTAATAGGAATATAACATTCTGGAACTGCTATTTCTCAGTAAAGATGATCTGATGACATACTCATAAAAGCAGTGGTAAAACATAGTAGAATCAGTATCAAAACCAGAAAACTTCAGTATACCACCTAGAAATTTTGAAATTAATGGAAAAATTTCAACCACAACTTAAAGATTCAAACACTGCAGGGCCTTTCATTAGAAATGATAAGCCTTTTTACTAAAACTCTTGTTTACCACCCTCTATAAGCTATTTAACCCTTACAATGTTGATAAATTCTTTTGTCCATCCTTAGAAGTGGTATAGTGAAGAACAGAAAAGTGATCATTCAAATTTGACAACAGGCATAGAAACACAAGGGTAATGTTGATGTAATGAAAGAATCCAACAGAAAACTCTTCCCTACAAAGGTTTAGAACAAAGGCTTTTGCTCTTTCCAGCACATCTTGAAAGACTGTGAGCCAAACTGAGGGTAAAACACATGAAAAGCAGATCACTTTACTTCAAAAGTAACTTGAAAGTATCCTACCGTTAAACTAAAAGGAAGTGAAATTAATCAATTGCATCTTGTCTTAGAGATCCTACTCTCTGTGTCTCTCTAAAGAAAAAAGGAGAATGAACAGTAAATAGGTATACCTTTACTATTACCTTTGCTATTTCTCACATATGTATATATCTATACCTATACCTATAGAGATATATCAAGAACAGTCTGAATCTCTCTGGCTATCATTGTGTTGATGACTTGTAATTCAGGCAGACATAGTTGACTTAGAACAGAGCTGTCAGTGTGCCAGTCTCTAGGACATCCACACGTCATGGCTTTATGACCAGTATTCCTCTAGTACTCTGGTGTGCATTTTAAATGCTAAAAAGTAGTGCAGCACAAAATATCAGCTATTGCCAATATGTTATCTGATATTTATATGCTGATATTTATATGTCTATTGTTTATAGACACCATATTGGATAATATACTTAGCGAATCTGTGTAACAATACTTCACTGTAAATATTCATAAATTACAAAATTTTACATAATATACTGACTGTCTGATACAAAGCAAGATAATTTCCCATTATTTATTTATTTATTTATTTATTCATCTACTTATTTTTATTTTGTGAATTTAAAGCATTTTTATAATAGCCGGTGAAAATCTAGGTATTTTCATTATAATATTATTTGCATGTCAATGTTAGTACAATTTTTGATTGGTCCAAATAAATATATTTCCCTCTGAAGACGGCAATATTTTAAGAGTAATATCTCCAATTAAATTATGAATGAATTAAATACATTTCCCTCTGAAAACGGCAATATTTTAAGAGTAATGTCTCCAATTAAATTATGAATGAATTTTTGGTAATTTCAATATTAAATCATCTCTATTCACCTGATCCAAAAAGAATATACAATTCCTCCACTATCCTAAGCACACCCCTCCAACCCATCAGAAGTAGCACAATAAGGTACAATCATGTCACTCAAGGGATGCTGCATAGCATGTTGATCCCCAAGCAAGTTTTGTACTAATCAAATCCAATGAATCATTCATTTTCTTGCTGTTATTTTTCTATATTTGACTAATGCCTATAGATAAGCTTAATTTAGCTGTATGTCATGAAACCACCTGGAAATGGAAGATTTGCTGACACTTTCACTGCCAATCAAGAGTCTATCACTTCAGCACCAATGCTAGCACTTGCTGAGGAATCTCATTGCTCTTTTTCTCATGGACAAAAATACACTCATCAGATTCTGACTTACTACAGAAACACCCAAGGTACAGATTCAAGCTGCAAAAGTGCTATTTCTGTTTATGTATGTCTTCAGCAACTCTTGCTCAATTCTTATGTTTCAGCAGCAAAATTAGAAGCACGATCTAGAAGCAATTCCAAAACCACCAGGCCAGAGGTGACTTTATTAGTGCTTTTGCTGTTGACATCATTATTGCCACATCTGTGTGCTATCCATTGCCCGCATTCCTACAGTCAGACATTTTAAAAAACAAACCAAGAAGACAGGTCATGTCCCAGGGAATGTATGGACCCACTACAATATTAGAGAATGTGTAAAAACACACAGGGGACATTTCATAAGAAAATAATGGGACAACATTGCTGTCCTCCATAGGCATTGTGCTAAATATAGTTTTATGAGAGAGCTAAATATTCTGATTTCTGTTGAGACCATAGGAATATTGAATTACTTGAAGAGTATTATGAAGATTAGCATAGTAAAGAGCATGAACATTATTATTTTTAAATTTTAAAAGTGTCTAGTGAAGACTGTTCCAGTTGAAGACAATTGTTAAATGTCTGTAAATTCACAGGAAATTATAAAAGTAACAGTGATAGTCTATAGCTTGAAAATGAAAAGAATTACCTAATGTTGAACATATTTACCAAATTAGCATTTTCTGTATGATGGAAGTAAGAGAAATTTTCACAGGTGCAGTCTGGGTGGATGTCAGCTGATGACATTTCTGGGAACTATACAAAAAGCTACTGAAGCAGTGGATGTGTGCAATATTCAGCTTACAGAAAGGACTGGAGAATTATGAATGCTCAGGAAATAGTGTGTCACAGAGAGCCAGCCAAACATAGATTTTTTCTTCTTTCCTACAACAATATCTATCTAGAGACATGATCAAATTAAAGATAACAAAAGAGATGGAAATGGTGGCTGTCATGGTGACATTGCCTATGCCCATTATAAAGGATGGAGAAACTAAACTTTGAGCTTCACACTCCTGGTTCTATAAATAAACCTTTGTGTGTCCTGATTCTTTTATTCCACAATTGCTGACTAAAATATTTTTGAGATTTCTTGGATATATACATGAAGAGGCATCTGTTGGGAACAAGTCTTCTCAGTGTTTGTGAGGATTACCAGAAGTCTCCTCAGGATTTTGTCCCTATGCAATCCAGCACTGACTGCAGTGTGCATCTCAGATGATGTAAGTGCACAGTGTAGGTGCAGCTCTAGCCCCCTGCCGAAGAAGAAAAAAGTTTGGTGAAAAAGTTTGAGGATAATTGCAGAATAAAGGAAAATTTTATAATTATAACCCCAGGCAGGTTGACCTAGAGCTGGCAGGTAGCAATAGATGAGGATTCCTGAGAGGTAACCCAGCATTTTATTAGGTCAAAAGGAAACAAGTCACATTTTCCAAACCTGCTGCATGGTTGCTCTTGATTAAGAATCCACAAATAAAAATGGTGGTTCAAGAATTCAGGCTGCCATTCAGATTATCTCCCATGTCTGATGCCTCTCCATCATTCGTCTTCCTCACTGAACTGCAAACCACAGAAAGTCAGACTTCTGGGCTGAAAAGACACTAAGTACATCCTCATCATGGGCAGTCCTTGTCCCAGCTACCGTTAATGCCATAGAAAAAGAAAACAGAAACTGACTTTTGTAACACCCTCAGAAATCTGTAGTGGGTGATAGAGAGTATTCAGTCAAAGAGTGGAAGACCAGTCAAAAAAGGAAATATGAAAACTAAAATAAACACAAAATCAAAAGAATTCCTCCTTGCGAGAAGAAGAAAATAACTATCTTTGTCAAGGTAAGACAATAAATTATTGAATACATACTTAGCAGAATTTTGGGTTCAGAATGTATTTAGGGAATTAGATGACAGTAGTTTCAATTGCATTGGACATACAGAGTGGGTTTCAAAAAGCATAGAATATGACTGAAAATTAGTACTGAACAGCAATTGAAAACATTACTCTCAGTGACCACACTGATAAAGAGAAGGTTAAATTTTGTAGAATACAGCAGAGTCAAGCAGACTTTTTCCTATGACAGGAAAAACTGAACCATTTTGCTGAATAGTACTGGTTTTGCTGAACAGTAATTCTCTGTGTGGTTCTGTACGGTAAAAGGCCATCAGGAAAGAGGGAGGAGATTAGAGTGGATGTATTGGAACCAGTGGGAGAGAGAAAGGAGATAAGACAGGATACTGTGAGAAAAAAAAAGAGAAGCAGAAAGAATAAAAGGGTTTGAAAAATGGCATCATGGCAGCTCAGTTTGTCTGTGTTAACCTGGATAAGATTTGTTCAGCCAGGATGAATACAGATCTAAGGAGCAGGAGGTCAATTACAAAGCGAAGGAAGTCAGCATAATTGTGATAAGTGCAGACATTTGCTTCTTGCTGAGAGCAGAAGCCTCACATGTAGACACTGCAGCTGGTGATGCTGTGACAGACCTGCAGAGAGGAGAAGAAGCATGAAGTGCAGAAAAGTCTTCTTGATATCACTGGGGAAAAAAAAAAAAAAAAAAGAAAAAAAAAAAAAAGAGGAAGAGAAAGCAGAGGGAAGAAATCTGAGGGATTGTAAGAAGGCACAGAAGAGTAAAACAGGTTAAAGAGGTCGAGAAAAGGATAATATCAAAGATGGTATGAGTGGGTCACAAAATGGTAGAAGAAAAACCAGGAAAGCTGGTATGGAGTAAGACTGAATCAAGTGAACAACCCATGAGGATGCAAAGCTGACCAAGTAAGGACAATTGAGGAGACCTAAGAAAATGCTCACTTAAGGTGTCAGATGAATAATCAAGTACAATTGAATTACTGATGCTATTAACCATAACTAAACTCTTCTATAACTACCTGCAAACAGTCTTTCAAATCTGCACTAGTAATATGTATATAACAGTGCATCTCTGAGTATTTGAAGCTTACATGGAGACTTCATAGCCTCTCTCTCATACCTTAGCAAGCTGGTTGCTTCCTAGAAGTCTATCAGAGAAGATGAAAGTAATTTAAAGGATAACTTTTCTTTCTGGAGCCAATACCGGCAATTCTGCTTGGATTTACACGTTACTGTATGGCGAGAGAAAAACAGATTAAATGGAAAAGGATATAAACAAAATCATTTTGAAAGAGTACTCGAGGATTTACGGTACTGTACTTGACTAGAAGTGATTGGCAGCACATTAAATAGAGCTTTGTGTCAGCTGCAGAGTGGACTCTGCAAAGACAGGATGTCAAGTTACGAACTGCAGACTTTGCGACTCCAACTTAACTCCTTGTTACATTTTGTGATATTAGCTAGGAGAAAGTTTATATCTACAGTGCTGGAGAAATTAAACACACACATACACACACACATAGTCATGTTAGCCAAGCAAAATTTTAACTAAAATAAAATATTAGTGAAACAAAACTAAAAAGAGAAACAAAACAAATCTTGGCATTTTATAAGTAGGTTATTTCAACAAGAACTAGATGGTCTGCAGAGGCCCTACACTGTGCTGTAACTTTGTCTTTGAAATAAGCTATTAGCTCTCCCTGTAGGTTAGGGCCTCTTTAGTTTGACAAACTTCACTTAATTGGTTTCTAAAGATTTCTTGACAACTTGTACTCCTGGTTTTTTTCTTCATTAGTGCTTATGAAACCATAAGGATAGAAAGTCCTGGTTTATATACAGGTAACCAAGTTTATTTTATTTTTTCTACTAATTTAAGATTTTCTCAGGAAATACGTACTGGGATCTAATTGAATTCTAGAAACATACAAGATGTTGACACTAAAACCAAAAGCACAAACATTCCCTACTGGGGAAAAAAATTACTTTGAACAGCTATGTTCTTTTTATGTGAGTTTCTCAAAGTGTTTTGAAAATATTATACAGTGATTCTACTTTCACACTGTCCCTTTGAGAGAAGTAAGTAATGTTTTAATGCCACTGTCTACAGCCCACAGATTATGGTCAGGATTCCATTGCCCTTTTAAACTGCAGACTTCAAGGAGGTCTACAGACATCTTTAGTCCCAAATCCCTCTAATAATATTTTCAGAAAAACTTAATAAGTATCCTGAAGAGTTTTACTATGTATGTGGCTGGTGCCAGTCTTGTAGTATAGTAGTTTGAAATCATGTAGTGCTTTGTTTTGGCTTTGTTTGCAAATCCTGTGTATAAATGGCAGCTGCAAATAGGAACCACTTTGTCTGAGGGACTCTGTGAGAGAAACATTAAAACTTTCACATGTTCTGTGCACCTCAATTACATTTCCCAAGATCTGACTCCTCTAGAGAAGTAAAATTAATAAACAATCTGTATCATAATTAATCAGCAGTTTCCTGAAGAAAGCCCAAACATGCATCAGATCTATTTATTTTTAAAGTTGTTTTGCACAATATTTCCTTATTACTGAAAGATTAATGAAGCTGCACATATTTGATACTTCCAAAGATTGAATCCTAGCATTTTTGAACTAGTCATGAGAGAAGTTAAAAGGAATAAGGACTTGTCATCAATCTGTTCCCGTGAAGTTTTACAGTAAAACTCTCATTTTCCCAGTGCTTTCACCAACCATGGGAATAAAGTCTGTGTTCTGTCCAGCACTAACTCTCCAGCAAACACAGAAAACTATGTATTGTAGTGTTAAAGGTGCCTTGTGTGTGATGTCACAAATCTGTCACATAATAGGAAGGAAAAGAAATCAAAGAAAAACAAGTCAGAAAAGAATAGAAACTTGGAGATGAAAAAAACTTAAATTTTAATGGTTACTGATGGAATTAATAGATTAATAAGTAGCTTTGTCTGTTCAGAAAAAAAAATCATTACTTAAATCTTTATTTTACGGTATTTTATTTCTTTGATATCGAGCCTAAGAAACTTTAATTAAAATTATGTGCTTCATTCTTATTTATTGTTTCTCTTTTTTGTGTTACACACAAATAGATTTACACTCACACATAGAACCATATAAGCTGCAATGAGTATTAAGTTCTTTAAGTCCAGTCATTAACCCAGAAATGCCAAGCTCAAGACCAGATCATTTCTCTCACTGACCTATCCACACTTCTTCTAAATTCCTCAGCCACTGCCCAGGGCAGCATCTTCCAGTGGTTGACACTCTTTTGGTGAAGAACTCTTTCCTAATAGCCATTCTAAACCTTTCTGAGGCAAGGTGAGGCCATTTTCCCTTGCTAATGCTTGTAACCTGGGATAAGAGACTGATGCCCACCTCACTGCAGTCTCCCTTCAGGTAGTAGCAGAGAGAGATAAGGTCCCCCTCAGCCTTCTTTACTCCAGGCTTAACACTGTGCTCAGCCAGATATCAGCTTCTTTGTCCTTCTTTGGACATAGTCCAGCACTCAATGTCCTTCCTGTAGTGAAGGGTCCAAAACTGAACACAAATATTAACACTACTTCATAAGTGACAGATGTTCTGTACCCTTCTTTACATCATACAAAACTTAGTCAACTCTGTTCAGCTATATGTATCTCATATCTATTAAATATATATATATTATTATATATA
>VZRH01006968.1:0-11083 GCA_013397555.1 Urocynchramus pylzowi | reverse complement strand
CCCTTGCAATTCATGGCTGGGATCCTTTACTCTGGTAATGTTACGAATTTGGTTCAATTAGTTTTGGGAAAATAGGGAATTGTTTGTTGTAAGGGGGGAGGGGGTCCAGGATTTGGTGGGTGCAATGGACAGAGGAGACGAAGGGAGATTAGACCAAGACACCGACCAATCATTCGACGCCCTGAAGAAATTATTGGCCCAGAATGAACGTCGCTAAGAGCCAATCGGAGCGCCAGGATTCCACCAATCACTGTGCGGATCCAAATCCCACCAATCCTGGACCTAAGGGGTGTTATAAAAAGGGGAGTTTTCAGTTGGGCAGGGTTCTTTCTGTTCCGTGGGTGGTGGGACCAGTTCGCGGGAGAAGGAACCCAGCGTGTACGTATTACCTGATATTTTTGAGCTCTTGTGAGGGGGTCCAGGCTTATCCTGGACGCTCCGTTCCTTGTGGCTTGTCTTTAAATAAACGAGAGTATTTTTCATTTTTCTCTCTGAAATCTGGCCTCGTTCATTCATCACATCATGTTTGGGGACTTGTCCGGGATAGGCCATGCCTCTGAAACGGTCTGGAGTAGCCCGGTATCCGAGGGACGCNCATCACATCATGTTTGGGGACTTGTCCGGGATAGGCCATGCCTCTGAAACGGTCTGGAGTAGCCCGGTATCCGAGGGACGCGTCCAGCCACATTTTTTGGCTGCCGGATTTCAGACTACGTCGGACTGCGGAAGGGAACGTGCCTATTCCCGAGGCCGGAAGGAACACAACAGCTCAAAGGTAAGCCCTCCGAGAGGGAGCGGGGCTCGCGTTATCCCTGAGTAATGCGAGTGGGGTTTAAGGCATAGGGGGTGCAAAGTGCGTGAGTGTGAATGAGACAGGGGCTGTAAATACAGACCCCCGAAGTGAGTGTGGACCTCCCAGTACCGCGGTTCCGGACTCCCGCGAGGGGGCCGGCTGGGAACGGAGGGAAGTGAGTGTTGTGGCTGTGTGAGTGTACCCCTATGTGAGGGAAGGTAGGGACAGGCGGTCGGAAGACCACGCGCAGTACGGAAAGATAGGACCTCCTCTCCCCACACTTGCTGCGCAAGTAGAAGGATGTGACGCAACCCCAGGTTATTTAAGGCTGTGAAGTCTGGAAATAAACGCCATTTTACCATCCACCAAATTGGTGTCTGTGAGTGATTGGCCCGAGCAGCTTGAGGTAGCTGCCATGCCGTTCCTGAACCAGGTCGCCCAGCCTCAGTGGAGGCGACAAGTGGTGCCGAAACCCGGGATTACAGAAGACGGGGGACGGGATTCGCCTAGACGGGTGAACGGCGGCTGGAGCGGCGGGACCAGCCCGGTGGGGAGGACGCTCCCGGACCAGCGAGAAGAATGGAAGCCCTCGCAAAGGTCGTATTACAATTGCATAGGCAATGGGGCATTGATTGTAAGCCTAAAGAATTTACTACTGCTGTTACTAGACTTTTGCAAATAGGTGTTATTGACCGCCCAGTGGACATACTCCACTCAGAAATATGGGATAAGTGCACTAAAGCTTTGGCAGAGGACACTATGTCCTCCAGTAGTGGGAAATGTCTCAAATCATGGGGCAAAGTTGTGCAGGCCCTGCGGACTGCTCTACAAGAGCAGGAAACCTGGAAGGCTGCTCAAGACTGCTTACTTGTCACTCCTAAACTCGTGGTTGGCGCAACAACGCAGACCTCAGAAGGCGACTTTTTGACCGGGGCCAGCGTCTCCTCAGAGCAAGACGATCACCCTTCGTCACCTTGCCCGTCCAATCCTACTCCCGAGTCACCATTAGCGGGACAGCAGAAATCTTTGTGGGATGATTTACTTGATGAAGTCAGAAATGTTGCTGTTGAATTAGAAATGGGGGAAGCCTGGGACAGACCCCCTCCGTATGCCCCTAAAAATGGCGCCGAGCAGCGAGCTGAAGGGTGGGGCACAGACATTGCGGGCAAACAAAAAGAGGAACCATCAAGTGTGGCGAGCGCGGGCGAGCGGAAAGAACAGGAAGCTCGAGATAAGGGGGTAGCAGGAGTGGTCTTGGAAGGGTGGAGATTGCGAATAAAGGCGATAAGCCCAATCAGGACACGCGCTGCAAAACATGCCTTTATACGGTTAGGCCTTCCAAGAGCAGGGGGCGGAGTGACCGTAGGGGGAAGGATCGACCCACCCATCGCAAGAAAGAGTGGGGGAGGAGCTCCACAAAAAGGCATGGGAGCCCGGAACTATCTAGTCAGTCAACTTCCACCTCTGAGTCAAGCACTAGCTGGGACGAGTGGTCGGACAGCCGGTCTGCCACTGACTCAGATTCGGAACATGAGGAAGTTAGCACAAATAAGACTAGAAGTGACAGCTCTCTTGCAGCAACAAAAAGGGAGCAAACAAAGGGCACTCCACTTACAGACTGGAAAAAGTCGCTACTACAAATCGCTTGTGCCGATTGGGTCCAGCCTACCACCTTAGCATTCCCAGTCCGGGTCACAGACGGAGGGCAAAGGGCCTACACCCCTGTGAGTCCCAAAGACATACAAGCGATTGTTAAGGCAATCGCAGACAAAGGGATTAACTCTGCTATGGTCTCTACCCTTGTGGACAGTGTTTTTGGGAATGATGATATGCTCCCATTTGACATAAAATAAACATGTAGGATGGTTTTTGATGGGGCGGGAATGATTGTCTTCAAACAAGAGTGGGAGGATAATTGCACAAGACAGCTCGCCCAGGTAGCTGGCGCGGACCACCCATTACAGGGCTCTAGCATACAGCGACTAATGGGTACCGACCCGACAATGACTACACCCCAATTGCAAGCCCAGCATTTATGGGCCCCAGAAGTCGCGGCAACCACCCGCGCAGCCAGAGAAGCCATTCGCATAGCTTGCAGGGTAGTCGCCAAGCCGGCGCCATGGTCCACCATACGGCAAGCCGAAAGTGAGGGCTTTACTCAGTTTGTGGACTGTCTCCAAGCAGCGATCGACTCCTCTGCCTTGCCTGCTGAAGCAAAGGGCCCAGTTGCGCTAGAATGCTTGCGCCAGCAATGTAATTCAGTAACCAAGGAAATTTTACGTTCGTTGCCAGCTGGGGCGAGCCTTGCAACCATGATCAAACACGTAGCAAAGGAAGAACATCTAATCCCAATGCAAGCAGCTGTGTGCATGGCAATAGCCAATGCTATGGTATGTTTCAAATGTGGCCAACTGGGCCATGTCATGTCCAATTGCCCTCAGGTGGATGATTCGCAAGTCCCAGCTCGCTCGCTGCCCCTGCAGCAAAATCGGCCAAGAGGACCGTGTTGGGCCTGTGGAAAGAGGGGACACTTTGCAAAGGATTGTAGATCTAGGGCGCCGGGAAACTGGAAAGGGAGGGGGCGGGTGGGCCGTGTACAGCCCCCTCCCACCTGGGATACAAGGCGGCCCAACCATGCCTATCCCGGATGGAACGGGGAACTGCCGAATCTGCCACCCCCTCAAACGGCAACCGGTCCAATCACCTACCCAACAACCCCATTAAATTTGGGAGGGGGGACAACCCCCAGTCAACAACCATCGCTCTTAGGGAACGAGAACCCTGGGTGGCCCTGGCCGTAGAGTGTAGTAATCCCCCCATAGTATGGGGAAGTTGCTGCCTTTATGGCGCTCCCCTTCACAAGTTTCCCCAGAACTCCCCTCTGGATAACATCATCATCAACATCCCCTTTCTGGTCGACACCGGAGCAGACGTTACAGTTATCCCGGAAACAAACTGGCCCCCACGTTGGAAATTGGAAGAAGCTCCTCCAGTAGGCGGAGTTGGAGGATCATCCCGAGCTCGGAGGAGTACCCAGTTGATTGCCATAACACTCCATACAGAGAAAGGTCCTGAGAAAACTATTGTCCTCTCTCCGTATGTCATGTCAGGAGTTCCGCCTCTGCTGGGTAGAGATGCCCTAGTACAAATAAAGGTTAGGGTGACAAATTTAGTCTGAGGGCCCCTGCTGTATGCCCACTCTCCCCAATCAAGTTGACGTGGAAGTCCCATGACCCAGTGTGGGTTGAGCAGTGGCCCTTGCCTGAGCCTCGAATGACCGCCCTTCTTGAGCTTCTCAAACGCCAATTACAACAAGGTCACATAGAGTCCTCCATCAGTCCTTGGAACACTCCAGTTTTCGTAATCCCCAAAAGAAGTGGTGAAGGCTACCGACTCCTCCATGATTTGCGCGAGGTGAACAAGAAAATCCAACCAATGGGCCCTGTCCAGACGTTGTTGCCTGCAAACTCCATGATACCAAAGGGTAAGCCATGTGCAGTGCTTGATATTAAAGATTGTTTATTCTCAATACCATTGCATGACCAGGACAAGGAACGGTTCGCCTTTTCCGTTGTGTTCCCAAACGGCCAGTGCCCTAACTTACGCTTCCAGTGGACAGTACTACCCCAGGGCATGGTTAACTCTCCTACCATTTGCCAAATTACGGTGGATAAAGCCCTAGTATCAGTCCAGAATGAAGATCCCACCGCTACCATCATCCAATACATGGACGACATCCTGATCGCCGCACCGACACCAGGCCAGGTGGATCGACTACTGCGGTCAGCTTCACAAGCTCTGCAAAGGAATGGATTTGAAATCGCAGACGCTAAAATAAAGAAGGGACCCTGTGTAACCTTTTTGGGAGTGCAAATTACAGGCTCCTACGTGACCCCTCCCCAGATAAAAATTCGCAGGAACATCAAGACGCTCCATGACGCTCAACAACTGGTGGGATCCCTGCAGTGGCTTCGTAACATCATTCTGATTCCCCCCGAAATTATGTCCCCACTATACTCCCTCCTACAAGGAAAACAGCCATGGGAGAAAAAGTCTCTAACCCCAGAGGCAATCAGCTCGCTGGATTTCATTGAGCATCAGATGTCCTCGAGCTCGCTTTCGAGATGGAACCCGGGCATACCACTCGACCTGTATGTCCATTTCACAAAAGGAGGAGGGGTGGGAGCGTTAGCTCAAGGATCTCCCAATGAAGCCAGGCCCATACAGTGGGTGGTCTTAGGAAAGCCGTTGCGTGCTTTCTCCCCGGGGGTTGAGTGCCTCGGCAATCTCATTTTGAAAGGCAGAAGACTCGCCCTGAGCCACTTGGGCGTTGAGCCGGCAAGAATACATCTACCTTTCCGCAAGCAGCTTTCTACTCTATCGACAGCAATGTCAGAACACCTGGCCGTAGCCCTCCTTGAATTCGCTGGTGAGCTCCAGTACGCCACAAAACCTCCATGGACTAGGTTGCTGAGGATCGTGGACATTGATCTTCCACATAAAGTGATGGACCGACCTCTGCCGGGACCGACGGTTTTCACCGACGCATCTTCAGCGACTTCAACAGCAGCAGCAGTGTGGCAAACTGGGGACCAATGGCACTGCGTTAAAATGACTGATCGTGCGCTTTCAGTCCAACAGCTGGAAGCAGCAGCCCTGGTACTGGCATGCGGATTGTTCACAACAGAACATCTCAAAGTGGTGACGGACTCAATGTTCGTGGCCAAGCTCAGCCTAGCCATGTCCAGGCCTGGTGTGTCGACATTGGCTACAGCGGCAAAAATCGAAGAGGCGCTCTACTCTCGAGAGGGTACCATATCGGTCATTCATATTAACAGCCACGACCCGATCAAGGGGTTTTTTCAACTCGGCAACGATAAAGCAGATGCCGCTGCAAAAGGGCTATGGACGCTTAGAGACGCCCACCAGCTGCACGAAACGCTTCACATCGGGGCCAAAGCGTTGGCAAAGAAGTGTGGAATTCCCATTGCCGATGCCAAGCATGTTGTAGCTATGTGTCCGCACTGCCAAAAAACTCCTCTGTGGTCTAGTGGAATCAACCCCAGGGGCCTTAAAGCTTCTGAAGTGTGGCAAACAGATTTCACTCTTTGCCAACTGTTGAAGCCCCGAGCCTGGCTAGCAATAACTGTCGACACATACAGCGGAATGATTGTAGCCACCCAACACTCAAAAACCAATTCCAAGGTGACTATCCAGCATTGGCTGACGGCAATGGCATGGCTTGGCATCCCAAGCCAAATCAAAACAGACAATGGTCCCAATTTTGTCTCCAAGCCCATCCAAGCATTTGCCTCCAAATGGAATATCACCTTGATACACGGTATTCCATACAACAGTACAGGGCAGGCCATAGTCGAGCAGGCGAATCAGACGCTGAAAAGCAAGCTAGAGGTCTTAGCCAAAGCAGAGGGTTTCCCCCAAGTGAACAAACACGCTTGTTAGTCACTGCAATGCTAGCACTGAATCAATTTTCTAGGGGGGATGAGGCAAAAAGCCCAGCTCAAAAACATTGGGCCACCAAAGCCCTGAAAGAGGGTCCGCCGGTCATCGTTAGGAATGAACTTGGGGAGTGGGAACAGGGATGGAGAGTAGTTCTCGTGGGGCAAGGATATGCCGCGGTTAAAAAAGATAATAGAGTTAGGTGGTGTCCACTTAAGTCAATCAAACCAGCTTGAGCTGGTTAGATTAGATTAGATTGAGTTACATTAGATTGAGCTGCGGAATCAATCTAATG
This sequence comes from Urocynchramus pylzowi, assembly GCA_013397555.1. NCBI lineage: Eukaryota > Metazoa > Chordata > Aves > Passeriformes > Fringillidae > Urocynchramus > Urocynchramus pylzowi. The sequence continues at coordinate 4,535 of VZRH01006968.1, read as the reverse complement.
AAAGCTGTGAGTTTCTTTTTACAGGACTGGATCTGTGGTCATCCTCGTTAACTCCTATACTCATGTGCCCGAAGAAGAAGAACCGTCCCAACGACACTCAAAGCTCCACGAGCCAAAGAACAACAGCAAACCATCAGACGGCCCAACAACACCCAAGAGCTCCACGCGGACGAAGGCGAACCGACAATACCTTTGTGTTATTCTGCTGACCGGTTTTGTCGGCATGTGCAATGCTGAACATTCCCCTTATCAACCATTCAGGTGGGTTTTGCACCACCTTTCGGGCGATGAGGCAATCAGCGAAACAACAATGCCAGGAGGCCCATCCTTTGAATTTAGATTGAAAGACTTATTCCCTTCTCAGATGGGCTTTCCCAGCTTTGGGAAGTCATCACTGTATCAAACCTATTGGTGTCCAGCCTCTAATCCAGGCAAGAGCTATTGCAACTACCAGGGGTATGGTTATTGTGGATACTGGGGGTGTGAAACCATTGTGACAAGTGATAGATGGTCGCCACAGCAGCCTGACAAATTTTTACAAGTTAAGTATGCTCCCGAGGGCTGCCGCGAACCTAACTTCGCGTTAGATGGGCAGATATACACACCCCGAAACGGAGTAAAACACACCTGCAAAAGCTACATCATGACCGTTCTACAGTCAACACACAAAAGTTGGGCCACCGGTAAGGTTTGGTCGGTATTTGTTCGCGCCTTTCACGACCATTGGGTGAACATCTAGATCATTAGACTCTCACAGATGATGCCCATTCCCCTCGGACCTAACCCCATCCTAGCAGGAAACAGGGCCAGAGAGAGAGCTGTACCTATTGCCAGACCCACGCGCAAATCGCATGCACCTAGCCCCACCCCTACATCACACGTCTCTGAAGTGCTTAAGTTAGCTTCTTATGACCCATTTTTTGACATGCTCAATGCTACCTTTTTGTCCCTGAACCAGTCGAATCCAGATCTTACCGAATCCTGCTGGCTTTGTTATGATCCCAAACCGCCTTTCTATGAAGGCGTTGCTTTAAATGTCTCTTTCAATTATTCAACGAAACCCTCCCCAGTGTAGATGGGATGCTCCCCGATGAGGAATCACTCTGAGTCAGGTCACAGGCCGAGGAAAATGCTTGGGTAGCGTAAATGCAGCCAGACAAGAAAGTATCCTTTGTGACGAAATCACACAGTCCCAAAGCTCGAGCAGATGGGCGATCCTGGCTAAGCCAGGGATGTGGGTGTGCCATCAATCCGGAGTCAGCCCTTGTGTGTACCTTGATCATTTCAATTCCTCTGTTGATTTCTGTGTCCAGGTTCTTATCGTTCCCAGGGTTTTATATCACCGGGAGGAAGAAATGCATCTCCTCTCTGACGAATCTCACCAGCTTCGTAAAAGGGAGGTGATTACTGGCATCACCTTTGCGATGCTCCTTGGTTTGGGGGCCGTCGGCACAGGCACAGGCATTTCGGCCCTTGCGACCCAGCAGCATGGACTCTCCCAGCTGCAAGCAACCATCGATGAGGATTTACAGAAAATAGAGGAATCTATCTCCCTTTTGGAAAAGTCCCTCTCCTCCCTTTCAGAGGTTGCCCTACAGAATAGGCGAGGTCTGGACCTCCTGTTCATGCAGCAGGGAGGTCTGTGTGTTGCTCTGAGAGAAGAGTGCTGCTTTTATGCAGATCACACAGGAGTCGTGCGAGACTCGATGGCAGAACTGAGGGAAAGACTAGCCTCGAGAAAAAGGGAAAGGGAGAGCCAGCAGGGATGGTTCGAGTCATGGTTCAATCGATCTCCGTGGCTTACCACCCTTATTTCCACTCTCATAGGCCCTTGTGTTATGTTGCTTTTGACAGTAATGTTTGGACCCTGTATCCTGAATAAGATAGTTTCGTTTGTTAGGAATCGCTTGAACTCAGTTAACATTATGCTAGTTGAACGCCGACAGTTGCTTTAAGTGGAACATGTTAAACATTCTTAACAGTTAAATAATGATATTAACAAGTTTAATAACTTTAACTTTGATTGTTTAATAACCTACTGTTTAATAACGTTGAATTAACAGTGATTGTTTTATTAATGTTACCACATTTTGTTAAGCATGGAGAGGGGGGAAGTGTGGGAAGGTAGGGACAGGCGGTTGGAAGACCACGCGCAGTACGGAAAGATAGGACCTCCTCTCCCACACTTGTTGCACAAGTAGAAGGATGTGACGCAAGCCCAGGTTATTTAAGGCTGTGAAGTCTGGAAATAAACGCCATTTTACCGTCCACCAAATTGGTGTCTGTGAGTGATTGGCCCGAGCAGCTTGAGGTAGCTGCTGTGTCATTCCTGAACCAGGTCGCCCAGCCTCAGTGGAGGCGACACCTATGGACCCCCGGGAGCAGGGGAGACGGGGAGTACCCTACCTACAGCTGCCCTTACCCATGCAGGCTCCCGCTCCTCCAGGGATTGGAGGCTCCTAGGGATGGTTTTAGCCATTGGCCCGAGTTGTTCCCCTCGAACTAGGACCCCAGTTGAAGGGGGTCATAGAGGGGGGCACAGCTGGTGCCCCAAGCTAGGATCCCAGAAGAAGGGGGTCGTAGGGGTATCCAGGGGGGGTTAGCGGGCGCGGACTTGCCCGGTGAGGGGTAGAGCTCTGACTACTAACTAAAACCATCTGGAGGGCTGTTCCTCAGGGATAGACTGAGGGTAGTCTAGTCCCTGGGGAACTAGGACCTTGGGGGTGGGAGAAAATACTCCTACACGGAGACCACTTGGTAGGGTGGCCACCGTGTGGGGGAGTGCCCCTTTACGAGGCCGGGGAAGGGAAGGGTGCCCAACCCATGGGGAAGTAGGTTCCATCCCCAAACTAGGACTCCAGTGGAAGGGGATCACAGGGGGAAGTAGGCTCACCCTGAGCTAGGACCCCAGTTTAAGGGGGTTGTAGGGGTAGCTGAAAGGTCTTCGCAGGAGCTGTGACCTGCAGGGGGGAGGTGGGCTGCCGGCTGTGGAAGGGCCCTTCCAGTCACTAGGACTGGGAGGGAGGTTAGAACCGGCACAAGTTAGGGTGGATTTTTTTTCTTTTTGTCAGTTGAAATCGGGACATCTAGGGAGTGAGGTTTGGGGATGAGGGTGAACCAAAAGTCCCCCGACCGCTCCTTAGAGAATTTGTGTTACAGGCCGAGGGGCGGCCATTTCGAGTTTTCATTGTGAGGTGCTTTGAGTGACAGGCTGAGTGGCGGCCATTTCGAGTTTTCATTGTGAGGTGCTTTGAATGACAGGCCGAGTGGCGGCCATTTCGAGTTTTCATTGTGAGGTGCTTTGAATGACAGGCCGAGTGGCGGCCATTTCGAGTTTTCATTGTGAGGTGCTTTGAGTGACAGGCCGAGTGGCGGCCATTTCGAGTTTTCATTGTGAGGTGCTTTGAGTGACAGGCCGAGCGGCGGCCATCTTGAGTTTGCGTTGTGTGGTGTTTTGAGTGAGAGGCCGAATGGAGGCCATTTTAAGTTCTTTGAGTGAGGAAGCAAGACGCTAGAAATCATTATTATTATTGCTATTATTATTATTGTTAGTTACGGTTAAACGAGCCTTAGTTCTTGGAATCGCCATCTTTAGTTAAACTCCTAATTGCTAATTCCCCTATCCTTAATACTTTAATATTTAATTTCTCCTTGAACAGACTATTTTATTTCTTTACTTAGTTATTTCTATTTTGTTTTCCACATTACGTTTAAGCCGCCATATTTACTTTAATTCTTTTTAATCTGACATATTTATTTTTTTCTTCCATCTCCACCATTTTTATTTTATTACTTTAAATCCATAATCTTTATTTCTTGAAATCCACAATCTTTATTCTGTTTCCCACAAATCCAACATACTTATTTTATTTCTTTAAAAATCCACCATCTTTATTTCAATTCCCACGTTCCGCCATTTTTATTCTATTCCTTTAAATCCTCCGTCTTTATTTTGTTTGCAACAATCTGCTATTTTTATTTTATTTCTTTAAAATCCAACATCTTTAATTTTATTCCCACGCTCCACCATTATTTTTATTACTTTAAACCACCATATTCATTTCTTTTCCCACGCTCTGCCATATTTAATTTCTTTAAAGGAAGTACTTTTATTTTTGTTTCTCACACTATTTCTTTAAGATAAGTAATATTTATTCCGTTAAATTTCTATCTCTACCCTGTTTTACAATCTAACACCATACCTCCTTTTATTGATTAATATTATTTAGGCTATTCCACTCCTATAACAGTATTAATTGAATTTAAAGAAAGTAAATTGGTTCTAAAATATCTGAAAATATGGGGCAGTGTGCCGGAAAGAATACTATTAAGAAGAGGAAAGGAAAGGAGACTTTTAAGAGGATACCACCTGGCAGTCCATTAGGAAAAATGTTGGATAATTGGGATACTAATGAGGAAATAAAGAACTTGGATAGAATAAAGATGATAAGATATTGCACCGAGATATGGCCCAAAGAGAGTATAGCGGAAGGACCTGTCTGTCTATCGGCCTTGGTACGGAACAAAAGAAAGAT
>VZRH01006949.1:1770-35086 GCA_013397555.1 Urocynchramus pylzowi | reverse complement strand
CTAAATAAAGGCATGAAAAAACATACACACAAACAAAAAAAAAAACCCGAAAAATAACATGGGCACTGCAAGCACTCAGAGAAGATTATTCTTCAACAACCCAGCAGCACTTTTCCCCTTGTGCTCCATCTCCTGTGTCCTATTGATGCTGTGGAGTGGCTACCTAGAACAGAGGCTAGACAAGATTAGAGAATAACAGTAGGTATTCATTAAAGGCCTTCAATAGATACACCTTGGGCAGTCAAAAGCCTCTGAGAGGGGCTAAACTCAATTTGGATGACGGTCACAAGTTTCTCAGACAGATAAAAGTTTGGTCCATTTACATATCAGGGGTTAATCCTCATATTTCAGCTTCAGGCAATGAAGTCATATGCCCCCAGTTTTCTCCCCTCCCCTATTCAGTTTTGTTTATACTTTTTGGGGCCTGAAGCTGTCAGGCATCCGTGGATCTCAGGCCTACAGGAATGGTTTTGTCTGACTAAAATGTGAACAGTTAACTACACTTTATATGGAGTTTAGATTGCACTAATGCAGTACACAGGATTTGAAAAATATTAAAGTCTAAAATCCTAAGGCATCACTACCTTGCCCTGAAGAGCCCAGCACTGCAGGGCCCAGTGTCCAGCCCAGCCCCTGTGAGACACGGTGCTGGAATATGTCTATTAGCAAACGAAACCTGACGCAAGAATAAAGTTGGCGAGGAGTTTTAGCGGTTTTATTTCTGTGGTGTTGCTTCCCCTGGCCATGGGTTATTGATCTCTGGGGGGAAGAGGCAGCAGCCATGGCTGATGTGCTGTCCCTCAGCCGGGGTAATGTACGGCGCTGCCGGGATCTGCAGGTAACTGATGATCCCATCTGGCACGGGAGAGGGAAGTGATTGATTTACTCTCCATCCTGGTACTTAGACTTTTCACCCTCAACAGGCCACAAAGCTTCGTTCATCATCCTCATCAATCAAATGGGCAAATATCATTAAATCTGCAGGCCACAAGCAACATCATTTATATTTTTGTTTTTTTTTTTTTTTTTTTTTAAACTTTGTTTCAAAAGTTTGCCACCTCCTCTTCCCACGTCCCTTTCTGAAAAATAGTCCTTCCACCTGTCAGGAATTCAGTGAGGCAAAATGCAGAAGCTGAACCCTGAGAAGAAGGGATGGTGCCAGGCTTTGAAGTCCTCACTCCCAAGCCACAGGGGATGCTCAGAGGATTAGAGCATTCCCAAATTCTCCAGAGCTGCCTGGCATCAGTGATGCCTGGTTTGATCCCTGTGTGCTCCTGGACACGCCAAGGGTGTTTTGCCACAAGGCTGACTCAGGCCACAGCATTTAAGCACCACCACACAGGATGTGGCACAAACCAGGGCAATTCCTCAGCATTCAGTGGAGCAGCAATGACCTGTCTGTGCTGTTCATCTGCCCCATAACTTCCCAAGGACAACGGGTACTTCCAGTTTGTCACCACTGTTCATTTAAGCATTGATTTTTTCCTAAATGCACTTTTTCAAAGTCACTTTTTCCAATGTGCAAATGTACCAACACCACCAAGCACAGGCTGTGCAGGAAGGGGTCGTGAAACCCATCAAAAATCAGGAATAGGTTTGAGGCCATCCTGAAAGAAGCTGACAATTCACCCTGGCAGGTTCCCTTTTTTCCAGAGCTGTGTGAGTCCACTTTGTTTATCCCAGGGCTCTGAGCAGCCCAGAGCCAATGCTGAATGTGTGGATGGATGGACAGCACTGCCAACAAGTTCACTGCCTCTCCTCCCTGCAAGACACTCCATTAGAAAAGTTTTTTAGAAATAAAAAGAAAAGCAGCCGTAAACACTGGGCAAAATAATCTGACTCAGGGAAATTTCCAGCGAGTTCAGAATAGCCTGGAGTGAAAATCCATCTCTAATGTGACTGAAAGAGCCTTGTGAAGGAACAGATGCAGCCTGTAAATTAAATCACCAAGAAAGGTTGGAGGAGCCAAATGAAATCTCCACCTGCCATTACTTCCAAGGCAGAGACAGGCCTGGGCACAGGGAAGGAGGGCGATGGATGGGCAGACGAATCATTTTATTAGCCTTAATTGCCATTTCAATACCATACCCATGTCTCCACATAAGCCTTTATTCTCTGCAAAGTTGTCAGTTCATGTCCTGAATGGGCCAGGCTTGTTATCAGCAAGGCGTTTACAGCCCCTGGGCTGTGCATTAATTAAAAAGGCTTTGTGCTGAGGCTCATTCATTAGCACACTGCTCCTTTAATCACTGCCTCTTCAGCCACCAGGACAATCTATAAATCTCCTCAAATATGAAATAATGAAGTGGAATGGTTCAATTTATTACAATGTAATAAGGCAGGGTAATGTGGGGGTGGACAGGGTGGCACTGGAGCTGTCTCCTTGCCCACTCTTCCCACCTAGTTACTGACAGGGACCATGAGTGAGAAGGGCAGGAGGGATGCAGGACAGGGTGGAGAACGCACGGGACACAGATCTTCCCATCTCCTGCCATCCCTCCCACACGAAACCCAGTGTGCCACAAGTCACTGAGGATGATGCTGGAAGCCAGACATGGTTCCTTGGCCTTGGGAGGGAGGATTTGCCCTGAAGAAGTCCCTAAGGTTCTGCTCCTTGATGCAAACACCAGCAGCCATCAGCAGTAGGGGAAGTCTCTCACTCTCCATCCCATTTTTCCATTTGCACCCCCATTTCCCCACCTCTCCTTGTTCCACCATCCCTGGAAGGATCCAGGTTGAGCTGAACAGGCAAGTGCCAAGGAGCAGATGTTCTAGGGAACATCAACAAGCTCCAAAAATCCACGTATTAACTCAGCACAAAGCTCCTGTTTCCCCTCTCATGGCTCATCTCCCAGCAGCTGGGCCCTCCAGTGAAGCTGCCAAATAAAATGCGATTGTACACACTGGGTTAATTAACAAAGGGAGAAGGGGCAACACTTGCCTGGCTTTGCATTTCCTAAATGAATGCATCAAGGACACCTAACTAGTGAGAGGAGGCCAAACATAAGGTTTTCTCTCCATGAAAATTGCAGACTAAAAATGCCAGGGGAAGAAACAAAACTTCAGCTATTGCAGAAAAGCAGCCACGGCATTCAAAGAAAGTGCAAAACGAAAACTGTCCATAGAAAAGTTGACAAAAGCTAATTATGCTCTAGCATAGAAGGGAAGCATTCAGAGAAAAGCAGGATTTGTAAAGAACTTTGCAGTGGGTTTTGAAAAGTTACTTTTCCCTGTCAAAAGACACCAAGTAAGAAATATCGAGTTCACACTATAACAGCTCTAGAATTTGCCATTTTATTTTCATTGCTCTCCCTACTCAGTCTTAGAAGGCCTTGAATTCTTATGCACTGTTATATAATTAACATGGTTATTAATATAATTAACACAAGCTGTTGATTTATCCAAAATTCATTCCGAGGGAAGTGAGTTGCGATAAATTCACAGTAAGAAAAATAACTTCAACTATCAGAATATCCCATATCAACATTCTGTTTAAAACTGAAATTTGTCTTAAAGACTTTATTTCAGAACCCAGGTTAGGATTGTTCCAGGTTTTTCCATAGGGAATATGCAAGCTGTAAACATGCATCTTTTTGACTGACCCAGCTTAACCCTGCGGGGAGGGGATGCTCTGGCCCAGGAAAAGACTCAAGAGGATTTTTTCTCTTGATTTTTTCTCATTTTTTCTCCCTATTTATTACCAGAAGTGCATTCAAATGCTGTTAGAGAATGGGAAAATGATTTTTCCTGTGTTAAAAAGACCCAACTGTACACATCGCTCAAACCCACAGCTCTTTAATACCAGCAATCTGCTAAGTGCTAATTTGTCAAGACAAAACCTTTCATCTCCAAGGCTCCCCAAACGTTTCATTTGCTCGAGAATCACCCACAATAAAATTCCAGATCATCCACACAGCACCTCAAGAGGGAGGTTTGGGTTCCTCTTCCCCTCCAGGAAGGGCTCCTCCAGGAGAAGGGCAACTAATTACTGCTCAAGTCAACGAATTAACCCTGTCCCTGGCTACTCCATGAGTTTCAAGGTGCTTTTTAGAGGGAGCAGCGTGGCAGGGTCCTCACCATCAGAAAACTCTATTACACGGATCTTCAAAAAAGCTCATTACTACAAAGCTACCAGCATTCAATCCCATTAATAAAACACATCGGTGTATAATTATAATATTAGGCACTTAAATTGCAGTTTTCATCTGCAGCTCTCAAAGTATTCTGCCAGAGTAAATTGAGTCCCCCCTAATTTGGGCTGGTCAGAGTTTTCTATTTGAAGCCTTTCCTGATGGAGAATTTGATTTTGCGTTTGAAAAGAAAATTGTGAAAAGGATCTGTTCTTCCTCAAAATGGCTGTTTCCTTCTGGTGAGGGATATGCAAGGGGGAAAAATCCCACAAAATCTATAAAATTGATGGGGAGGAAGAGTTAAAATGCTGCCAAGAAAGGAATAGCCATAATCTATAAACTTTTTTGGTGGCAGCAAAATCAGTTTTGCTGCAAATTGTTCGGGGTGTGTTTGCACAAAATCCAACATTTGGGGTTGTCCAGCTTGCAGCATTATATGAGGGATAAAAAGGACAAAAGTGCTTCATTTTGTGGACAAAACCACCCTGTGAGCTGTTTTTCTTCTCTGATGGAATCTCCAAACCAGGAATCTCTGGATTTCTAAGAGCTGCTCCACGGTTTGGGCTGTTGGGGACAAAGCCACGCTCTCTGCGAGGTGACAGCAGCGCTACCTGTGACAGATGGAAGGTGACAACCGCTCCTCCAGAGCCACATCTTGGCCCATGCCAGAACAAATCTGCTTCCAGCAGGCAACGAAGCTAAGGAAATCAGAGATGGTAATAAAAATATCGAGGAAATTGTCTGTCTGGGAGCCAGAGCCAGGCGGCACAAAGGGTCCAGCGTTAATTTGTGAGGAGACCTGTGTGCTCTGGAGGTTATCCCAGGAATACCACTGGAAATGATATCACCATGGGCACCCACCAGGCAGCTCCCTCACAATCCTATTCCCTGGTAAACACCAATCTTCAGTAATTCCAGCTATTAAAAACAACTTAAAGAGGACTCAGATCTCATTTTGCAGAGAGCGCAGGGGTCTCGAGGACTGTTTTTAAAGTTTTCCTGCACTGGAGTTAACAGTCTATGGCTTTGATATGTTCAGCTGCTGTGCTGCTTCCAGGTTTATTAAATTTACAGCCAGAGAGACAGCATGGCTTGTTATTTTTTTCCAAAGAATCCCCAGAAGAAAGACAAAGTTTATCAGGCATCAATGTAAGCTGCAAGCTCGGAAACCATGGGTGTCCAGGAGTTCCCTTCCCTAACACCACACAACAAATCATTGCTCCGTGCACACATTTATTCAAATCTCAAAAAGGTTATCATGTATGTGGTACCCCCACAAACACACTCACCTTTGGACACTCACATTGACAACAGTGAACAGATTAAATAATCAAATGCAACCTCCAGTGGGGAAGGTTAAACTACCTGCTAATAAGGGACAAATACCACAGCAGCACCTTTGGGCACTAGGAAATTCCCAAACCCTCCTATTCTCCAATTATTTATCCCCATGCTTTCCTTCTTAAGAAAGGGCTTGGTTTGGACATGAAAACATGACAGAAATTATACATTTTTTCCCCTGCTGATGACCAAAAGCTCTTTTTTGCTGAAACTGCTTTTCAGTCTGCTCTGATTAAAATTAAACCCTTTTTGTTGTATCTGGGGAGTTTTTATGGCCCATCCTCACACGTGTTTGGTGACCAAGTGGCTCACAGGATGATGCATCTCCAGGTTTCCCATAGTGCTGCCACATTCTATGTGAAGGGAGATTCTCCCTCATGACAAATAAGAGGATTTAACGCTGCTCATCACAGACATCCCTGCAATGGCTGGGTAAAACCCCATTAAATCCATCCTGCTTTTTGCAAACCCTGAGGAAGGAGAAGAAAGGACAAGGCCAGGCACAAACCACCAACATCTATTGTGCATCACGAGGGGAAAAGGTTGGGCTCCGGGGACATTTTTCTTTTGGCACTTATTGTCTTCTAAACTCCGCAATCTATACAATAGCTATGTTTGTAATCACTCGAAAATTTTCAATTAAATGTAAAAAACCAGAAACAAGTAAATCTATTCTCTCTTTTGACTGTTTTATTGATTAAAATGGATGCCTGAGCTGCGGCCACTGAACCATGAAAAGCAATCTGTCTTGGATGGGTAAGAGATCGTTAGGAAATCGTTGTGCTGAGGCAAGAATAACTATGCATGTACACACACGTGTGGGGCTGGGCACAGATACCCACATGCTACCATGGAAAAAGCCACCTGCAACGAAAATTGTGTCTATATATTTCACTATCGAGTTCAAAGCAAGCTGAGGTGTTAGCCTGTCACAAGACCTCTCGTTTTCTAAGTTTCATCATTTCCCTCAGCAGCCAAACCTCGTCTCTCTTGCTGCAGAGCACAAAAAAAAAACCACGAGGTGGGAGAAGAAAAACCTCAAGGTCTGTCATGTGCTACAAGTCCAAGAGCAAGGAAACCACTCCTTGGGTCATTAGGAGGATTTCAGGATGATGACAAGGAGGTTCTTCAGTTGATGTTTCAGCTTCCTTTTCGTCCCTGTCCTTCCAGGGCAGCGTGGAGGATGTTAAACAAGTTCTAGACATCCCCAGGAACTCTCAGTTTTGCAAAGCCTGACTGGTTTGGGTGTGAGTTAACCTAAGGCAAGGCAAAGGAGGGATGGAACTTCCCACATGAAGCTTTTGCCACGAGCCCTCACTCGCAGATTCCCAGCCTGCAGTGGAGCTATCTAATATTGGCTCCTGACAGCCACGGGAACAGATGGAGAGCACTTCGCTCTGCGCTGACAATACTCTGCTTTTGAAGCAAGACTACCCTGACATCAACTCTGTTTTATCTCAGCACCTCAAGTTGAAGCTTAAATTAACCAAACATTGCTTTTTTGTTGTAGCCCATCACACAAGCCTCGGGGAGTTCAGATCTGTGAATGCTCAGCCTTTGCAAAGAAATTCTCTTATTTGCTGAAGCCAGTCCAGAGCCTGCTCATCTCTAGGAATCCTGGACCCAAACATCACCCAAGGGAAGAGCCCTAAGAGAGGCCAGGTTTGGAAGCTTTGCAGCAAAGCACAGCTCTGAAACCCTCAGCTGATGCTCATCCTCTCCAACAGGAGCAGCAGGAAACTCCTTTCCAAAATCCACTTCCTAGCAGGTTTCTGGAGGCTGGGACTGAGGCCACAGCAGCTTTGTCCCACCAACACAGGTCTGTCCTCATCTTAGCAACAGAAAGACCAACAGCAGCCACTCCCCTGTCCAGGATATCTGGGAGAGGCAGGGATGTGCTCAGCACTGGCTGAGCCAGGCTGGAAGGCTGGGAACGTTCACCAGAGCACATCACTAATGAGTTTAGCCCTGAAACAAGCTGTCATCTAGGAAGGAGGGGATACCCCCCTCGCCACACACTCATCCGTGGTATTTGCTAATGGGAAGAACGAGGCACAACAGCAGATTCAGGCTGACTCATGCAGTTTGTACTTTTATTGGGTGCCTTTTTCCATCCCCCTGTCTAAAGTGCAAACAATGCACGGGAACGGCGCTGAATGAGAGTGGATCTTTGGGAATGGTGCTCCAAATCATTCCTGTTCTATTTATTTGGGTGTGAGAACTCTAAGACCATGACTCCATCTCATGCTGCAGGCAGGGATCAGCACAAGGTGCTCACAGACACCAGGAAGCTGCCAGGTGCTTTGGGAAGAGCCCTATAATAATAATAATAATAATAATAATAATAATAATAATAATAATAATAATAATAATAACCATTTAAAAAATTATTATTGCTTTGATTTAAAAGAATAATTGTAAGAGAATAAACTTTTAAATCCTCAAACTGGACAGGCCTAGAAAAGCCCTGCCAGGCTTTAGAGGGCAGTAAAACCTCTCGTGCCATCACCACACCACAAAGCACCACGAAAAAGCAGCAGCAAATACAAACTGGAGGGGGTCTGGAGCCCCACACGTGTGCAAGACCATGCAGATGTACCAAGAGGAGGCACTGAACGGGTTAGCATCCCTCAGATCTTTTAATATATTTTCCCTAATTAAGCTGTTCAATTTGGCAGCTTAAAGAGCTGCCGATAGCTGCTACAAATTGATTTATCTTTTGATGAAGGTAAAATTTGCTGGAAAAAATGAGAAGCAAACAACATATGGGTTTGGGAGGGATTAAATTACTTTGTCTTGTGTTAAGATTCAAACATATTCTGGAGGCAGGATGAGTCTTTTACAAGTAAATTGTTTTTATACTATATATCCATTTCTTTGTAAACAGAAGGATCCTCATTTACACATCCACCTACAATACCTGCTAGGTAACAGAAGCAGATCCTTAAAAGCCAGATGAGATCCCAAGCTTTCCGTGGGCACACACACACAAATAAAAAGCAATCATCCTGCAACTCTCTGCCCTACCCCCCCAGGGTGGGGGAGAAAAAAACCTTCTGGAAATACAATAATCCATAGTAGACATGGTCTAAAGCAGTCTCCACATGGAGGATCATGACCAGCTACTATGGGGGACATCAGGGCTCCAAAACTGCACTGAAATTCCCAACCCATCCCTGCCTGTGAGCTGCAGTCCCCTTGGATAGCATGAGCTCAGAGTTTAACACCAACACTTCATTATTCTGCTTTACTCATCAGTAGGAAAGATAAAGTGAAGAGGGATAAATATTAAGAGTAAATCACAGCCAGCCTGACAAGACCAAGCAACAGCAGCAGCCAGAGCAGGGTAATTTGCCTGATCTCAAATGAGGAGCTTCTCTGGAGGATGGGATGTTATAACCCCAGGAAGGAAAAGCAGGCAAGGAGTTGGCTCCTGCAGCTCCAAAATCAAAACACACTGGGCTCTGAGCGCTGATACCCCTCAATCACAGATCCTTCTCCTTTCCTCAGCAAAGCCATGCCCATCTCACCTCTGCAGCAGCAAGGAAATTGCTCTGTGAGCTCCCTCACTCCAACCCAGCTTCAGAGCATCTCCAGATCTCTCAGTTAGAGAGAGCTCAGCAGGAGGATGCAGCAACAGCCATAGTGGGGTTGCATTTATTAACTGTTGTGCCCTGCATCCCCTTTATCAGCTATTTTGGACACACGCATTTCCTACACAAGCACATGCCAGACATCTGAGAGTGGATAATTTGCCCAGACAGGCAGTAAATATATCCCATCTTATGCTTCCTCTGAGAATAATGTGCTTGCCAGTGTCACCTGTCATGTAAATCATCACCTTGCAATTTATCCTGAGCTACATTTCAACTGTTTCTGGACCAGGAACAAAAAAAAAAAGAAACACTCAGAAAGTCCAGTAACTCCTTCTGTGAAACATGGATGCTTCTTCCCTGGCCAATATTCTGAATTTACTGAGGAAAAGACATCTACTGAATTTATGGCTTCCCAGCTGAATTTCCAACTCTTAGATTTAGAGGAGTCCTAGACTTTCTCTGAGCTGTACAGAAGACATTTACATAAGTTTTTGTGCAACATTTCTTCAGCCTGTTCCTCTCTCACCATATGAGTAGCCAACAGCTACCCACTGAGTTACTGCAACTCAACAACTTTGAGGTGGATTTGAAAAATCCCACGAGTTGCATGAGAAATTACATGCCTGTGATTTTTTTTTTTTCCCCGCTCCTGGCATTTTTTATTTAAATCTTCCCGCAAAACCAGAGTCGCAGAAAGAATTGGGGTTGATGGTGCTGCCTGGGCTGCTGCCTTTCAAGGGAAAACAAGAGTAACTATGTTTTCTTTCCAGAAGCAAGCACAGAAAAGCTCCCATGGGAACTTTCCACTAGAAAAAAAAACAAGACATGTTCCCCAGAAATCCATTTAAAAAGGTCCAGTGGGAGGTTCTCTAGTGGAAAGTGTCCCTGCAGAGGTTTGGAATGAGACAGCCTCCAAGGTCCCTTCCAAACCAAACCACTCCATGGTTCTCTGAATTTATCCCCAGCAGAAATTCCTCCAGCCAGCTGGGCTTGTCGAAAAGGTTGGATTTAAAAAGGTCTTTAGGCAGCTTAAGCTGGCTGGGGGTGCACAGTCCTGGAGGACCCCTTTAATCTGTGTCCTCTGGCTGCTGAGAGAAAAAACCCACTGCGCATCTGTGTCGTCTCAATTTTGTGTTCAAAACACTTGAGAATCTCTCTTTTGTTCCTTGCCTGTCTCCCTTAATCCTTGCCTCAGTCATTATTCAATATTTGGTTTTGTGACTACATTATTTAACTTGGCGGAGCGTTTTGGGACGCAGTTTGCATAAAAGCCGCTATTTTTAAGCGGCGGAGGGGACTGTCACCGAGGCAGGGAGGAGACAGCAGTGACAGCAAAAAGGAGACCAAAGCTTCACCCATCAGAAAGAAAACCCACCCTCTCCGGGGGAAAGGCAGTCACAGGATCGTCATTCCAGGGAATAAATCACCAAAGCCAACTCCAGTGTCAGTGATTTTGTGACGCAGAAAATTGATTCGTACGTTACAATCAAGGAGCGCCCTCCTCCATAATGTATGCTCGGCATTTTAACATAATTATTTGCGCAACAGTTTTAATGTTTGCAGCCTTCCCTGGCTGTCAACCTGGGAGTAGCGGGGGAAAAAAATAAAATTTTAAAATACTCTTCTTCTTCAGAGACAGGATTAAAGGGAAAAAAAAAAAAAATCAATCTCCAAGCAACCTCCTTTGTATTTTGTTGTGACAAGACTGAATTTAAACAGCCTGTGAAGTCAAAACAACAGGAGAAATATCAATACACATTAATTTAATCAAGAAACACAACTCTGCCATGCCAAGCCCAACTTGGCTTTATTTCCTCTGAGGTTTCCGTGGGAGCTGATGACACCCTGGTACCTGCCCAGACCTCCCCCATTGGTGACTGGGGGTCTTCTCAAAGGCCCTCTCTCCATTTGGATGCTTTGCCATGCAGAAATCAAAATTCCTGGTGCTGCAGCTCCCCGCTAGCACATCTCCATCTCTCCGCCCCTAAAAAGCTGATTTTGCTGGCAGAGCCGCCCCGAGTGGCCGTCCTGCTGCATCCTTATTGTCTGCTGGGGAGCTTTCAAAGGACAGGCAGATAAAAGGGTAAACATGATAACAAAAACTATCTCCAGCACACTTGACTCCGTCAAATCCTGGGCACAGCGCGACTCTTTGAAACAAGAATCTCATTAAGGAAGGGAGAGTTGAAAGGATAAGCCCCCGCATACCAAAAGCAGAAATCAGATGTGCTTGACCTTTCAAATGAATGTACATTTTCTGAGTGACTGCTCATGTCAGAGTAATTCAAACAGACACCTGATAATCCTCTTAAAAGTCTGAAATTTGGATACTGGGTTGGGCACAATGCAGCGGGATCTGCGGGTGGTCTCGTCGCTGTGCTCCGTCCTGCCCTTGCCCCCAATTTCCTGATGCACCCTCAAGTCTCGTCCCCTCCCTGGGCTTTCATGTCCCCACACATACATAAAGATGTTTCAAGTCCAGGATTCATTAACAAGGAAGCATCTTCTGTGCTGGCACAGCTGGAAATGAAAAGCCGATGCTCCTTAACACAAATTAGGTGATTAAACACTTTGGATGGAACAGAATTCCATCCAACTGCCCCACCAGCAAGGGAAGAGGAGGATTTCCTTCCAGACAGGCCCCAAGTACAAATCCAAGGACCATGAACCCCATCTGTGTCCTGCATCTTGTATATCAACATAACCCGTGTGCTGGGGCTTGCTGAGAAAGAGAAACCCTCAGCTGAGCCATGAGCATTCCCAGAAAGTCCAGCAGCTTCACAGGGGAACATTCACACGTGAATGGCTGCAAATGGAGATGTTCACTAAGCCAAGGATGTTCTAATTACAGCCCAAAGCTGTTAATGAGCACAGAGAGCCACTGAAAGGTTTCCTCATGGACAATGTTGCTGGGGAGGTCACCAGAATGAGGGCTAGGAGTCAGCTTCAATAACCTTCCCTCAATTTTTGGATGCCCTGGTCAGATCTAGTGACCATCCCTGAGCTTCTGTTCCATTTCCACCCACGACTTCTGGGCCTTGCTCAGCGCACCCATGTGTTCAGCATGAGCAGATTCTGTCAAACCTTAGAGATCACTGACCCCGGGGAGTCAACAACCCAGCACTGATCCCAGGGAGTCAACATCCCAACAACCCAACAGACACTGCAGGAAAAGGCAGTTTTGGTGTCTTTTTATGGCCTGCCTCCATGAACAACCCCACAGAGTGACAGACCATGCAGTGACTAACAACAGGTTTCTTTTCAAAACCCCAAAAATCGACATTCTAGCATTTCCAAAGGAGTCCAGTGGTGTTTTATGACCTGTATGGAATCTGGGAGTGCACTAGCCCCCTGCTGATGTCACAATAACACCAGCCCCAGCCTTGACAGCACTCACAAGCTGCTGGCTCCTGCTCATGGATATTGCCATGCTGGACAGGTACCTCATGGCTTTGTATCCTGTGAATCCTCCCCTTCCTCCTCCCCCTGGGCTCCCCAGCACTCCATGTTAATTAGCTAATATTTGTGTAGATCCTTCCTGACACTGCCTTTTGATTCTCTCTGAGAGCATCAGCAGCTCTGGGCTCCTGGAGGAGCATCTCCATTGCTGGGGGGATGGAGGATGCAGCTCCAGCCAGGGAGGAGGGTGGGACTGGGGGGCTGCTCTGCTTCCAAGTCAGCCCCCAGCCACACAGGACAGGCTGCAAAGAAATCTCTGGGAAAAGTCAGATGTGAGGGTGTCAACCAGATCATTTCACAAGAGATGGACTGGAGCACACTGCCCAAGCAGTGACGCTCCAGGGAACTGCCTCTCTCTGTCACAGTCCTTCTGAATTCCAGGGAATGGAGCTCATCCTGTGGATGCCCAACCAAAGCTCCAAAGAACCACAAATCCAAACTGCAAACCAGCAGCAGGCTCCCTGAGCAGGCTGAGCCCTGCTGTTTCTAAGCCCCTGTCACCACAAACCCCAGGCTCCATCCCTGAAAGGATTCCTGTTTCTCCAGTGGCTTGCTGAAGGCCACCCAAGGGAAGCTCTGCAGACCTTCCTTTTACCAGCAGGTAAAGACACAGTGGTGGTTACCAGGAGAAACCACCACCTCTCCTCCTGTGGGGACTCATCCCTCTGTCCTGCATGAGGCTCTCACCCCCATCTCCAAGCCCCACACGGTCCCCAAAGCAGGGCCCTGCTGGATGTGCCAGCAGCCACGTCCCTGCTGACTCCCAGGCGTGTTTTTCACCCCTCCTCTCCACACTTCCTAACAGCTCATGAATTTTATAAACTAAACTCATTGTAACCAAACCATGAAATTGCAAATTTAACTCTGTCAACAAACAAAGCTTTGGCAGGGAGCTGCCGCTGTCTGAGCCTTTCCAGCAGGGAGGGAATCTCCTCCGAGGGACACTGCACCCCCTCCAGTCCCCCTTGGCCACGGGGCCGGGGCACAGACGGGCTTGTGCAGGATGCTGGAGCATCACAGCCTACACAACGTCACAACAACTCATTCCCCGAGCTCCCAGCAGCACCAGCCTTTCCCATCACCCTTCCCTGGCGTGGCCATTCCCACCGCGGACCCAAAGGCACGGAAAAGCCTCGGCAGCCCCAAGGAAGGCCCAGGGCAAAGCTCTCCCTGCTCAGCCACAAAGGCTCTGCCGCAGCCCCCAGGTCCAGCCAAGCCCGGCTCCCTCCTCTCCCTCTCCTGGCCACGTCCAGGGCGGCCGGCAGAGCCTCGTTAAGTTAATGGAGTGCTAATTAGCTGGCAGACCGAGGGGAGGGATCGGAGGCGCTGCCTCATTTGCTCGGTGGAATTGGGCCATTAAAGCAAGGGTGGGCTGCAGAGGCCGGCGGCGCTTGAGGGATGCGGCGGGATCTCCGCGGGGACACCCGGGGCTGCACAAACCATTGCAGCGCTGTGCAGCAGCCCCGGGGCTGCACAAACCATTGCAGCGCTGTGCAGCAGCCCCGGGGCTGCACAAACCATTGCAGCGCTGTGCAGCATCCTCTGGAGCGGAGAGAGTGGGTGCTGCCTGCACCGCTGAGGACACCGCAGCACCACCAAGGGAACCTTCTCCCCTCGCCTTCGGCGCTGGAGCCCTTCCAGCGCAGACACTGAAGCCAGCCCTTCTTTCCCCGCACTCATACAACTTCCAGTGGCCAAAGGCACTCTCTCCAGGTGGGAAAAGTGCAGCATGTCCTGCCAACACGCCGGTGCCACCTCGTTCCACACAAGCGCGGTGCCACAGGGTGTTTCTATGGCAACAAGCAGCCGATACAGCCGGCGGCACCGGGATTCCAGCGCCGTTCTGCTGACACCCCAGGCAAGGTCCCACCGAGCCCAGGCAGGACTCCCAGAGCGGAGCCCAGCCTCTGGGAGGCTTCCAAACCAACTTTGCACTCCTTTCCCAGGGTGGTCACCATGACCCACTCGAGTATCCCACGCGTGGGAAGGACACAGCATTCCTCCTGTGGATGTCACCATCAGCTGGCCCTGGCACTGGCAGCCCTGCAAACTCCCAGCCTGGAGAGCAGCAGCAGAGCTGGGGTCATCAGTCACAGAGTTGTGCTATAGGCAGCCTTAAATCCCAGGTCTACCTTCCCATCGATCTCTTCAGCTCCGTGAAATTAAGAAAAACGCAAGACAAACACAAGCGAACGTCCCCGAGCAGGCTCTGTGAGAGGCAACCAAACAGCTCCAGCTCCCCCGAGCAGGGCTGGGCCAGCGCCTGGCTGGGAAAAACAAAACCCAATTCCAGCCAGAATGCCAATCTCAGCTTAAACATCCCCCTGAAACCCCGGGAACGGGGGTCTGCAGCACCCACGAGCACCTCCAGGGCTGCAGCAGGAGAGGGGCTGCAAACCCCTTTGCCACGGAGTAAACCTGTCATCAAATGCAGCAAGAAATGACAGGGAACACCTGAAAGATTTCCCTCCTTCCACAAAAATCACTTCCCAAAGTAGATGTGCACTTTAGGGATTAAATGTGCTTGGACAACTCAACACAACATTATTAATGTCTATTTTCAACGAGCATCTCCATTCCACCCATCTTTTCTCTCTCTCTCTCTCTTTTAACCATCACTTTAAGTCTTTCCTGTCCAACCATGTATTGTGGGAGGAAAAAAAAAAAAAAAAACTTGTTAAAAAAAAAGAAAAGAAGAAAAAAGTAATTTAAAAGCTTTAAATCCAGTTCTCTGGTCTCCGACCCCCTGAAGATTCCTGCACAGAAAATAAAGTGCTTAGCTGCCCTCCTTAAAAAGATTTAATCTCCCATATTTCAGAGCTTGTATGATTAAACCCTACCTCTAATTCTGCTTTCAGAGCCACAGCCAAATCTCTGCTTAAAGGGAAGCGGTGCAGGCGCCTCTCCTCCCCTCTCCCTTTCACACAGGGGAGTGGAGCTGCATCCACATGGGCGTGGGGGAAGAGCTGGAGGTAGGGAGGCAGCTCCAAGCATCCCTGCATCCTCCTGCTTCCTTGCCAGACGTGGAAATACCATTTTTTAAGGCAGCTTTCAAGAAATTTGAGCTTTCTTATATGCATCTCTGAAGGAATGAAGAGGGGGAGGCAGTGTGGACGTGCAGGGCCAGCTCACACTCCCAAATATCAGCAGTTTTACCCCATCCATGGCAGTAAGGAGGGATAGAGCCTCAGATGAGCAAGGAGAGGAGAGCCAAACTTCAGCTGGGAGATTTAGGGCAGGACAGAGCCCAAAAACCTGGTAAGAGAACACCCACACAAGGTTTGTCTCCAAGATGAGCTGCTCCCCACAGCAGCAGAGAATTTGGTGGAAGCAAGGGGCATGCTGGAAGCTGGACCCTGGTGAATTCCTGACAGGATAATCACACACTTACCCCCAGCCAGGAATTATTGACCAATTCTACCAGACAAGAGAGTGCCAACCCAAGCCCTGCCCCAGCCACCCTCATCCCAGGTCAGCAGGAAGAGGACTGCAAAATCAAAACCTCACCTTTGCTTCAGGCAAACACAGGCCCTGCCTTCTCTGCTTTCTGATATGCACAGAGTTTGTTAAAAACCTGCACTAATAAGTTTATTGGAAGTGCTGGAGAAATCAGCTTTCCTGAGACACAGCGACCTTCACCAGCTGAAACGTGGAGGGAGCTCAAGGCCAGCTCTCCAACACACCCAGCCAGCAGCAGACATGGCCCAGGGTGAGATGGAGACAAATCTCCAAGGAGCAGAGCCCTGCAACAGCTGAGAAGGTGATTATTGACACAGGAATGTTGTAGATCTCACTGGCACCAGGAGATTTGGACAGGGGTTTGATGGAAAAATATCCCCTGACACTTCTCTGAAGAACTTGCTGAAATTCCATGGGCAAACGATACCAAATCAAGTTTCACACCTTCCCCATCCCCTTGTTCAACAGAGACTTTTATGCTGCCAAAACCTATTTATTTCTTGCAAATCTCTCTGAGCTACTGCTCATGAATAGAAATGCTTTTATCAAAAAACTGTTCACATTTTCCACTGAAAATTTTGAAACAAGTGTTTTCAGGGGGAGGCAGGTTGCCTTCTGTGAGAAAACCACATATAATGCCCCTTTGGAATATTTTTACTTCAAAAACAAATAAAAAACGGATTTTAGGTATGTCAGCCTATGAGATACCAACAAAAAGCTATTACTGCTGCTTCTGGGCTTGATTTTGAAGAACTTGGCCTGAGACATCCCCCTTGGAGCAGCCACCTCTCCAGGGTGTGTGCCCAAGGGCCCCCATCACCCACCCCAGCCTGGGCTGTGCTGCTGCTGCAGAGGGCTCACTTGTGAGCCACAAAGCACCGTGGGGAGGAGCGAGTGTGTCCAGGAGCACACAAAGCTGAGCTCCGAGCAGCCCCAGGTCATTTATCTTGATTTCTCTTTGCAGTGCTGGTGGAGGCTGAAAAACATCAGCTGTGTTGGCTGGGCTTGAATTCAGCACGAGGCAAAACCCACGAGCGCTGCGAGGGCCACCCCAGGGGCTGCAGGAGCCACCATCCCGCCAGGAAGGGCATCCCCAGTGCCATCTCCCTGAGGACATCGCTGCCAGGAGTGTCCCAAACAGCACAGAGGGGTTTGGGGCTGAATCTCAGCCCCAGCAGTGCCTGATCTCTGAGGTGCTGTAATTATCAGGGCAAGCCACGACATCTGCACGAGCGCCTGAGATGTTGTGCACCCACCAGCTTTGGATGGTGCACTGTTGTCATCTCCTGGGGGTAAAAACACCACCCCAGAATCTGAGGCAATCCCACTGTCCTTTCTGAAAGCCTTAATGTACAGTCACTTTGGGAATTGCTGCATCTGATGTATTTGGATTGCTCTGGGAAAAAAAAAATAAACCCTTTAGCTCCGTAATGCCAATCACTGCATTGTCTCCTCAGCCCTGCCAAACATTTCCATGCAGAAGAGAAAAGGCATCTCCTGTCCCTCTCACCACAGATCCAAAGGGCAACGGTGTGTGTGGATAAATGAACAGGTAGATGTACTTTCATTAAAATCACCACATTTAAATTACTCACAGATGAGATTGAAGAGACGAGGTTAAAAACTTAATTGACTAAATCAGCTGAGACGCCAAGGGCTGATTATATCATTTAAAATAAATGTAATATTGGCCATCAAAAAAAAACCCCACACAATATTATTACATATCAAAAGCCATTATTCAAGAAGCACAAACAATATCCTCCTAAAGCCCTGGTGGATTTAAGAACATCACCCTCCCTGCTTTCTTGATTGTTTTTCTTCTTCCACAAACTGGATTGGGAGAGAAAAACAGATGCCTTCCTGTGAGTCCCTGAAATCAAGCATCAGAATAAAAATCTCCCTGGCTGCTTTCTCATCAAGGACTGCACCTTTGATTTAAGGCTAAAGGTGGGCAGGCACAGCCACCTTGCCCAGCCTTGCATGGAATTTGGGATACACCCTCATGATATCCAGGTTTAACCTTAGAAAATCCAAGTGGTTGAAAGCCATCTCCTCTCACCATTTATTGTCTTCTTCAAAACACTTTGGGTTATCCAGGCTTCATCCACTTCCAACTCCACACTTGGGCTTTGTTCCTGCAAGCCACCAGCAGCCCCACTGTTGGAGCTGGTGGCTGCCACCAGATTTGTCCCCCTGCCACGGGACAGGAGCACTGTCCCCACCTCAGCATCTTGGGGACAATGCACCTGGCATGTGGTGTTCCCTCTCTCCTTGCTACACCCTCCATGCAGAGATAAAAACATCCACGCTCTTACTAAGAGCTGAAAAAGCCAGGAACCCTTCAGCAGACAAGGATATTCCATGGAAATCCAGATCAGCTTCCAAAGGATTTCCTAGCCCAGACTGGGAGCTCGTTACGGCCTGGGTGTTATCAGTGAGGGATGGCTCTGGTGGCCCTCACACCCAGGCTGTGGTGTCACAAGGAGACATTTGCTCTGTGCCTGCAGTCACAGAATCACAGAATCACAGAATCACAGAATCACAGAATAACAGAATCACAGAATAACAGAATCACAGAATCCCTGGGTTGGAAGAGACCCTCAAGATCATCGAGTCCAGCCCAGCCCCAACACCTCAACTAAACCCTGGCCCTCAGTGCCACATCCAGGCTGGTTAAACACACCCAGGGATGGTGACTCCACCACCTCCCTGGGCAGCCATTCCAGAACTTTACCACCCTTTCTGTAAAAAACTTTTCCTAATATCCAACCTAAATTTCCCTTGGCGGGGCTTAAGGCTGTGTCCTTTGTTTCTGTCACTTGTTGCCAATCCTTGTCCCCCTCCTCTTCTCCTGCTCTCCAGGGACAGCAGGAGGAAGGACCCAAACCAAGGCAAAGCAGCACCACTAAATCCCCACAAAGCAGGCCTGGGGAGGTGGATAACCCACAAGCCTCAATATAACCAGAGCCACACAAATCAGCCCCTGGGCTCCCCATTACTCCAATTACATTCTGATTACAAGCAGCGCCATCAAGGGTTTCTCTCAAACTCTGTGTCTGTTCTTAGAGGCTCCTGTAAGGCAGGAAAAGCACATTGATATGCATGTGCCATGCCCACGGAGGAGACCACGGGCTGGGAAGCAGCCTGGCAAAGAGCAGGGCTCCCTGGATGTTGGCTTTGCCAGGCTGGCAGACAAAGGAGCCATCCCTCGTCACCTTCCCACATCCCTGTGCCCTGGTGTGTCCCAATTAGCCATTCCCCTCATCTCCCCTGACCCGAGGGATCTTTCATGCATCTGGGCACGTTCCAGGGCTCACCCAGCTGCCAGCATGAGCTTTGCCCAGGGTCCCACAACGTGGAGGGGAGGGTGACAGGCAGCAGGGCAGTGTTTCACAGCAGGGCTCATCCTAAATCCAAACCACCAGGGACTAGGAAGGGACTAACTCTGCCCCAGCCAAAAGCAGGACAGCAGGGAAGCTCCTCATCTGTGCTGAGCTAAGCAAGAGCACGGTGCCCCCTCTCCTGGATCCTATCAGGATCCTTGATCCAGGGATCAGGCGAGGGCCTGGATGTGGTGTGGGATCCCCTGTGCAGCCCCTGGATGTCCCCACACTGCCATCCCTGCGGCTTTTAGGGCATGAAGCTGGCTTTTAGGGCACGAAGCACGTATTGTGGACCGTGCCCTGCAGGGAGGCTGCATTACAAAGCCATTTACTGAAAATAAAAAGCCCGAAGCCCCAAGCAAATGCAGGGTAATTGCAGGGTTTTCAGGCGTGAGGCTCTCACAGCGCTGTGATCAGCCAGGCTCCGGGAGCCCTCGCCAAAACCCACCCCACGCTGTGCCTGAAACACCTCCCGAGCACAGACAGGGCTCCTGGAACCCTCCCTGCTCCTCTCCCGCTCCGGAGGAGGGAGGCTGGCAGGGGCAGCGGGAGGAGCTGCACATCTGGCAGCTGCAGAGCTCGGCACCGCTCCCGCCCCACGCTCAGGGCTTAAACAGGCAGCAGGGCACCGTCCGAGCCGGGGTGCTGCCCCTCTGCCTGCTGCCCTCGGCCTCGAGGGGCTTTAAGCTGCTGGATGCTCCGCAAAGAGCAGCGGGAGCCAGCGCGGGCAGCAGAGGTGTTGAAATTCCCGTCACGGCCCGCGAGGAGACATCCCCAGCATCCCGCTGCAGAGCGAGCTAATCCTGCCAGGTTAATTCTCATCCTCAATTCATTCCAGCTTATTAAAGCCAGCGGGCACCCTGCAGAGGATTCATTACCTGTGTCACTCGAAGGCAAGGCTGGGCCTTAATGAGCTGAGAAACGGGGGAGCGGTGCTGGGCAGGGTCCGTGCTGGCTGTGGGGATAGCTGGGATTCCTGCAGCCCCGTTCCCATGACGGGCAGTGCTGTCACAAGCAAGAGCAATGCTCAGGTTCTGAACGTTCTGCAAGGTTCCAAGCTCCATCCAGACACATCCCGCTCCCGTTTCCTCCCTGACACCTGCTCTCCCCAAACCCCCCAGCCCAGCCCAGCTGGCTTTGGAGCTCACCAGCTTTTATTTGCTGGGAATTACTGGCAGAGGGCAAAAGGAGATGAATTTTCAGCTAGGTGAGCGAGCACATTACCAGCCAGAGAGATGGCAGCTGCTGCAGTACATCTTCATCCCTTTAAATAGTTCCCAGCCTTCCCCCCGCAGAGCCGGGCTGGCTGAGGGAGAGAGAGCTCTCCTAATTAATCTAGTCCTCTCCATCTCTGGTGAAACAGAGCCCGAGCTGGCGGATAAAATATTGCAGGAGCTAACAGAGGATGGCAGGCTTGGGGTAGCGAGGCAGAGAGCAGCGCTGGACTGCAGCCGAAGGGGTACAATTATTTTACCGCCATGCTATGCCTCTATTCCCAGACCTGTCTGGCATCTTCCAGCACCAGCCTGCCTTTTTCATCTGGGTTTTATCCCCCCCTGCCCATTTTTCACTCCACTCCCTTTTTTCTCACCGGGTGGCTATTTAATTTGTTGTATTCCACGCTTTCCTTTTCATGAGCAAAAAAAAGAAAAGAAAAAAAAACTTGCATCTGAGCTTTCTTTTTCTCTTTTTCTCTCTCATTTCATTTTCAAAAATTTTGCTTTTTGTGGGGAAAAAAAAGGGTGGGAAAGAATGGGATGGAAAATGCTAAAGGAGGCAGGAGATGAAAGTGGCTTTTATTCACAAGAGGGAGGATGCAAAAAGGAGTGAAGAGAGCATTGGATGCCACTCACACAATTATTTTGACCATACAGGAGCGAGACGTGTTGGACAACAGCTTTCAAGGGCTGCAGCAGAGCAAAGCTATGCCCAAAAGCGCTGTGGCATCCAAAAAAACTGGGAGAGCAACATGCTGGGAATGCTTGGGAATCACTTTTCTCTCATCTCCGGGGCCAGGATGATGTTACCATCTCAGGAAGGTGCTCTCCCCAGCCATCATCTTCCCTGGCAGCTCTGCTCCACCTCCTCACCTCTACCCACTGTTCCTGCAAATCCTTTTTCTCCTATCCAGAGCAGCATTTTGGGCCACTGAGCAGCTCAGCAAAATCTGCACACACAGCCCCCAATACTTTGCCTATTTAAGTCCAAGCAGGTCTGCTCAAGGAGGAATATTATCTGCAAGAAGCAGAATGTCTAAAAAAACCATCTTTGCTGGTGATCAGAGAAATTGAGACAACAAACAGAGCACAGGAGGGAGGCAATCCTTCGTTTAAACCTGAGCAAGGAATCTGGCTGCCAGATCTGGGCTCTGCTGATGAGAGTGTTTAAAAACCAGTGGGAAGGCTTGCAATGCTCACAGGGCCAAATTCACCCCAGAAAAAGGTCTCTGACTCCCCATTTGGCTGTGGCAGAGGAAGAGGCACAGGGAATCTTACCAGGGTTTGCCTCAGATGAAGAGGGAAAACAAATTACTGTAGATCATCAAAGGTACCAAAGCCCCCACAGCCATCCTCATCTGTGCTGATAGCAAGGCTGGCTATCCTGCCCCCTGAAAGGTTAAAAATACCATCAGGAAATCAAAGTAAATGACACCTGGGTGCCAGCAGCCTCCCACCTAGAGCTGCCATGCCTGCCAGGATGCCCAAGGCAAACCTGCTCACTGTTAAATGCTATTTCATTCTTCCTGGCTGGCCTTCATCCCCGGGCTTTTACCTTCTCTCCTCCCCCATAATGCTTTAAAGAGCATCCTGGTGCTCCACTGATAGCTCTCAATTACTGCAGAGCCAGGAGATGTTTGCTTTTAATAAGTTTTCCTAAAGAGCAGAGCAGCGGTGCTTGAAAGGGATGGATATCACAGATCTGCCAGGCTGGGACCACCCCGAGGTGGCAGCTCCGGCTCCCACCGCTGTGCCGGGGCCGTGCACACCCCCTGGATGGCTTGGACACCTTTCCCTGCTCATCCCCTGGCTCTCTAGCCTGGGGCTCCCTCTGCCTGTCACCGCTCTGTGCTTGCTGTCCCCACGGCTGGGGGGACATTCGGCGCTGCCGATGACAATCAGACCAGACCAGACCTCCAGGCATCACCAGATACTGCTCCTGGAGGTTCCAAATCCACGACCCAGGCCCAGAGCACAGTGCCACATTATTAGGGGAGCAGGGGAAGGTTTTCCCTCAGCTCATGCCCGGCTCTCACTTGACAGCAGCCACTGAGAGCATCAGGGAGGCACCAGCACCTCCTCCAGAGGTTCTATTCAGGTTTCAGTTTCCACGACTGAAATTTGCTGGCAGCTCAAGTTTTAAAAATACTGATGGCTGTTAGACACAGAGTACAAAAAAAGCCCCACCAAAGTCAGCAATTATCTGGGCTTAAGTAGAAATTAATTGCAGCCACCACGAGCTTCCAGCAGGAGCGCAGGCCCTGCGCAGGTGACACACGCAGAGGTGTCATTGCCACCGAGCGTGGGGGAACAGCAGCATCCACGTTGCCATGGCTCTGCAGATCTTACAGGCTTTCCCACAGCAAGGGTAAAAATAAAATCCCAAAGTATTCCCAGCTCGGATTTGCCTCCCCGCTGAGCAGGGAGTTTGTGTTGCCCAGCTGGGATGTGCTCCTTGACAGCAGCTCTGCCCAGGGGACAGGGACAGCCCGGCCACAGGGGACAGCCAGGGGCAAGGACAGAGCCCTGGCATTGCAGAGTGTGCTCCCTGGGCTGGGTGTGCCACAGCCTGGCAGAAATCAGGGAAACCTCATCCAGGGCTGCTGGAACCCTGACCAGCAGAGGATGGCAGAGCCCTGCAGGCTCAGGGGTGGGATGGCAGCAGCTTTCACTCCACAGCTCAGGTGGGACACAGAGGGATGTGACTGAACAGCTGCACAGCACAAAAATGGCACAGAAGTGACAAAAGATTTCTGCAAAGCTCTGGTAATGCCAGGAGAGCACTGCCACCCACAGCCCCTCCCAGGAGCCCTACACCAAGCTACAGGAAAGGCACATTTTGCCTTCAGATGTGTCCTGTGCTTCTCAGATGTGCAATTCAGCTGCACCTGGATCCTTCTGCCTCCAACTCCACTCTCCCCGAGGAGCAAACTCTTTTCTCAGGCCCGTGGTTGCTTTTTCCAGCACAAACAGATCAGCTCTGCCAGGTTCCATCATTCCCAAGTGCCTCAACTCCAAGCAGGCAGGAGAGAGCCCAAACCCTGCTCTGGAGAGCCTGCCAGGATTAGTTTGCAGGTGCTGTTCACCTTGTGCCATCATTTCCCATGTCTGGAAGGCTGCTGTGTTGCCTCTGCTGTGTTATCTCTCCCTCTGCTCCTCACACTGCCCCTCTTTGCAGGATTCCATCCCCCTCCCCTGCACTCCTGGTCTTCTCCCTCCTCCTGCAGCAAACCTGGGGGCACCACGGGCTGGCAAAGCCAGAAGCTGCAGCTTTGGGCTCTCCCTTCTCCCTGTTCAGAGATGGAGCATCCCCAGCCAGGCTCTGTCGCACCTCGAGGAGATAAGGACGGGACAGGAGTTTTAAACTGTTTATCAGCAGGATGTGAAGCCTCCAAAAGGGAGAGCATGATAAATTCACCCAGAGAATCAGAGGCACAGAGCGCAGGGTGACGACTTATCCTTCACCATACACACAGATTTATTAAAAATTTAAAATTGCTACATAGATCTAAAGGGCCAGGTTATTTATTTTTGCAAGGCTGATCAATCACACGTGTCCCCACAGGATACCAGACCTTTAGCTACTCATCTGATTATTCCTGCTCTACCTGCTCCAGCCCCAGTGCTTAATATTTCATCCACATGGTTCCTGGGCAAAGCTGGAGTGGAGTCTGATCTCCTGGCAGAGCCTTTGGATTTTATCAACTCCTACTCAAGGGCAGAGGTGCAAGGAAAGGAATAACTTTTCTTTCACCCTCTGCCCCTCCTTTCAAAGCTACGGATTTATCTTCAGTCATCACTAGCCCAAAAATACAGGGGTTTTGATCATGAATGACAGAGGTGACGTGGTGTTTCATCTCCCTGGGGAAGGGATGGCCAGAGGAGTCCTGGCAGCAGCACGTGTGCTCACCTGCCTCTCCTGCAAACCACGTTTTAACAGCAGAACTGAGGCTTTCCACGGAGAAGGAGGGGAAGTGTTGGAAAGGCAGGTTTTTGTGGTCTATAAACTGCAAGGAAAAGCTCACACCTCCTCCCCGAGCTGGCTCCAGCCATGTGTTTAATCTCACCCCCGTCTCTGCAGCCCACCTGCGAATGCTGCACAGGCAGGACAAAAATGCAGCTCTGGGCTGGGGGGTGAGTCCACAGCAGGGCTGGGGGCCCTCCCCACAGCTCAGCGTCCTCCAGGGCACATCTGAAGAGCTGAGGGAATTCTCCAGCCCGACAGGCTGGGATTGCTGCTGCAAGGAGGCTGATTTGTCCCCTGGGAGGAGGAAGATGCTCAAAGCAGCTCCATCCACTCAGATTTTGCAGCAGACACAGCCAGCAAAGGAGGCAGCACCAAAGCACCCGTTTGGGAGTCAGCAGCACTGAACACCTCCATCCACCTGTTGCAGCTCTTGGCATGTTCAGGCTCAACTCAACCTCTGGAACCCAGTCCCCATCGTTATCCCAATGGGTGAGGGCAGAGGATGAGCTGGGGAGCAACTGGGAAAGCTCCAGTGCTCCCCACGGAGTGCTCTGGATGGGACAGAGTCCTGTCAGCCCAAGTCTGTGTCATTCCAGTGTCCCTTTTGTGCTCAGGGCTAATTGAATGGTGATGGCAGTGCTAAGCAGCCCCCGTGCTCTGGGACCAGAGTCAGCTGAAGCTCTGAAATCGTGTAATTTTTTGCATGACTGAGTGTGCAGATGTAATAAAATAAAAAAAAAATTAAAAAAAAAAAAAAAGGAAGAAAAGAAAAGAAAGAAGGAGGAAATCAGGCCCTTAAATGAATCTATGATTGATGGCAAGGAATGATTGGAGGAGCTGAGTTACAAAGAGGACAGTAGGGAATTGCCCCCCTCTGACCACGCAGGGGGCAAGAGACATGCCCTGATCAAAGCTGTGCCCCCCTCAGAGCAGAGATGCCCTGTCAGACCTCCTCTGTGAGGAGCAATAGGCTCATTAGCAGACCCAGAGCTCATTAGGGAAATGCAGAGATGACAATTACCCCTCCAGCCATGCTATGCCAAGCGTGGACTCTGTCTGGCCGGAGGGAAAATGATGGGAAACTGACTGGGAGAGAGAAAAGCTCCTCTGAAGAACCCAGACCACTGAGAGCTTCCTCCATCCACGCCACAGGAAACCCCTGCAGAGCTATTGCAGACTGAGATGCCTCTTCTGAGAGCTCCTTCCCACCTTTGCCAGGTTACACTTCTCCATCCAAGTCCTTTCCAGGGCTCCCAGTGGAGCTACAGCCACCACTCCCTGCCCCGAGATGCCCAGGGCCATGTCCCTTTGTCCCTCTGCCTCTCAGGTGGTGCACAGGCCTAGCAGAGGTGACAGATCCCTGGAGCAAGGTGAAGGATGGCATCTGGCATCCCCTGCTCCATCTCTGCATCTCAGCAAATCCCACAGGCAGGAATTCACCCTCCTGGCTCAGGTCCCTCAGCCAAAGCCAACATTAAACCTGCTGCTGAGGCTTTGCATGGCTGTGGGTGCAAAGCAAACACCCCAGCACGGCCAGGGCGCATCCAGGGAAGATTAATAAAGCCTGGAGGATTGACAAGGAAAAGCTGAAGGGGAAGAGCTGGCTGTTAATATAATTCCAGGCACGCCAGGTGCCCCTATCATCCACATCAGGAGGGACAAAAAGAGTTTTCAGAAGAATCACGGTCAGTTAGCTAAAGATTTATTAATTTTATTCTTAACGCTCTTTAATTGCGCCCACAAATTAAAAATGAACTGATTCTGCTCTGTGTAAAGTGACTGCATTCACCTAAAAAAATTGCACTTCAACTTTTAATTCCACACCAAGTGCGCGCGGGCACCGCAGCAGCGCCGCTCCCGCCTGGCAAGCCGGGCTCGGGCCCTCTGGAAATTGCCTTGGCAATCCCATTCCCCCTCGGCTGAGCACAGACATTCTTTAAAAGTTACTGCTGTGCCGTGCAGAGTGACATTAATTGAGTGTTAACGAGCTGTCTGATCAGCTTCCCACTGTCCTTATTACTGGACGTCAGGGTCTCTGCAATGTCCCAATTAAACGGAATCAAAGAATACTTAATGCACGGTAAACTGGTTCCCAGCCACTCGAACTGATTACCCAGCTGTTCCCATTACTTGGGGCCCCATTAAGCCACGCTGTACAGTCTATATTGCCCAAGCAGCTCCTACATTCTGGGTTTAAATGGAGGTTTTTCAGGAGAGGCTGCGGGAAGTTTGGGGTGGCAGACTCGGCACCTCGCGTTTCATCCTGAAACAGGGTGGTGCAGAGAGACAGGATGAGAGGAAATGGCCTCGAGTTTCACCAGCTTAGCTCTCAGGAAAAGGTTTTTTTCATGGCAAATGTTGTGAAACATTTGAAAAGACTACTCAGGGAAGTGGTGGAATCACCATCCTGAAAAGTGTCCAAAAAACACGTGGATGTGGCACTTGAGGACATGGTTTAATGGTGAACACGGTAGTGGCTGGACCCAATGATTTTGAAGGTCTTTTTCAGCCTTAAAGATTCTGGGATTCTATAACAGAATCATCATAATTCAAATTGGGCACCTGGACTCAGTAGGCATTTTGTAGCTCCTGTTTTATTTAACCAGCTCCAGTGATAAAGATGGAAAGGGAGAAAATAATTTGAATCGCTGAAGAAGAAATCCCAACATCCCAACAGAAACACAGAGCCTACAAAAACCCCACTGGCAACATAAGATAAGCTCGGGACACAGGGAAGGACCAGCAAACCCTCCCTGCATATCTGCTCTGGGCTGGCAGGCTACTCTGGCACAAAATAAAGTACTTCTGGTTTGGCATCCCCCTCAGCTTGGGTGGGAAATAAAAGTGCAAGAGATTCCCTGAGGAAAAGCCCCCCAGGCCCTTGCTGTATGCTCTGTGGAAGTTCCCAGGGATGCACAAGGTCTCCCAGCTTTGTCTTTCCTACTTCCAGATGGACACATCACCAGAAACAGGGGGTCAGTGAGGTCATTCTGGCCAGGGGGGAAGGAAACAACTTGACAGAGCACATGGCTGCCACATCACAAAACCTCTTTGGAGCTCTTGAATGGCCACTCCGAAGGCTGGGAGCATCCCTCTCCCCAGGATCACCTTCCCACCAGGACCATCCCTGCCACGAAGATCCCACACGGCCACCAGGATGGCTGCAGAGCAGAGACACCCACACATCCTCCACAATGCCAACACTGCTCCAGCCAGCCCATACAACAGTCCCACGGAAAACCCAGGGCTGGGGACAGAGCAGGGAGTCCCGCCTGCGTTTTCCAGCTGCAAGAGGAAAGCTGCTCCAGCTGTCTGCGGGCTCGGCGGTGACACCAGTTGAGATAAAAGAGAATTTAAGGTGCAGAGGAGAACCAAGCAGATCCTTGTAGATTGGAGGCGAACAAGATAAAGGAGCAATGATTAATACAGGCACATTACACGGGGACAATTCTGAGCACACGCAATTTTGGCGGATGGGAAAACGCGATAGCGCCGCGTCCTTACAGTCCCCGAGCGCAGGTTTCCCCGAGTCAGCCTCAGCCAGCCACGCTCTGGGGGCAAAGAAAACAGACTTTTAAGGATCATCAGCATCCAGTTTCAGGAGAGAAGCCCACGCTTCACCGAGGAGGGCATTCCTGGAGCTCGGGAGGTAACAGTTTTATTCGCTGTTATTTTACAAGACGTTGGCAGAGTGTGCAGCGCAATTATCGGAGCCTTCGGCTCCCCCTGCTCCTAAATGGAACAGTCAAGGAAAATAGTCTAATTTGACAATTTTCAGTCAGTTGAAATGATATGTGGAGGAGACATGGAAGAAGGGAAGCGTATTATTCACTATTTGATAAATTATCCCCATTATGCGAGGCAAATCTGAGCAGGGACAGCACGGGCACTTTTGGCAGCCCCAAAGGGGAGCGCTGTTGTGTTGGATGGAGAAACAACCCTGCTCTGCTCAGCCCCTGAGAAACAGCCCTGCTCTGCTCAGCCCCTGAGAAACAACCCTGCTCTGCTCAGCCCCTGAGAAACAGCCCTGCTCTGCTCAGCCCCTGAGAAACAGCCCTGCTCTGCTCAGCCCCTGAGAAACAGCCCTGCTCTGCTCAGCCCCTGCCTGTGAAGCCACAAACCCAAGGAAAAGGGGGAAGATGTTTGGCAGAGTCCAAAATTCATCGCCCTCTTCTGCCACCTCCACGTGTCCCTCTGCTCCTGGGAAGGGTCTCATTTTGGCCACACTTTTCCCTGTTTTTCTCCTATCTCCCCACCAGTTCTTATCCTGGTGTGGATAACAACCCCCAAGCACTGGTCTGGGTATGGATTCCCTGCTCCTCCCAGCCCCAAACGATGCTGCAGACAGAAACACACCCCAAGGGAACACCCACTGCTCTCCCAGACAAGTTCTCAGGGATCCACGTGAGCACAGACACCTCCTCCCCACACTCCTGCACCCCAAACCCCATCCCCACCGCTCCCAATCCGCACAAATGTATTCATGAATTCGCTCAGAAAGTTCTCCCTGTGCTCGAGCGGGTGCTGCTTGTAATTGCTGGCGGCCAAAATCTGTTCTGTTTTTTCTGGCTGAGGTACCAGGCAATCATCAGCTGTAATTATTTCGAGTCTTGTTACAGATGGATCTCGGAGCTTTCAGTCTTAAGCAGAATTCATTATTCAAATGCTGGCTCCAGCCTTCTGCAGAGGGGTGGGCACGGGCGCTGCCGGCCCCCCGCAGCCGCCGCCGGGGACAAACGCTCGTGGGGAAGGTGAGGATGTGGTGGGATCTGCTTGTCAAAGCCACCCCTGCAGCTCCCTGTACTTCCCACCCCACTCATGCCTTGGCTCAGGTTTGATGCCAGGAGAATGGGGGTGTCTGAGGGGAGCAGGGCTGGGGGGCTGTGGGGGGCTGGGGCTGGCTGGGGTTCTGGTCAATGCCAGCCATGCCAGGTCCAAAAACTCCAAATCCCAGCTCCAAGCTCACTTTGGACACACGGCAGCACAAGAGAGGAGCCCTGGGGACTCAGGAGTGACTCCAAGCACCTGGACAAGGGGTTACTGGACCAAATCATGGAATCATTTAGGTTGGAAAGCACCCCCAGGATCATGGAGTCTGTTTAACCCATCACTGCCCTGTCAACTAAACCAGAGCACTGAGGGCCAGTCCAAGCATTAAATGGCAAAAGTGAAGTTGAAAAGGGAATAGATTGGAGCTTTTTATTGACCAAACCACCGATTTCAGCCTTTTCTTTTCAATTTTGAAACTGCAAAAGTCAAACACGGAAATCTTTAAAATATATCGGGCAGGAAACGTTCCCTTTCCAAGGGAAAGCACCTGCAGGAATGGCAGTGGGCTCAGGGCAGGGCTCCCTGTGGTGCTCAGGCACAGCTACCTGGGGACCTGCCACTGAAAATCCCTGTGGTGACACGCCAGGAATCACAGTTTAGAGCAGGAAGACTCAAAGCCCAGCATGAGCATCAGCTGTGGCTGCACAGTGTTCACCCAGATGCTCACCTGGCTCCCCTCTGGCTCAGAATTCCCTGTCACAGAACCAGCACATCCCTCTCCTCCTTCCATATGGATTTCAGGTTTATGACGCATCAAGATTTGCAAGGAAGGCATTTAATTCCAACTTTTCAGAGTATGTGTGGGAAAAGTAAAAAGGGGATATTTCCTGGCTGCCCCCTAGGCCAGAACAAGGGCAACATCCAATTTAAAAAGTCAATATTTTCTGCAGGAAATCTCAATCATCTTCTTTTTTTTTTCCCCTTTTTCCTTTTGGTCCAAAAGATTTTTTTTTGGTCAAAGTTTCCCAGGAGGAGGGGAAGAGGGATGCTCGTAGCAGGCAGCAAAGTGTTGCTAATCTTATGCACATACAAAATGGAAACATTGCTTCCTGGTGGGATTGCTGCTATTTTGTTTTTATAAAAATTTTAATCTCTGTATCCCTCCTGCTACTGTTTGTATTTTTCGTGTGTCTATTTGAAAAGCAAACAATATTGCCTGCTCCTGTGGCGCTCTGGGTTTGGGTTTTGCTTTACACTTATTTATTTTGCTCAGCAGTTTAAATTATTAGTCCCTGACCCTGCAAATATCTTGTTGCACGTGGATCCTGGGGCACACAAGCGAGACGTGCCCGAGGTTTATTTGCACTTGTGAGCACAGCCCTGGACCCAGGGGGAGGGAAATTAATTTGAACTCCAAAGACACAAAGTCTGGTGATGCCCCCCAGCACAGAGGCCAGTTTGAGGTTTGTTTGTTCAGCATCCCTTGGTTCAGTGGACAGGCTGGAAATGGGATGGGGAAGGGCCAGGAGAGGCTCCAGCAGCTCTGGGTGATGCCAGGGGATGTTGCTGCATCCCCCTCTGACAGCTGGGAAAACAGAAGGGAAAATCCCTTCCTGCTCCATCCCCACTTCCCCACTGCTTCGGGGCCAGGCACAGAGAAAACAGCCAAAAATTCTGTATTATATCAATGTGAAACACTAAAAAGAGGGGGGAAAGGTCTCATTCTCTTTCCAGGAATGAAAATCCAAATAAAACAAGTCATCCCAGGAGCACCAGAGCCAATGAACCCTGCTTCCCTCGGGGTTTATGCCTGGAGCTGGAATGACAGAGGAAACAGCCTGTGGAGCTGGGGCTGGGGGAAGTTTTCCCCAAAGAAGGGTTCAAGATCTGCCCTTTTGGGATCCCCCCATCCCAGTTAAATCCTGCAACACAGCAGGAACCTGAACCTAGGTGAAACCACGCTGCTCCTGTTCCACTTTCCTCCCCTTCTCTGCCTTTCCCCACGGAAGCAGCTGGGCCCAGCTCCTTCACACCCCAAAACCCAGCCTGAGACCCTCCATCCCACAGGGGTGACCCTGCTCCAACTCTTCCCAGTCAGCCCACCCTCCCCAGGACCCCTGCCCAGCAATCCAGCCCCCCTTTCCCCCTACAAACACCTCAGTATCAGCCAAAGCAGCCAAAAGCCAGGAGAAAAATCCTTCCTGGGCAGCAAACAGCAAACCCAGCCCCATCACCCCCCTGGAAAAATGAGGTTTCACCTCAGGGCACCCCAAATTCAGGGCTCAGCAGCTCCACTCTCCCTCCTTCCCAGGCAGTTTGGGGGTGCCCAGGGGATGGGGGGACCTCCTCTCTCCTAGGACACTCCCTGGACCCCCAAAGGACAGCAGGACCCAGCCCTCCTGTGCTGGAGCAGCTCCAGGGCCACCACCATGGGCATGGAACCCACCAAAGCAAGTCCTGCTCAGACCCCAACTTGGAAAGACTTTAATTCCTCTGGGAATTGGATATTAACGTGTTCTGCCCCAGGCTGAGCCACATGGAGAGCTCTCTGGGGAGCTGGGTGATACTTGGGCACACTCAGGGACATTTGGTGACACTAAACACAAGCCCTACACTTGCAGGGGGGTGGTTTGGGGGAATGCTCCTTGTAAATCATTTTTCCAGGGGTTATCAAGAGTGGATGAGGGAAGTTTGTTTCACTGCAGCTCTCAGACACCCCACAGCAGAGTTTGGGGCTGATTTGCACAACGTGGCTCCCTCCTGGAGGGAGAAAAGCAGGAAAATTCCTTTTCTGGAACCAGCAGAGCTGAGAGGAGGCAGCTGCACACAGCAACAGCTCCATTCACCTATTTAAAACCCCAATCTTCCCATTGTAGCTAAGGAATTAAACCCAAAAATAAAGACATCCACGACTCACCCTCAGCCTCCTCCACATCCTCCAGCTTTCCCACTCTGCAGGACGAACCTCCTCCCCCAGGGGCTCAGGGATGCTGGGAGCCCCCAGCCCACCTGCAGCACCCACCCAGGTGTGCTGGGCTGGGGAACCATCCCAAATTCCCCAGAGCAAGGGAGTCTCTGGATGGGGGACTTGCTAGCAAGTGAAAAATGTGTTTTGAATTAAAAACCTGGGGAAAAGGCATGAATGTATCACCCCCAAACCCCAAATCACATATTTATTAATGAAAAGCTCCATTTTTCATACCACAATGGAACTGGGGAGGGGTTTCTGGAATCATTTGGGTTGGAAAGACCTCTTAGGTCATGGATTCCAACCTTCTAAGCCCCCCATTCTGCCCAAATCTGGGGGTTTGGGGTCTGGGAGGAGGGTCCTGAAACCTAAATTGTTCTAGAAGTGCTCTAAAATCCCAGCAGCAGCACAGGGACGGGGTGGGGGGATCCTGCAACCAGGAATTTGGGAGGGAGAGGGGAACAAAATTCACCCCCTGATCCCCCCAGGGATGGGGATGTGCAACCCCCAGGTCACAGCTGAGCCCCAGGGGAGCTGCAGGTCCTGAGGAGCACACGCAGGAGGACCCTGGAATCTCAGCCAAACCCACACCAGCAGGGATATTTATTTCTGCCAGTTTACACACAGCTTTTGTGTCTCGCTGAAAAACAAAAGCCCTGAAGAAAGGCAATTAAAATATTATAATTATTGGCGGTGGAGTATTTGCTTTTATCGGCTCCTATTTAAAAAGATGCAAATAGGGGCGTTTTTAGCATTCCAGTCAGCCCGGCTCCCTCCTGCAGGGATGGAAATATTTGCTTTAGTCAACTTTGTTGTGCTGATTTCCTACTTTCCCTTATTTTCCCCTTGTTTTCCCATCATTGCACTCGCTCCCCTTCCCTGGCACCGAGTCCCTTTTGCTGGTTTGCTCTTTTCCCCGGGCTGGGTTCCGTACCTGGGGGGTCCCCGATGCTCCAGGGGGGCTCTGAGCCACCCCGGGGGGGCGCTGGGGTGAACCCCGCTCCCCGTGCCCGAGCCCCCCAG
>VZRH01006944.1:104007-130306 GCA_013397555.1 Urocynchramus pylzowi | reverse complement strand
TGATGCGCTGAGTTCCCACAGTGCATACCATGCCTGTTAGTTGCATGTGCTTTGATGATATTGAAAGGATACTTTAAGACTTGTATTCTTTACAATAAAAGAATAGGTATTGGTGGAGTTTGTAATAAATGGTGGGTGAGGGGCTGGATGTGCCCCAGCTGGGAGCCCAGAACCCCCTGTGGCTGGGCTGCATCCAAAGCCCTGTGGGCAGCAGGGCAGGGAGGAGATTCTGCCCTTCTGCCCCACTCTGCTGACACCCCACCTGCAGGGCTGCATCCAGCTCTGGGGTCCCAGCACAGGAAGGACAGGGACCTGTTGGAGCCAGGCCAGAGGAGGCACCAAGGTGATCAGAGGGATGGAGTGGCTCTGCTGTGAGGAAAGGCTGAGAGAATTGGTATTGTTTTCAGCCTGGAAAAGAGTAGGCTCTGGGGTGACCTAATTGTGGCCTTCCAGTACCTGAAGGTAGCCCACAGGAAAGATGGAGGGAGACTATTTTCAAGGGCCTGGTGTGAGAGGACAAGGGGCAATGTCTTCAAACTGACAGGGAGTAGGATTGGACTACATATGAAGAAGAAATTCTTCCTGTGAGAGTGATGAGGCACTGGAACAGGTTGCCTGGAGAAGCTGTGGATGCTTAATCCCTGGAAGTGTTCAATGCAAGGTTGGATGGAGCTCTGAGTAACCTGGTCTAGTAGGTGTCCTGCCCACAGCTGGGGCATTGGAATGAAATGATTTTCGAGGTCTCTGTAATTCCGTGATTCTCTGATATGCCTATGCAGTTTAAGTTTGCTTGCTTTCTAAAAACAATACAGTTCTGTGCACAAGCTGATAACCTCTTCTTACCTGGCAGACAATGAACTGCATGTGCAGGACCTCATGGATACTGATGTGACCTCCTGCAGCATATTACAGACACCTGAGGTATCTCAGCATTTTGTAGCTGTTAATATAACTACTCTGAATAACTTCATAAGGTAAAAACTATGGAGTGAAACAGATGCTACATAATTATTTAATGGGAGGTAGCAATAATACTATTTCTTAGAGATTTGCAGGGTAATTAATTATTTACTCCTTGGAGGTAGTAACCAAGCAATGAAAATCTCACCTAAGACCAGGGTTTGTAGTAAGTTCCAGCCTACTTACCTTATACAATTACTTATACATTTTAGTGGTGTCAAGATGAGAGTTTTGAGGTTTTTTATTTAATTTCATGTAACATATACCTAAATCAGACTACAGTACCTTTAAAAACCCCTAAATTCCAAAGAGATTATCTGTAGTAGACTATTTTTTAAAATAGTAAGTTAAAAGCTGGGGGGGCGGGGGAAGGTTATTACTATATTTACTATATTAAATTATCAAGCATGATTCAGGTATTTAATGAACTTTAATTTTCTTTTTTCTCAGAAATGAGATTTATGAGAGCTGGCTATACTTTTAGCTCATGCTGCTATGTAGAGTGGGAGCATCTGTTCAGAGCTGAAAACTGTCACTCCAAGTCGGGGGGTGTTAAGCATGGATGAATTTGGATTGTTATGCTGAAACTGTACTTCTTCAACAGCACTATGCTTGTCCTTGTGAGTAGCCAAAGAATGGGTAAAAAAATGCAGACTAATTTCTTTGCTGCTACTAAAATGCAATCTGCCATGAAAGAGGGCTCCATTGTGAAGAGATATCAATTTTATGAGAAAGTTATCTGAAGATGCGAACACTCTAAATCATTTTTAGTCTTTCAATTAGTGAAGAAAAAGAGATTTATAGAAGAATGAATTCATATTTTATGCTTTGCCATTTTGCAGATGAATAACCTTCCATAAACAAAATGTGTTATTTTCCAAGAGTCTTCCTGTAGCTATTCAGATGTCCACTGTGAACCTTGTTTCTTCCCTTCCAAACAAGGAAGTTTCTCCCAAGCTACTCACAGATTTGACTGGGCTGTTCACTGTGGGCCGCAGGGACGAGAGAACAGGATGGAAAGGACAAACTCCAAACTGTCCTCATAGGGTAGGTAATGCCCAGAGATGTGTGTGAGTCTCCACTCTAATCAATAACGAGGACATGGGTCCCTTCTTCACTGATCCTGCCTTTTCAGTGCCTATCAGTTGGAGCCTAGGAAACATGACATGGAAGGAATTGACACATAGTCATCCTTTTCCAGAATATTTTCTCAGTTTCAGACAACCAGCAGACCAACAAAATTCTTTAACAAAGTGGAAAAGGATGGTTATGGGCTTGTAGGTTATTTCTCAGTGGGATTAATGGTTTTAGTCTTACTTAAAGGATGACAGAATCATTTATGTTAGAAAAGACTTCAAAGATCATTAGATCTAATCTGTGACTGATCACCACCTTGTCAACATGGACATGCACTGAGTGCCTTGTCCAGTTCTTGAACACCTCCAGGGATGGTGACCACCACTTCCCTAAGCAGTCTGTTACAATATTAAGCTATTTTGAACAAAAAATGAGCTATTTACTGAGGAATGGACAAGGACCACTTCCATGACATCTCCAACACCATATCTGTACAAGGCATCTTAATGACATTTTGGCTTTGACCTTCCAAGAATTTAAATACTTGAAAGCTGTAATAAAACGGGACTAAAACTGTTCCATGCTCTGGTCTGAGTAAGCTTTTTTTGGAAGACTGTGTCTTGTCAAACAGATGATAGACGTGAAACTTGGATCTCCCATACACTTGGCAAATGGATCCACTTTATATCCTATTACAGGAAAAGGGATGGAATCACCAGCGGAAACTCATTTTGCAGTTTTACAAAACCAGCCCTTCATTTTATTTGCTTTTATGATAAATTTTTAAAAATGGAAATATTTTGTCTTTGGTGAGAAGGAGTATTATTGTGATGAACAATGGAAAAGGAACTTCAATTTTTTTTTTACTGAAAAATCAACAAAGTAGACTCAGCTACATTTTTTTAAAATTAAATATTTATTATTTAAAATTTCATAAAAAAGGTTTCTTTCTGAGTTTTTTAAAATTCATGAAATGCATGAAACAGGACAGTGGATTTTGAAGTTTTGACTTTTTCTCTTTCAGCTTTAATATTCTGTGGTTTGGCTTGTTGGCCAGTACCTTTTTTCACACAATTTAGTGAGGCTCTAAACTGCATGGAAAGGAAAGGCAGAGCAACCAACACTCAGAATATAGAAAAGGTTGAGGTAATAAAACACCTGTCACAGACTGTAAGAGATATTAAAAATCTGATACTTAATTTCAGTAACCGTGGTTTCAAAGGACAGAAGACAATGGTACAGTACAAACTTCGTCTCCTGGAAAGTATTTCAGTGGAAATTGATGTGGTAAAAACTTGAATGATGCTTACTGCAATTTTAAATTGGTAATTTCATGGGTTTCTGAGGGGGTTTAGTGCTGTATAAAGAAAATATCGACAAACAATGCAAAAGTAAGCCCACTAAAATATATATGGATTAAAGTAAGGCTGTTATATCTTCCTCAATACATAACGCTGTATTTTAGTCTTTTCTTGCTTCTAAGAAAGAAATGCTATGAAAGAAATATGTCACACCACCTGGGTGAAGGAAGTTTTATTGCCTTAGTTTTTTCAAATTTTGTGAGTTCTGAATAAATTCTTGTCTGGGATCGAACTACTTGTGGTGTCCTTTTTCTTAAAGATTCTCTAATAATACTTGAGCTTGTTATTCAGCACCATGCTCAGTGTGACTTCCTTGGCCTTCCTGGCTTTCTTCTTTCACAACCCTTGTAGAAACATAACAAAACTTTTTTTTTCAACTCAGCTGATTTTAGGTAGCAAGTTGAAAATGCTATGGTGTGTATAGGCATAGAAATGTTTTGCAGGTATCCTGCTAGAGAAGAAGACAGCAGAAAGACAGAATGATGGAAACTTCAGGGAGAAGAGAGGAGGGCCATAATTAGGTAAAAGGATAGAGAGGATCAAGTGTTTATCAAGGTAATGAGTCTAATAGTGTTTGAAGTACCAGAAAAAAGGAAAGGAAGATTCTTAAATTCAACAGTCTTTTGTGTGCATATACATTTTTGAATTTTCAAGTAATTTCACTTTTTTTTCTGGACATTTACACTCTGCCATCTATCTATCNCACTTTTTTTTCTGGACATTTACACTCTGCCATCTATCTATCTATCTATCTATCTATCTATCTATCTATCTATCTATCTATCTATCTACCTACCTATCTATCTATCTACCTATCTACCTATCTACCTACCTTTTATCTCTCCTATGAGGAAACAGTAAAATATTCCCAGTTCCTAGAATAACTAAAAGCTTGACTAAGACTTCAATAGCAGTCTTAATTATATAAAACAGGAAGAAGACAGAACTAAGGAACTTGAATTCAACTATGAGAAAAGGCTGAGAGAATTGGGATTGTCCATTCTTGAAAAGTTTGGGGTGACCAAATTGTAGCCTCCAGTACTTGAAGGGAGCCCATAGGAAAGATGGAGAGAGGCTATTTACAAGAGCCTGGAGTGACAGGACAAGAGGGAATGGCTTCAAACTGACAGAGAGTAGATTAAGATTAGGCATAATGAAGAAATACCTTAGCCTGAGAATAGTGAGACACTGGCACAGGTTACCCAGAGAAGCTGTGGCTGCCCCATCCCTGGAAGTGTTCAAGGCCAGGTTGGATGGAGCTCTGAGCAACCTAGTCTAGTGGAAGGAGACCCTGCCCATCCATGGCAGGGGAATGGAATTGGATGGTCTTTATGATCCCTTCCGACTGAGACCATTCTATGATTATATGATTGATTCTATGACTTTTACTTGTATTTGTTTTTTTCTTTCTCATGGAAGGATATCATTTGGACTGAGCATACCCAGGAAAAGTACAAACAAGGGAAAACATAAGGACATAATTTACAAAGATATGAGGAACAGACCTCAGTAGTACCATCACAAGTGTCCCAGTAAGACATGGAGACTGTGGTGACTCATGGCACCCCCAGATTCTCATTCTGACACCCTGATTGGCTTAGGCAGCATAGAAAAAACATCTAACAAGAAAGAGGCAAGTTGTTCTAAGTTTTTTTGCATTAAAATTCCAAAGTTATTACTAACTGTGTTCTTGTACTCCTTTGAACCATTGCACTTCAATGATAATTATAAGTCTAGTTAAATTATATGTATTGTTATGATTTTAAATAGGTCACAAAGAAATCCTTGGCTCCATAATGAGTTTCCTTTTTCTCTCAAAAAGACACCAAAAGGAACTGTATGAAAATAAGGGCTTGAAACCACAACATATGACCCAGGAAAGGATATCTTTGTCTTTTGGCTTTTGTGTATTTCTGCATGAAGTTAGTAAGAATGTTTCTCTTGTATACTTTTAGATTAGGAAATCAAAGGGGAGCAGAGACTTAACTAGCATGCTTTCCTTCTATGTATTTTTCTCCCCATCACTATTTATATTGACTAATTTACTTAAAAACAGCTTAAAAATGATAGATTAGTAAATGGCCTAATAGATGGGACTTTGTCTTCATATCCAAGTATCTGTCTATAAGTTATTTTGATACCATTTCAGTCCATTACTCCAGTTTTTAAGGAGCACTGGGATAGTGGATTTTGTACTTAAGGACAGGTTCCCTCATTCCACGACAAGTAGCCGAGTGATGTTAACAGCCTCAGTCTAGGAGCATTTTTGTATGAGAAGGGGTCCCAGTAGGAGTGCAAAAAATCTGTATTTGCCCTCTGTTTTACCTTGTTCTGCTGGGCTTTAGCAGTATAATTTCCTTTGGTATTGCTTTCATCTTCCATCCATGAGCTTTTTCACTCGTGCATCTTGTCTGTTCTGACAGATTTGTTAGCCCCAAGCTGTTCTCTCTCATACTGTACCTCTGACCAACTTCTGAGCCGTTCCTTCTTTTCCCTGAGTCAATCTGGCATCTTACTGTTGAGAAGCTTTCTGACTAGCACTTTTCGTCAACTCAAACTCTCCTGTTGAGCAGCAAAACTGAAAACCATTGTGATTACGAGATTAGATGTAATTCTGAGCAATTTTAATTTGTACATTTTCCTCCTCCTATTTATTTCACTTTTTCTTATTTGTGTTTGCTTGGTTGGTTTTGTCACTCTGTTTGTTTGATTTTTTTATCTTTAGGAGGGGGTGTACTTTTTTTAATTTTTATTTCTTAATATTTAGTTTATAACAGATTTCACTTACATTCTGATGCATTGCCAAGGGCAGGAAGAGGGAGAAGGAAAAAAGTGCTTTCTTGGATTTTAATTTTTCCTCCCTGGGTGAGTACTTGGCCAACACAGCTGATCCCTTTAAATGCCAGCTTTCTTAGTGATGTTTTAATAACAGTTGTATTACAAGGCAGGCTACATTTTCAAATAATTTTGTCCCTTTTTTATATTTTTGTCCTTCACATGTTGAACCCACAAATAAGACTTCATAAATAATAATTGTTCAATAAATAGTCAATTTCTTATTAATAAATGCCAACTGTGGAGAGACTCCATGGCATCCATCAGTGCACTTGTCACTATATTCTGTACATTATGTCATCAACCATCCTTGAAAAGCAGTGTAGTCTGGTGATGTGGCTTGGGGAAATGGAAGGACTAGGGCTTATCTCAGTGATGTCCTTGAATTGTATTGTGTCTGTAACCATTTATATCACTACAGTTTGCTTCTCTGCTTGCAAAAATAAGGGTACTG
Source organism: Urocynchramus pylzowi (assembly GCA_013397555.1). Taxonomy (NCBI): domain Eukaryota; kingdom Metazoa; phylum Chordata; class Aves; order Passeriformes; family Fringillidae; genus Urocynchramus; species Urocynchramus pylzowi. The sequence continues at coordinate 123,619 of VZRH01006944.1, read as the reverse complement.
CCTCCTGAAGACCCCTCTGTTCTCTGATAGAATGTGCAAAGTTAAAATCCCAACTCCATTAAGTCTTTATTCAAAGACTTAAGTATTTTGACTCAACAAGTTAAAGAAGTATTCATAATTCTTCTTGTTACACACACAGGGCTAAAAGTGCACAGCAGTATTCTCCCCACTTCCATACCAATTTAAATTATATATTGAAAATTATCTTGTCTTACTTTACCAAGTACTTCAACCACTTCTTTTGTCATCCTGATACTGCAAAATGCCGTACTTGTAATACAGATTTTTGTAGCTAGATAGGATGGCTGTACTGGGAAGTTTCCATGAGGCTGCTTTTACTTACATTACCTTGTTTCTGAATTGAACTAGCATGAGTGTTAATACTCTGGTGTGAAAAGGAAACACTTTTTGGTTTTCATTCTGTATTTTCCTCAGGCAAGTACAGTAGTCAAGGAGCTACTAAGCAGTATTCCAACAGTATCACTTTTTGTTCTCTGCTTAGAATTACTGCCTATCTTATCACCTTAAGAATCTCATTCAGTTGTAAGTAATGTCAAAGGGGATCTTTTGAAGACCATCAACAACCATTTACAGACTTTCATTAAACATTAAAAATGTCATTTTACTCATCCTCTGTTGACCCACAGCATTCATAGTATAATATGCTTTATGGACTTCTGTGTATTTTTTACCCTGTTAAAAATATATGGTTTGGCCATGTCATAAAAGCACTCTGTTATTTTTGATTGCATGTATCTATCCAATTTCTAACAATTTTGCTTCTTCTTTACCTTTCTAATTCTCTTTAATTTGCTAAACTCTGTCTTCCATAAATTTTCCTTGCTGAAATCAGGAAAGACGTCTTCTTATCCGTAACTTGTTTCTTTTACAATATGAGTACCTTCCAGTCTCAGTAATAAAAAACCAATTTTTTTTCCCATCAGTTTATGTACTTGAGAATAAAGAAGATACATGTTACTGAAGTTTTTATGGTGCTTTGAAAAAGAGAGAATGAAATTAATTTAGATAAATGTTTACGTTTATTAACCCGCTTCAGGATATTTTATCTCAGTGAAATAATAGTGTGGCTCTTAGAGAATAATTTTAATCAAATGGTTGGTATCTGATTCACAGTTATTTGTAAAGAATATTGATTGTCAGCTTTTGTCTTCATTCCTACTACCTAAAATGCCTAAAATAACCTGAAATCTAGTGACAATGAATGGTCCCGTTACACTGATGCAGAGTTTAAACTAGAATGCCCACAACTCTTTCTACAAATAAATTATATTCTTTTCGATTTCCTGGGTATATATTATGAAGATTCTTATATACATTCTTTAAGTAGTCATTCTCATTTGGTGTTAAGGGAGAGGTACATTTCAAGTAACTGAGCTTGTATTTATTTGAAGTAGTCTTTCATTCAGTGCAAATGCTGTGGAACAGCAAGCACAGTATCACTGGCAATTTTTTATGCTTTTATGTTTTAGGTCAACCTTTTAATAAGGTGAGGATCAAAGTTTCTCTTAACTTCAGTTAAACCAGAATGTCATATTTGATGCTTACTATAGGAGCAGCCTTCAAGTCAAAAGAAAAATATATCTAGAAAAGATCAGCAAGTCAAGATATTTTAAAAATAATATTGTCTTTTGCTGAAAATGCTGACTAAACAAAATCTATAGTATTTTGAGGAAAATACTGAAGGGTTTTTTTTGTTGTTTTTTAACACACAGCTGCTCTTCAGGATTGTGAGAGATGGTTTTCAACATGGTGGTTTTTGATTCTTATCTTAAGAGTGTTTATTTGTAGTGGACAGCACCTTAGGGAATCTATGAAATGACCCATTCATTACAGAATTTTATCTGAACTCTTTCACTGTATTTGCTCTCACCATTTGTAGCACCTAAGTGTTTAAAAAGAAAAAAAGCCCCTCAACAGAATGCTTTGATGACTCTCTAGGTAGAAATTACACAATATTGAACATTCTGTCATTTTAGTATTCACACATTATTTTTATGGAACATTCTATCACACAGATTTTCAGCTAGAAAACCTCCCACTGAATGATAGGGCAGTAATTTGCATTAAGGGGCTCCTTTTGTCCATTCTTCTGAAACAACAGCACTTCTCTAGTTGAAAGCGTGGCTTGCCATGACAGTTACATGTGATGAGAAATCTTGGTTTTTTGCAAAGTCCCAGAACATCACATCACTCATGCATTTAAACTAGCAATTTAGCTAGCATTGTTCATGTGGAAATCCATGTGTCTTTTGAACACAAATTTCTTTGTTAGCCATCTCAGAGATGGGAAAGCAAAACTGATTGTGCCTCGAGGACAGACAGAATGGAAACCATATTTCACCATGTTAGCAAAGATAAGCTTGACTCAACCAATATATCAAGCAGTAATTGAATTTATTAATTAATATGGTAAGGTATGAGGAAAAACAGCACTGGGTACAGTAGTGGGGGTTTCCCCTCCAACTGCACACTGATTGTTGGGCTTGCTGGTATTTGTTGATCATATTCATGCATATTCATAAGCTTTATCAGCAGTTTCTATTCCAAATTTTTACGTCACAATTCTGTACTTCAGGATCATAAATCTATGATGATGATTGCTTGGTTCCTTTCCAATTTCTATAGTCTATTGTGATCTATTCCAGTCTTCAATATCCCAGGATGTGCATCCCAGATGGTGGGGTCCAGCTTCTAGATATGGGGTCCAGCTTAGGGCCATTAATCTATGGTATTGATGTCCAGTTTCCCTTTTTGAAGTCATTAATCAGCGACATTGACAGCCGTCTTCCTTTCTCAGAATGTTTTCCCTGTTTCAGTAGGAGCTTGGGATAGATTCACTTCCCTCTTTTGTTCAAATCTTTTATACATCCTAAAACTACAGTTTAAAAATCCTTAATACAAAGCAACATTCTAAAGCTATAATTCAAAGGTTCTTATTAGAAAACAGCTTAAGAGTTAAAAAAGTTAATTGCAAACAAAAGATTGATTCAAGGGCCTTCTTCCATGTTTTACTTTCCTTGGTTGTTTGTTAGAAGTCACCTTTATAACTGTCCTTCATAACAAGTCCAGGAGGTACCACTGAAGGGCAAAGTGTGGATGTAGGAGGCTTCAAATCATGAGGAACAAGTGTATCTTAAAATACAGGTCGTACCTAGGCTTACACTGCAGCATCTACCACAATCTTTTTTTGACTTTTTTTTTTTTTTTGACAGAGTAAAGTTGCAGAAAAACAGTAGTTATTCAGACTCAATTTTTTTCAAATCATATTTCTCATTTTGCAGTGCTGCTACAAACACCTGAGAACTTTCAGCATGAAATTTTGTTTCATATCAGATTTGTTCATCTTTGGTTTTACAGCTTGTCCTTCTCTACTAAATTGCTATGCAAATTGAGAGTGTTTGACATGCTGTGTGCTCTCACCAGCAAGGGACCACATCTCAGTCCAACTCAGAGCTTTCTCTGCAAGGACAGAAGCCACTTCTATGTTAAAACACAAGAATATGACATAATCTTTTTGACATCTTCTGCATTAGGGAGCTCAGTGATGTTGCACCCCAATCGCGGCAGGGGGGGCGATTGGGAAATGTGCGGCCATGAGCAACTGCGTCTTGCCTCTGCCGCTTGGGCGGGATGGCAGTGGGCTGCTGGCTGCAGTCGCGAACCGGCAGGAGCAGCCGATAAAACTCAGACCAATGCCAAGGGATCGGAGTGAAGGAAAAGGGAGGACTCTTGCTTGCTTCTCTGAGCTGCTTTATTCCTTTCCCGCGCAGGAGCCGCAGCTGCGAACTGTCATGCCGGCTTAGGTGGTGGCGAGGCGCGGGAGCTGGCACAGCTCGAAGGGGTGGCAGAGGCAAAGAGCAGGGTACAGAGAAAAACCACATCTTTTTATAGACAAAGGGGTGTAACAACTATGACAGACAGAGAAGAATCTACAATTATCATATTTGCCACAGGGAGACACGTGGCAAACAGCCCCAGGCAGAGACTAAACATCAAGTCCCCACTGCCACAAGGCAGGGAGACTAAACATCTCCAAACAGGCAGAGAGAGACTAGACAAAAGCCCCACTGCTACAGCTCAGTACTTTGGAATAAGTTTGTTGGATAGCCTCCAGCTTGCATTGCTTTTGGTTGTTGTTGAGTCTCAGTGAAGGCAGCAGGTCTGATTTGCACAGGCAGTGAGAGCAGACAAAAGATACGCTCAAACAGGCCAGTTTCTTCATGGATGTCTCTTGACTGGTGTTTTAAGATCTAAATGAACTTTGTTCCAGTTCATGCAACCTAAAATAAGACAACAAATTAAGCATTCTTTCACCTTTGCACAGTCTTCTTAATATAGGCGAAATTCCTATCCTAGGAACATAAGGTGTTTGCTTTATAAAAGTTTGTTTAATCACAGATTGGGCTACTACAATAATCCAATATAGTAAGTATTCTGAGGAAATATTATGGAATGAGAAGGCATTCTTCAATTTGAGTCTTCAGACTCTGCACCCCATGCTTGGGCATTATGAGACACCTTTCAGAATGCACTGGTCTGCTCAGACACTGCTTGAAAAAAATAAAGTAACAATTGGATACATTCATCCTATGGTATGTGTAGCTGTTTGTGGTTTGCTATTAGCCAAAGAATGGTCAGGATGGTACTTGAAATTTTATCTAAAATCTATACCAGCGTGATGCTCCTCTAATTAGAATGTTTCTGGTTCTTCTGTGTCTGGGTTGTGTGGCTTGCGGTGAATAAAGTCATCAGTGTGGAGCTCCTCAGTAGTAGCTCCATTCTGTCAGTTTAACATTTAAGTGTTGTTCTAACTTGCTGTTTTATATATGAGAGATGATTAAATAAAGAAACATAAAAAGATTTGGGTTTGAAGGAACCTTAAATATCCTTTAGTTCCAATGCCCTGCCATGAGAAGGGATACCTTTCACTAGATCAGATTGCTCAGAGCTCCATCCAACCTGGCATTGAACACTTCCAGGGATTAAGCATCCACAGCATCTCTGGGAAACCTGCTCCAGATCATCACCACTCCCACAGGGAAGATTTTTTTCCAATTTTCAATTTAAACATACTCTCTGTCAGTTTGAAGCCATTCCCCCTTGTTCTGTCACTCCAGACCCTTGTAAACAGCCTCTCTTCATCTTTCTTGTGGGCTTCCTTGAGGTACTGAAAGATCACAATTAGGTCATCTCAAAGCATCTTCTTCTCCAGGCTAAAAACAATCCCAATTCTCCCAGCCTTTCCTCATAGCAGAGCTGTTCCACCCCTATGATAAACTTCGTGGCCTCCTCTGGCCTCTCCTTGGCTCCAACAAGTCCCTGTCCTTCCTGTGCTGGCACCCCAGAGCTGGTTGCAGCCCTGCAGGCGGGATCTCAGCAGAGCGGGGCAGAGGGGCAGAATCCCCCATTCTCTGTCCAGTGTGAATATATAGTTTGCTTAGAGGGGCTAGAGGCAATTCAGAAAGTGTCTGGATTATTAGAGCATTAAGTGTAAACTACTGTGTGTAGAGATAAGTCTACATAATTTCTCTTCTTTTTTTTTTCCTTGCCAATATAAAGTATGTGGTTATTTAATCTTCATTTCTTTCTCTTCTGTAACATGATAATAGCTACTTGTCAGTAATTCTTCCATGCATCACTAGTACGGAATAAAGATATACTCACACAGGCATGTGTTTTTATTTCCCCTCTAGTATCTTTTATTACAGCTGTTCAGTGGTTTGTATTTCTGAATTTATTACCACTTTTGAAGTCCCAAAAATGGTTTAAAAACAATATTTTATGTTACAATAATTAATATCAGCACCTTCTCATTGTCAGTTTCAAATTTACATCTTTAAAACAATATTAAAATATTTCAATTCAAATTCTTTTGAGGTTTGTCTTCTGAACCTACACCTGCATGTAGTCCTGTAAGATAAGGGCAATCAATAAGCATGGCAATGTTATGTAAAATAATAACTCTCATTCTGGACTGTGTCTTCATTACATGCATGACTTAAACATTCAGACTTTGGCATTCTCATCTGCTAAGATGAAAAATGTTTTAAAGTCCTAAATTTACTATATTTATTCAGACAAAACTTCCATAACTTTCAGTTGTGAGTGTCTGTATCAAATTAGATTATTCAGATTTCCTGTGAATTGCTACACAAGAGTCCTTGTCCAGGTAAGTAAACTGAACCAATTCTGAACAGAAGCCATTCAACTAACAAACTTCCAGGGTAATATCTGATACGTGTTAGAAGATAAAATCTGTTCATGGTGACTCAGAAACGTGCAACCCTTTCCTACTATGTACAAATAAAGTCATGTCTCTTTAATCAGATTTGTTTAATTTAGATAAATTAAGAAGGCAACCTTAATGAATCTTAATGAAGGAGTTGTTTCACAATTGGGTGCATAAATGCAAATCTACACTGTAAAAAATGATGTGGTTGAATCACTTTCAGACAATAGCCCTGTGATCAAGTATATAAAATAAACTTGTGAGTCCATGAAAGAAAAGTAGCAAGAAAAAATAGGATTTTCCATTGTGTCTTTTAGATTTTGCTGTTGAGAGAAGCACATGATGTAGTTAAAAATTAAAAGACATTTCAAGCACTTGAAAGCCTTATTTATTCACGTTATCTTCTTTCAGAAGAGTTATGCATCTCTTGAAATTTAAATCCCTTGCAGGCAAAACCCACTGAAACAGAAAGCACTGCTATATAAATGAAATATCCCCTCTGAATGTAAACTTGTGGCTGCAAGGGTACGGTTTTGTTTTTGTTGTTTGTATGGTTCTACAACCATCCTGCACTGTCTCAATTAATGTTTGATTTTAATGTATAGTGATAAAAACTTGCTGGTGTTCCTTGTAAGGCAAACATGAAGCCCCCCAAAACACAGTTGACAAATAATAATAGCTAAATAATGGGGTTTACTGTCCCATTTCCTTCTCAGACTGGTCCTGGATGAACAGCATTTGTTAGATTAGTAATTTAAAGGCCTGAGTGCTATCAGCCTTGATGGTGGGAAGGATGAGTCTGGGCTGGGAGGAAAAGACATGTTGTGATCCCTAGTAACAGAAATTTTCTCCCGCTTTCATGTGGGCTCTTTTTCCCACCCCTTCTTACTGGAGAGGGTAGAGTTTTGAATGGAGAAAAATGTGACGTCCATGTTGAAGTCCCTATATCAGGTGTGGTGTATCTTTACTCAAACTTAGAGATTCATCGGAAAATAACTGACAAGTAGAGAAAGAAATGAGCTTTAAGTAACTACATAAAAGAATTCCAGACTCAAAAGGTTTGACATTGTTGAAACAGCCATGATATTTTTTGCCCACCATCCTTACATAGAGGGAAGATATAAACTTCAGGTTATAGTGTCAGATCATGCCCTTTTCCTGACACAGAGATGGGGCAACTGAGATGCATTTTAAAAACTTTTATTCCATTTTCAGTCTCATGTGAAGGATGAGACAATACAGATTATATAATTCACGCCATCACAATCAGAAGCCATCTCCTAATTACAACACATTATAAGCGTTTCTTGCCCTATCAGCTTTTGCCACACCATGCTTTAGATGCCTTAAAGCCAGTCATCTAAAACTACCCCCATGGGGGGAGGGGGGGGGGAAATTCATTTTTCCTAGTTCTATTTCTCCAAAGTATCTAGTCTTATTTACAAGGCCATCCTTTGAAACTTGTTTCTAGCTCCATTTCTCTCTCAACAATGTCTGTCCTATTCCATGGCATTTCTAAGTAAGCATTTCTTATCTCAAGGTTTGCATACAGATACATACTATGTGAGCCTTCGGTCAGGTTTTGAGAATTCTCTACAAATCCCTTTCTCACATTTCGCCCTCTCTCTTGAACAGAAAAAACTTCTTTGTTGGTCTTGTTCATGGTTTGCCGTGCATAGTGAAGTACACAAGGGCACTATTGCTAACATTGTCACTATAACAATCAATGCATATAAACTCACTTTGCAAATCTCCTTTAACCACGGTGCAAAACTTCATCCTTCAAACAAGTCATCTAACCATGATCTATCATCTGTTTTAATTTGATTTGTCAAATCTCCCAGTTTTTGAAGTTGTTTGTGGATGAGCAGTATTTAATTGCTGACAACATGGCAAATAGAAAATAATGGAGAAAGTATTTCTAAGTAGTTCCCTGATGTTTTTGCTTTAAGTCACCTTACTGGTGTCTTGTCTTATTTTGCTCCTTGCACGGAAATCTCATTCATCTAAACATTAACATTTAAGGTCAAATTCAACAAATTGCTAAAGTTGCAATTCACCACACTGAATTCAACTCAGTGAAGTGTTTTCCATAAGTTTTGTGTATCAACTGCTCTCTTTGTCCCTTTTATGTCAGAAGATTTCAAGTGAAATTCATTAAACAGGATTAAAATTCAATTGCTTTCTTCTCCTTTTGGAAAGTGGACAAATATTACAGAGTTAGTTTGTTTTCATATTTACCATCATGTAGACATTTTTTGTTGCCTTCACTTGCTTCCTTTAAAAACTTGTTTCAGTCCAAAACAGAAAAAACCTAACAGATGTGGTATAACCTGGAAATAATTTGCCAGAAATACCTATCAACACTTTAAATGACAGATGTTACCTACAGGTTCTTTACTCAGAAAGCAGGTACTGCTGTTCAGATAAACTGTCTGTTTAGTCTTGGTGAAAAATATAGGTTGCATTGGGTGCCCCATCAAAGGGCAGGCAATACAGGGGCTCTTCAGCCTGTCAAGATTCTTTCTTAATGCCTCTTGAATCCGCTTTTCTCTTTATTAATCAGAAGAAAGAAATCATTTAATGACTTTATTCTCTATAACTAGTAGGGGCAAAAAATTGTTTCAGGAAGATGAGATCTGCTTTTGAACAACAGTCTATCCTTGAGAACGAGTGTAGCTATCAAATATTTCTATGCAATGATATGTTGCATATATACCAAATGCTCTTTGTCTTTTCTTGTGTTTCTATCTCTTTAGTGGGACAGAGAGAACACTTATATTCTCACACCACAGAATCACAGAATCCCAAAATGGTTGAGGATGGAATCAGTGGGTCACAGTGGGTCATCTGGTCCAACCCCTGCTTAAGCAGGGTCATCCCAGAGCACATGGCATAGGATTGCATCCAGATGGTTCTGAAATATCTCCAGTGAGGGACACTCCACACCNGAACGAGTGTAGCTATCAAATATTTCTATGCAATGATATGTTGCATATATACCAAATGCTCTTTGTCTTTTCTTGTGTTTCTATCTCTTTAGTGGGACAGAGAGAACACTTATATTCTCACACCACAGAATCACAGAATCCCAAAATGGTTGAGGATGGAATCAGTGGGTCACAGTGGGTCATCTGGTCCAACCCCTGCTTAAGCAGGGTCATCCCAGAGCACATGGCATAGGATTGCATCCAGATGGTTCTGAAATATCTCCAGTGAGGGACACTCCACACCCTCTCTGTGTGATCTGTTCCAGTCACTGGATCAGCCCAGTCACTGCATAGTGAAGAATTTCTTCCTCGTGTTCACATGCAAACATGAACTCCCTTGGCATCCGTTTCTGCCCCTTGCTTCTTGTCCCATTGCTGGGTACCACTGAGCAGAGCCTGGTCCCTGCTCTGACCCCTCCCTGCGGGCACTGACAGACACTGACTGAGGTCCCCTCTCAGTCATCTCTTCTCAAGGCTGAACAGCCTCAGCTTCCTCAGCCTTTCCTCATAAGAGAGATGATCCAGTCCCTTAATACAGACATATAGAAAAATACAGAAATAAGAAGAACTTCTTTTAAAACACAAGATAATGATACCATTCTTGTATGTGTAGGAGCTTTTTTGGAAATAGTCATACTAAAGTCATTAGTATCTTTTGGGAGATAACATTATTCAGCATGAGAAAGGATAACAGAAACAAGGCTGTAACGTGAGTAACAAGATTCAGAATTTCCTCTAAAATGTTTACATCTAAATGTTTACATCTAAAATCATCCATTAAGACTTCTGGTAGCTTGGTAATTAATTCAAAATCAATATAGATTCTACTTTAAGGAGCTGAAAGGGAAATAAGAGCGCTAAAGCATGAGAGAATAGGTTATGGTAGGTGACCTATTGGAAATTACATTCTAAATGCAGAAAATATAAACTATAATTTTTAAAATATGCTCAGAGGAGGCAATTTAGATAATTGAGTGTATATAATTTCACAGGCAGTTGTTTCATTTCTATAACAGAAAGAAATGCTTGCCTTGAAACTGAAGTATAATAGTACATGACCATATCTGTCTTCATAACTCTGTTAAAAAACAAAGTGTATTTTTCATATTTTGAGCATAAGGAGTATAAAAATACTCTAGTAAGATATAAGAAGAATGCAAAACCTGACCAAATTAAAAACTACCAAACAATAAGACTTATCATAAGAGATGATAACTTCTTCCCTAAAGGTTAAATTTGTTTATTATCCAACCTCTGACTTTACTTGCGTGCATCAATTACATATTCTATATCAGTAATAAAGGCATGAGAAAATTGCAAGACACTGAAGGTTCCACCCATTATTCTGATTCAAATCACACTTTTAAACATTTAATAAAAGTTATAAAAGAAATAAAATCACACAATGTATCACTTCCTATTCATTATAAATTCTACCTGGTAATGGTAAGTGGAAATATTCTAATTCTAGCAAAGGAAATTTATTCTCATCTTGTACATTTAGAAGATATGAGTCATTGCTATTCCTTTTTCAACTGTCAAGGTCAGTTTGCTTTTTTTTCTTGGGTGCAAGAGTAGGCAGACTTTGTAAGAAGCAAAGCAACATCAGAAAAATGCAATTATGAAACCATAAGTAGTAGCGTAACAAAATTATACTTTTGGACGTAAACTACAAATCAATGTAAAAGCAGGATGACAGAGATTCAAAATCAATTCAGTGCCTTTATTTTTTAACATTTTGTTTTAAATGAAACTGTTTGTAGTTTGGATATTCTATTCATCTCTCCTAGGTTACAGTATAAAGATGTATTCTATGCCCAGCCTCAAGAGCTGTTGAAATCAGGAGGGCCATTGTTCTTCCTTATCACCTGTTAATGGGCCCATCAATGCCTTGCCACATGACTCAGAGATAACTCCCTCCGGGAGAAATTTCTGTTTAATGGACAATCAAGGACCCACTTCATGACTCATAACCCATTGTGAGATGCTCCACCCAGGGGGCAGGAGCTAAGCATCTCCACCTGGATATAATCTGGGTTTTGGAACAGAACAAGAAGCCTTTGCACTGGATTCCCAGAGGAACAGCTGCCTTTTCCACTGGATCTTCAGAGGAAGACTACACCCTTTCTACAGGATCGCTGCTCCCATAGAACCATATCTGCCACTCCAGGAGGACTGCAGCCACTATTCCAGCTGGACTGCTACCAACACCCTGACCAACAGGGTGTCAGGTTGTATTCTGACTCTGACAGGGGTTTTTCTTTTGTATTACTGCATGTATTTTGGTTTTTTCCCTTTTCCTAATAAACTGTATTCCTGACGTTGAGTCTCCCACTGGTTTTGCTTTCAAACTAGAACATCATCCAAAAGACCTGTCTGCTTGCTCACTCTGTTTAGCAAAATGGGTGCATATTTTTGGCTGTGTTGCTCAAGGCAACAACGTCTGGCACTAAAACTTGTCCTTTGTTAGTACGGATTTAATGTTAAACCCTCCCCCAAAAAATTAATAATCTGTGTCTTTTATATGAAAGTTAGATGCATTTCATTGCTCAAACTAGACTTGAATACACAGTGTAAAAGCACTACATCATATAACTCTCTAATAGTTTCTGTGTATTAACAATTCCACATACTTCTATTTTCTATAAAATCCATGCCAGAAAAATCTGACTTCTTTCCCAGCTAGCTGAGAAAGACCTGTGGAGAGCATCTGTGGAGTGAACTGAAAAAAATTAGTATACTTTACAAGTCAGGTCTTCAGTAATGTTCTGAGCTATCTGTGTGCTCCAGGAGAATCTTTATTCTTTGACATATATATGGCTTATCTGGTCCCTTCTTTCTATTGATAATCCCTGTAATAGAGCTGATCTCTTGTGAAAAGAATTTATAAGTATTACATTTTGTTATTTCTTTGATACACTGTTGTCTGGGTAATACCACATTCAGAAGGTAGGGAAAAACCCCAAAAAATACTAGATCTCCCCAAAAGATGTTAAAAATTAGATTTACGATGCTGATTTATATTTGAAGGTACTGTTGGCCAGCAAAATTAAATAAAGCTCGTTTCTAAAGTTGTGGGCTTGTATTGTGTTTTCATGAAGGAATAGTGAACCACAGTGGAATAGGGAGCTGGTAGTAAATCAGGAACAGCAGTTCATTTCTGTGCTAGTAAGTAATTCTGTACTTTAGGGAGAAACAGAGGCAGATATATTTTAAACAGCAACTGTTTTTTCCGGAAGGAGCTGTGAATCCCTGAAAAAGTCTGTAAAACCTTGCCATTGACTCAGCAGGAGACTATAAGCTGGCAAAGTACTAACACGAACACATGCACACACCCTCTGCTCCCACTTCAGCTCCAAGGACCTCGGTGTTTGTTTCTAAACCAACCTTTTCATTGGTTTCACTCAGTGAGTCAGTGCTGTATTTAGCCAAGGCTTTACATGAGTGAAGAAGTGGTGCTGATGGGATTCGTTCACTGGTGTTTGGTCAACGTTGCCTAACTTTGAAGGAAATATTCAAGAGGTCAAGATTAGCTGTGTTAGGAGCTAATGGCTCTTCTACAAGAATGCTGCAGCAGACATCTAAGTGTGATTAACTGAATGAATGTACATGCCTGAGGGCAACATCCTTTTAGGTGCCACATAGGAGGGAACTTAAACTACTACTTGTTCAGTGTTAAGTAGTTGACCTACAGTCAGTGCTACTTCCACACAAAAAACTTAAAACTCTTGTCTAGGGGCAGGGGACTTCATGCTTTTCCCTATTCTTAACTCTGATGTTAAGAAATTGTTTAAAAAATATTTTTTGATTCTACTGAAATGTCATATATTGTTATTTAGTCATTATTAGAGAACCTGGATTGCTTTCCTTGCATTTAAATTTGCAGTTATAAGTGCAGAAGCATGGCAACATGATAATGGAATTTTTTAAAACTTTGAAAAGAAATTAAACTGTCAGCTGAGATCTTACAGCAATGATCACCACAGTACTGTAGAAATTAAAAGTACATCATTACCTATGAAAGTGTAGAACATCATTGCAAATCTGTCTTTCTTCTTCCAAAATAGATGGCAAACAAAATGGTTGATCACCCATTTCTCATGCAGTCTATCAGAAATATCACAGCTATGTATTCTGGAGGCCTCTCACACTTTGACATCCACTGAAATTCAAATAATTGTTACTATAACCAGTTTTGAAGCCATGGAAACAAGATTGCTGTTAATGACAGAAATAATGAATAATGTGTGTGTGTGTGATTTAACTACAGAATTTTTTTTTCCTTTTTTTTTTTCTTATTTTTCCTAAAGAGTAATATCCTTTTTATGTTATATTAACCGAGAATGTAAATCTTTGCAGAGAAACATTGGTCCAGTAGGAAAGACAGTTTTAATGGGAATTTTATTTTCTTTCCAGGAAGCATTGGGGCAATATGAGGTAGTGGCTTCAGCTGTCTTTCTGTGTATGCAGAGTATTTCTAACCTGAAGTGACCTTCTGTGCATACAACTTTGACAGCTTTAAAAGCCTTCACAGACTTCCTCTTCCTGAGGATGTAGAAGTGTCTAGACTATTATAAGATTTTAAAACAGAACTTTGAAGATTTAGGTTAGCATTTTTGCATAACTGTTGCATGTGAGACTCACTGAAGCAGTCTCTTAAACCATAGAATCATATTAAACTAAATTTGAACAAATGCATTTTCTCTCTCCAGCTAGCAGTATGATGTCAGACAGTAGAGTAATTTAAAAAATGATGACTGAGAAAATGTCTGGTTTCTGTAATGCAGAAAATACATTTATCTGATATTTAAAAGTGGGTTACCTTTAGATACATGAAAACATTTATTCTCAAGTAAAGCTTATGAATGACTATAACAGTCTAGAGAAGATAAAAAATATTTTAAAAATTTTCACCTTTCTGGCAATTCAGTTATTGAAGGCTGAAAAGAAAGGCCTTCTTGTCTTTTTAGAAGCCATGGGAAAAAAAGGTTACAAGAAGAAATTGAAGAGAAGATTGCTAAATTGCATGAAAAACATGCTTCCTAAGATAAATAAGTTAAGAAACATGGTGCATTCCCAAGTGGAACAATACATCCCAGGTTCTATTAAGAGCTGTGTAATATATATATATATTGCTATTTTTTTTAGTATCTCTCCTCTGTTCAGACATGTCTAAATCTGTGAAGTTTTGAAATGCAACTCTAAGCATCAACTGCAGAGAGAACTTTGCTCTAAAAGAGCTGTACCTATACCCCTAAATTTTCAAGAAAATTCTCCTTTATTCTTTGCTGTCTTCTTTTCTAATGTTATACTGCTTTGATTTTCATCTTTTACAGCAGCTTATGCAGACTAGTTTCCAGGCCAAGTAATTATAGAACTAAAGTTAGCATTGAACAATAGAAAAAAATTGAGAGAGGTTTGAAAAGATACTGTTTTCCTCAGAGATTTCAATTGAGATTGAGCACTGAAGAAGTGATTAGTAATTGAAAAGTTTTGGATATGAAGAGCTGCAAACAAGAGGAGATTCCTATACTATTACGGCTAATTCAGTCATAGAATAAAACAAAGGAATAAGCATTTGCTGGATTGCCTTGGAAAGTAAAGGATGTAAGACCAAGGGACAGTCTAGAACAAAATCATGTTAAAAAACCCCCAACGAAAATACGTCCAAAACCTAACCCCACCAAACCTTGTGAACAAAACCAACAAAAATGACTGAAGAAGCCTTTTTTCTTCCCCTCCTTCCATTTTGAGAACTAGTTTATTTGTTGCTGTGGACTTTGTCTGTTTGTGAGTTCTGCAAGTCTCAGTGGTGATTGTGTGAGAAGTTAGGGAGGAGCACACTTGCAGAGGGTAAGTTCTCAGAGGAGAAGACAGAAGACAACATGTCAGAATTATTGCACAGATAATGTCTTGGAAGGATGGCCTCTTGCAAGGCCATCTTCTGCACATGCATGAGACAAGGAAGTATGAAAGAAATTAAAATCAGGAATACATTGAAATAACTGAAGTTTCTAATTCAGAATCCTGCTTTCCTCCTCTGAAAGTGTCTTGAATCTGGCAATGCTAAGTTTCTTCTTTGACTTATGAAGGTCCAGCAGTCTCGAGAGGGGCTGGCTCAAGAGAGGGGAGGACTGTAACAAATGAGGTGTGGTATCAGCCTCCAGTGAAAGTGGGTTCTGAGGCCTTAAACCACCCCTGTTTACCATCTTCTGTCCCCTGAAAGTGGATGGTGTCCTTCACTGCAACTAGGACTGTTGTCTGTGGTGGCAAAACAGATATATTATTTAGAGCACACAATTTCAGCTGCAGCTATAGGTTGACAAAAGTGCTGAAATCCACTCCTTGAATATGAAACTTCACTTTTTTTGTGCTTTCTCAGAACATACCTGTTTGCATTTCATCAGTTCTGCCCATATCATACTGAGATAGAAAGAAGAGGATAAATTAATTATGAGAAGTATTTATGTGATTTATGCATTATGGAAACATTTTTACTGCAGTTACTGATAAATAAGTAGTACTGTGGCAACATTTTTTACTTTATATAAGTTTACAATTGATGTTAGTACCAAAGTCCTTGGTTTGTATGTAGCCAGCAAAAGTTAGTATTTGTTTTTTGTATGAAAATCCTAGTAATTAAAAAAAAATTATAAGCTATTAATATTTTCTGGATTAATATCATTACAAGGAAAGGCCATTCAGTATGTATAGTTTTTCCTGTAATTAGGTTTTTAAAAATAAAAATACTACCTTTGAAGGGAAAATGAAAGACAGAAATCCAGACTAATTAAGTAAGAAGAGACTTTTTTAAGATTCTAGTCAAACATCCTGCTCTAAGTAAGGTGAGGTATGGGATCAGACCAGGACTTATTCTCTTGTATACAGTGGAAAAGACATTTGCCTGATTCCATGTGACTGTTGACAGTTTTGGCAAATTATTTAAATTGGAAATCAATAAAAAGTGAAAACAACAGGCCCTTAGAGGGGAACACATCCATGGCCAACTAGCTCTATGTAGAAAGTTGGGCTCACGGTAGAACCACTGTGTGTAAATTCTGGGCTGCCAGACAGGACAGGACACCTTGCCCAGCACAACTGAGTGTCCTCTTCCTCTGCATCAAGGCATGGAAGCCTTCAAGGAAGAGGAAAAGTGGTGACAGGGAACAGAATAGGAATTGGGAACTCCTTGCCCTACCCATCTCAGGACCAAGGATATGAGCTGAAGGGAAAAGTGTAGTAAATACATTTGCAGATAACTCAGCAGGAAGGAAGAAAACAGGATCAGTCAAGAGATTAGAATAATAAAAATTTTGCCTTGACCTCTGTAAATACCTAGGAGAATTTTTACTTAAGGAAGTGGAGAAGTTAGTGTATTTAATTAAGTTTATTGTGATCCACTGCTCCTCTATAAGCTGTTGTACAAACCATCCAAATGGGGTGAGGTGGAAAAGCAGAGAACCATAATCTTTCATGTTAAGTCTGTAATAACACCAAACCTGAAAACTGCTGAAAATTTTTGCTTCTGAAGGTAATGCTTGTTTATTTTTCCAGTATGAGTTCACTGTGACATTCAGTGGCAAGCAAAGTGCAAAGGGACAAGAAAGCAGGTAGACTATAACACTGATTCATTCTATTATGGGATTTAAATTCATGCAAGAGTAAATAAACTTGTGAAATTATAGTACAGAACAATCATTTTCATCATGAAAAGAATATGGCAGGGTTTAGAAAGTACTCAAAGTAAATCTAAATAGGTGTATAAATAAGGTACTAGATAGGGGAGTAAAATCAAGTAAAGATTACTATTCTAAATGCCTGACAAATACTGAAGATTTTTCAAGCTTAATACAGAAAATAAGGATAAGAAATCCAAGGATAAATGCAAGGAATTAGGTTTTAAAATACTAGAACTTCTGTACCTCTGCATCCTTTAACAGACCTGATCAGTTGGATGCATCCTTTAGGAAATACAGTAATTCATTCACAGAATCACAGAATGCTTTGGAAAGAGACTTGTAGAGATCATCTATTCCAGCCTGCTGCTTCTCTCAGCAGCCTGTTCCAGTGTTCTGTCACCATGCTGGTTTGGCATTAACTGATTTTTGGTGAGGAGAGAAAGAGCCAGCCACAGAAGTGATTTTCTGAGAGGAGCTGCTTAAAAGCTTCCTCCGCGCCTAGACAAAACCAGTCAGTAACTAGTTTTGAAAACTGACACCCGGTTAAACAACTTCAAAAAGTTAAATATGCCTCCATGAAACACATTTTAAAGACTGGCAAGCCTGGAAATCACTCCCTTGCTTCTGGCTTTGGACAGGTAACTAGATGAGGGCGAGGTCAGGACCCGACCGCCGCGGCCTGGCAGGGCCAGGCCAGGCCCCAGCAGCTACTGGGCATGGGGAGGGGCAGCCATTGGTCCCGGCATGCTGCAGCTGAGCCCTAGCCTGGCTGCTGAAATTCCTAGCCACTAACCCCCACCTTCCCCCACCCCCGCTTCCCCTCAGCATGGCCGCTGAAGGAACCTCCATCGTAAACGGTTCCGGCTGCGAGCTACCGAGGGGCTGTCCCGGCACACAGGAGACCATGCAGCTGAGACCAGGACCGGCCCTGTAGCCCATGCAGAGAGTGGCCCCGCAGCTGGAATTGAACGCAGCAGGGGCTGGAGACCAGCCATGCGGCCAGAGCAGCTGCTGCTGTTCTGGCCTGGGCCCCTGAGATCCTGGCACAGCCCCCCCAGCACAGCCTGAAATCCATCACCGTGAGTGCTCCAGCTGCAGGCCAGGAAAATCCATCACCGTGAGTGCTCCAGCTGCAGGCCAGGAGAAATCACATGACCATCCACAGACCCTCAATCCTCTCTCAAGTGAGAGAAAAGGACAACGTGAAGACATGTAGAGGACAATATGAAGACACCAAGGTCAGCAAAGAAGGAGTCAAATCCCAGATGGAGGAGAATGAAGGATGCCCTTAGTCTTAGGCTGAAAATCTTTTGTGAGGTCATGGTGATGGATTATGATATACTAGAATATACCTGTAATTCATGTAAAAGCATGGGGAGATGGAGTGTTCAAACTGTAGACATGAGCAAAGGCATCCATGGTGAAGTAAAGCAGATGTTGAAGCAGCTGTGATCCAAATGAGAAGCCTGAACAGAGAAAGATAAGAGAAAATGAAGATAAGATGAAGACTCTGCCTCCAGGGAAGGACTAAGAAAACCTCTGTTCCCAGAGATGAAGATGATCTCAGAGATAGCTGAAGAGAACCTTTGGTTTTGAACAGCTCATCCTTAAAAGTGTACACCATTATCTAAAGATTGAGCCCTCGAAAACAGCTGTGGGGCAAACTGTAAGTCGAGGGGAGGGTCTTTCACACAGTGATCAGATTTCCATTTTCCTGGACGGCTGTTTCACTGTGACATTGAAGCCATGAGAGAACTGTTTCTTGTGGAGAAGTCTCCATGGCATGTCAAGAGACTCCTCTACCTAACTGAACTGAAGAAAAACTATTCTAGAGGTGGTAAACTGACTGAAAGTCCCAAGTTTTGTCTCTTTACATCATCAGTGAGAAAGAAAAAAGGTGTGGGGGAGAAGTGTTCTGAAGGTTTTGTTCTGATTCTTACTATTCTTTCTTTTAGTTGTGATAATAAAGTTTTCTTTATACCCTTTAAAGTTTTGAGCCTGCTTTGCTCTTCTTCTAATCCTAGCTTGCAGCAGAAAATGAGTAAGTATATTCTAGTGGGTGCACTGGCATTTGGCCAGCACTAAACCCACTACAGTCGCCCTCATAGTAAAGAAGTTCTTCCTAATGTGTAGCTGAAATTTCCTGTGCAACAGTTTCTACCCATTGTCCCTTGTCCCATTGCTTGGCATCACTGACAAGTCTGGTCCCATTCTCCTGACAAGCACCCTTAAATGATTGTAGGCATTGAAGAGGTCCTCTCAATCCTCTCTTCCCCAGACTAAACAGGCCCAGCTCCTGCAGTTTTTTTCCTCATAGAGAGATGTTTCAGATCCCTCATCACCTCCATGGCCTCTGCTGGACCCTCTTCAGAAGCTCCCAGTCTTTCTTGCTGTGGTGGTTTGACGAGGAAGGAAGTTTCTTGGGAAGGTGGTGGTCAAACCAATCAGTGGCCAGAGGTGAATATTGGCACCTGGGGTGGCCACTAGGAACCTGGACACGCCTTGAAAACACACAGGGGTTAAAAGCAGAGCATTCCCAGGGGAACTTCCTCTTTGGGTCCAGCAGGGGATCAGACCTGACCTCCCTTGCCCAGCTCCGGCTGGGTGGGGGAGGGGGTAAGCCATGCTGCCGGCCGGGGCCGAGGTAGGCCAGGCCGGAGCCCTGAGGGACCCTGGGGTGCTTTGGGCAGGCC